>OX451412.1:4018352-4358583 GCA_949629135.1 Eremobia ochroleuca | reverse complement strand
CACCACCCCGTCCAACCAGGCGTGGACGGAAGTGGGCAGGGGAAGAAAGGCCAAAAAGCCCAAGCCCGCTGCGACTGCTTCGGCAGCCCAGAAGGCTCCGGCGGGCGGGAGGAAGTTGGTTCCTCCCAAAACTGCGGCGGTCGTCGTGACCATCACCCCGGAGGCCGCGGAGCGGGGCGAAACGTACGAGTCTGTCCTAAGACGGGCTCGTGCTAACGCGGATCCCTCCCGGCTGGGGATCGGCAACATTACGTGCCGCCGCACCCAGGCCGGAGCCCGAATTTTTGAGTTCGGGGGGGAGCAGCGCGGCGCAAACGCGGACCTCTTTGCAACAAAGTTGCAAGAGGTCATCGCTGATGTGGCGACGGTCGCCAGACCTGTCAAGACCGCATCCTTGGAGGTGATCGATATGGACGATTCGGTCACCAAAGAGGATGTGGTGGCGGCCGTTGCCGCTGCGGGAGGCTGCAGCGCTAGCGCGGTGAAGGGCGGAGCCATCAGGCCCGGCCGCCGCGGCATGGGCGCCATCCGCGTCGAGTGCCCAGTCGCCGCGGCGGCGGCCGCCCTTAAGGCAACCAAGGGACGGCTGCTCGTGGGCTTCAGCTCGGCTGTGGTCCGGCCGCTTGAGGACAAGCCTGCGCGGTGCTTCAAGTGCTTCGCGCCGGGCCACACCCGATCTACATGTCCCTCCAAGTCCGACTGGGGAGAGTCTTGCTTCCAGTGCGGACAGGAGGGACACAGGAGTGCCACATGCAGCGCCGCCACGCCACACTGCCCGGCGTGTGCTGCCAGTGGCCGCCCCGCGGGGCACAGGATGGGGGGCAGGAGCTGCCAGCCACCCGCGAGGAAGGGCATAGTGCCGGCGCAGGTTCGCCCTGCCGCCGCCACCGCCGCTGTCGCCGCCGCTGTAACTCCAGCTCCAGCGGCGGTACCTGAGGAGGGGGATGCGATGTCGGAATAATGGTTTCCAATCACCGCATCCTCCAGGCGAACATCAACCATTGCAGAGCGGCCCAGGACCTGCTGGTGCAGGCCATGGCTGAGTGGTCGGTGAACGTAGCGGTGGTCGCCGAGCCCTACTCGATCCCCGGCAGTTGGCTGGGTGATGAGGACGGCTTGGTGGCACTAGCGGTGCGGTCCTCCACAGACTCCCCTCCCCTCTCGCTATTAGAGAGGGGACCGGGATACGTGGCCGCCGCGTGGGGAGAGGTAGCCCTCGTGGGCGTCTATTTCTCCCCAAACCGCCCTCTCCAGGACTTCGAGAACTATCTCGGAGCCCTAGCCGCCGTGGTCGGCAGGGTGGCGCCGCGTCAGGTCTCCGTATTGGGAGACCTGAATGCCAAGTCGGTGACCTGGGGCAACCCGGCCACTGACCCTCGCGGACGGGCAGTGGAGATGTGGGCAGCCTATTCTGGGCTCTCTCTCCTCAACAGAGGAAACGTCCAGACATGCGTGCGGCGGCAGGGTGGCTCGATAGTGGACGTCACTTTTGCCACCCCTGCGTTGGCCGCCCGCGTGCTGAACTGGCGGGTGGATCTGGTGGAGACCATGTCGGACCACCGCTACGTGCGGTTCGACATCTCCACCGGTGGCCCCGGAGAGACGCGGCCCCTCTCGGGGCGGTCAGCGTTCCCACGGTGGGCTCTCACCCGCCTGGACAGGGAGGCGGCGGCGGAGGCGGCGTTTATCCAGGACTGGCTTTCGCCGCCTTCCGCTGGCTTGGACGTGGACACCGTGGCGGGACACCTGAGGGAGTCTCTGACCGAGGTGTGCAATTCTAGCATGCCTCGGTCCGGTCGACCGCTGCCCAAACGGGCGGTGTACTGGTGGTCGGTGGAGCTGGAGGGGCTTCGAGCGGCGTGCGTGGAGGCTAGGAGGGCCTACGCGCGGAGCCGGCGGCGGCGTCGACGAGACCACGCCCACGAGGATCACCTCTATGAGGTGTACATAGAGGCAAAGCTGGTTCTCGAGCGGGCCATCGCCGACGCCAGGGACTCGGCGAGAAAGGAGATGCTGGAGGGTCTCGACAGCGATCCCTACGGGAGGCCATACAAGGCGGCGCGCAACAAGCTGCGCCCCTTTGGTCCCCCGGTGGCCGAGACCCTGGAGCCCTCATTCTTGGATGGGGTGGTTCAGTCCCTGTTCCCGTGCAGGGACAACTTCACCCCGCCAGTGATGGACCCTCCGCGGGGGATAGCTCGGCCAGCTGAGGAGGAAGAGGAGGCCCCTCCTGTCACGGAGTCGGAACTCAGCGCAGCGATTGTGCATATCCGCGCCAAGAAGACGGCTCCGGGCCCCGACGGTGTCCCGGCGAGGGTGGTGGCAATTGCCGCCACTCAAATGGAGGAGCGGTTTCGGAACCTCTTTAGCGCATGTCTTGCATCTGGGAGGTTCCCGAAACCGTGGAAGGAGGGGCAATTGTGCCTCCTTCGCAAGGAGGGCCGCCCGGCAGACTCCCCCTCGGCATACCGACCCATCGTCCTGCTCGATGAGGTCGGCAAAATGTTCGAGGGGATAATCGCTGCCCGCCTAAAGGGCCATCTCCGGAATGTGGGGCCGGACTTGTCGGACGCTCAGTTCGGTTTTCGGGCTGAGCGTTCCACGGTGGACGCGCTGGCCCGCCTTAAAAGCCAGGTGAAGGAGGCGATGGAAGCGGGGGATGGATTGTTGGCGGTGTCATTCGACATAGCCAACGCCTTCAACTCTGTTCCCCACAGCACCATCCTAGAGGCGCTCCGATTCCACGGGGTGCCTCAATACATGCGGCGTCTACTGGCCAGCTACCTGGAGGATCGGGCGATCGTCCTCGTGAACAGGGCTGGCCAAGTCCGGCGGTACGCAGCCGAGGCCGGCGTTCCACAGGGGTCAGTCGTAGGACCTCTCCTCTGGAACGTCGGCTACGACTGGCTCTTGCGGGGAACTCTCCTCCGAGGCACGAGTGTCGTCTGCTACGCGGATGACACTCTCCTCACCGCCCGGGGGGAGAGTTTCAGGGAGGCGGCCAACTTGGCCTCAGCGGGCGGATCCTTGGTCGCAGGGAGGATCCGCCGCCTAGGATTGACGGTGGCGCTGCACAAGACCGAGGCCGTGTTTTTCCACGGGCCTCGGCAGCGCCAACCACCAGACGCTCATATATTTGTGGAGGGCGTCCGAATCGAGGTGAAGGCCCAGATGAAATATCTGGGTCTTGTAATCGACAGCAGGTGGCGTTTCGGCCCGCATTTCAGCGGGCTGTCGACGCGCCTGCTGAAGACTGCGGGCGCCCTCTCGTGGCTACTGCCCAACTTGGGGAGGCCCAGCGCGCGATGCCGGCAACTCTACGCCGGCATCTTGCGGAGTATGGCCCTTTATGGGGCTCCTATTTGGGAGGACTCTCTCCGCAGGAGGGAGAACGCTGCCGCATTGCGGGCACCCCAAAGGGCTATAGCCCAGCGGGTGGCGAGGGCCTACCGCACGGTCGGCTTCTCAGCGGCATGTGCTCTGGCTGGTACCCCGCCTTGGGAACTCGAGGCGTGGGTGCTCGCCAGAGTATATGAATGGACGGCGGGGCGGAGGGCGAGAGGAGAACGCATCGCCCCGGAAGAGCGGGAGGCCGTCCGGCGGGAGGCGAGGGACGCCATCATCGTCCATTGGACGGGGGACCTCGCCACCGCAGCCTTCGGCCGCCGAACCCTCGACGCGATTAGGCCGGTCCTGCGGGACTGGCTCGAGCGGCCGCATGGGTTCCTCTCCTTCCGTCTGGTGCAGGTGCTGTCCGGACACGGTTGTTTCGGATCGTACCTGCACCGGATCGGACGAGAGGAGACGCCGACGTGTCACGGCTGTGGCGCGGCGGAGGACACGGCGCAGCACACTCTCGAGGTGTGCCCGTCGTGGTCTGGGCCGCGCCACAGTCTCACCGCGGCGATCGGAACGGACCTCTCGCTCCCCGGCCTTGTCAACGCCATGCTGGGGGACGAGGGGTCCTGGATGGCAGTCGCCTCCTTCTGCGAACACGTCATGTCCCAGAAGGAGGCGGCGGAGCGCGTGCGGGAGGAAGACCCTCTCGCGGCGCCGCTCCGAAGGCGGAGGAGGGGTCGAAGAAGACGTCAGTATGACAGTCATCTCCGACTCCTCCCAGGTGGAAGCCAGCAGGCGACGGGTGCGGGGGTATCACCCTCGCCTGCATTGCACAGGCTTCCACCAGTGCCGGACGGGAATGGCCAGGTGTTCCCGGCCCATCCCGTAGCCCCCCACCCGGGGGGACATGCAGGGCCCGCCAACTAGGCGGGCAGGCGCCGGGGGGATTGTGGACGCAAAGGCTGAGCCGGATTCCCATGACCCCCCCATCAAGGCGATGAGGGAACACCGCTGAGTTTTAGTGGGTATACTGCCACTCTGGCAGGGAGTCCCACATACTCCGTTCCGTCCCCCGACGAGCGGAGATGCGTAATGTCATTTCTCAGCGAAAAAAAAAAAAAAAAAAAAAAAAAAAAAAAAAAAAAAGGCAGTCGCTCCATGTAAAATACTGGTATTCAGCTGCATCCGGTTAGACTGGAAGCCGACCCCAACATAGTTGGGAAAAGGCTAGGCAGATGATGATACTGTAACTGGTTAATCATATTCAGCCATGTTCCCATTGCTGGGACACAGGCCTCCTTTCTGTGAGAGGGAGAGTGAGCCGTAATCCACCACGCAGGCCCAGTGCGATAGCATGCATTTTTTTACCGTCTCCAAATTTTTACAGGGTGTTCCACCCATGAATATGAATAACTTTCACTATGGAACCAACTATGAGATCACGAAAAAAAAATCAGCTGTTTCATACATTTTGGTCAAGTAGGTATTGAACTTTTGTATTAAACAGCTGATCATGTTTTCGTGATTTCAGAGTTGGCCATAGTGAAAGTTGTTCATATTCATGAGTAGAACACCCTGTAAACATTTGGAGCCTGAAAAAAATCATCCAGTATGTCGAACGTCTTCGAATTTTTGGGTCTAGAACATGCCGGTTTCCTCACGATGTTTTCCTTCACCGTTTTGAGAGCAGTGATGATGAAATAATTAACACAAAGTAAAGCGCCTGACTGGCTTCCAACCTACGACCTACAATTCGTAACTCTCACCGGGTCACCACTACTCTATACTTCTAATTGATTGACTCCATCTAACTGATTAATAAACTCAGCCTATCACAGTCCACTGCTGGACATAGGCCTCTCCCAGACTGCGCCACAACAGCCTGTCCTCCGCCTTCCGCATCTAGTCCCCTGGTAAAAAATACGGCCCGAAAACACGCCGAAAACAGGCCGAGGTAGTGAAAAAAACACCGAAACACGCCGATAACAGGCCGAAAACACGCCGACACAAGCCGAAAATACGCAGACACTCCAAAAACACGCCGAAACGAGGCCCAAATCACACCGAAAATCATTTTTACCCGGGTCTACCCTAGCCACCTTCTTTAGGTCGTCCGTCCATCTATCTGGTGGGCGTCCCACACTACGCTTGCCGATACGCGGTCTCCACTCCAGGACTCGTCTGCTCCACCGGCCATCGGTCCTTCGACAGACATGGCGGGCTGGCCATGTCACTGCACTGCCACTTCAGTTTGCTTACTCTGCTGATTAATAAATAATACTAATACAGTGATTTATAAAATCAAAATCTTTCAGCTTACTCACACAAATATATTACCCATCATTATGACGTAAGCACACAAGAGTCATTCCGAACCCAAGGGTAAAATATATCGTAAAGACGTGTAATGAAATAACTACATTGTATCCCGAAAAAAGGTATACAACAATCAATCATACATTTGTGGCGAACACTGAACCTTTTACTGTGGCACCGAGTGTACAACAATAGTTTAAAAGTGGCTTTTTGTGTAATGTCATAAGGGCAATACAAGAAATTGGGAAAGTCACTTTCAACGGTGATATTCGGGAATGTTTTTTGTAGGAGAAAGTACCTACTAAAGTCCTCCAGACCGTATTTCGGTAACGACGGCCAATCTCAACGGAGACTAGCGTTCGGCGCTGGAGATATTATAGTGCAGGCGTGTGCGCGCAGACATAGGTGCACTCCCTCTTCCCCCACTCTCATAGTCCGATGGGACGGCAATCCAACACGACTGGAGGGAGATCAGGCGCAGGACCAACGGCCAGCCATAAGGCAACTAGTGTGGCAGGGCTTATTTTTATTCTTACATCATAAATTGATTATTCATTTTATTTTTTTACATTGTTCTCACATGTAGAAGCAACAAGAAGGATGTATCTACGCAGGATTTTGTAATATCTTGATTTAAAGGAGTGTCCTTGGAGTTTCTTGGCCATTCTTTTCCATAGAGATCTACGTTTCGAAATGAGCTTCAACTTTCTGACTAATTGACCGACTCTTTGAAAATTCAAAAGTGTCTGTAAATGGTTTCATTGAAATAAATGTTTTAAGTTTGTAAACTCAAAGTCTAAACATCTCTTCGAAATTCGAACGGTGTCTCGTTGTGAATCCGCGATGATTTACTTGTTTTTTTTTTTTAACAAATGAGTTCCACTAACTACTAAAACAAATGAGTTCGCTGTGGAATTGTGTGCGCTCACTTGAGTGAGGTGAGCAGTGAACTTTACAGAATGGCACTACAGGATTGCAGACTCGTTTAAATATCCAACCTGTACCCTAATTGCGTAACACACTATTACTCTCAATTTGAATAATTTTGAAGCATATTGCTAATCCATTGCTCCGTATGTTCGAAAAATGTTCTGCTCAACAACGTAAATAACGCAATGAATGTTGTTGAACTGTCAAAATGAAACCCATTGCTACTGATAGTGTGTTACGCAATTACCCTGCTGATGTTCAAATTACTAATACCACTGAATTGAAACTTGTGTTATTTGTCAAAGAAAGTAACTGAAAATGGTGGACTTTTTGATAATTTTCATTAAATTTTTCCTACACACTCGATTAATATAGGACAAGTAATAATATAAATTGTTAATCGCGTAGTGGTCGATGTCGTATCATTAATCACTGGAACAGGGGGGTGGGCAGAGAGCTGGGGTCCAATAATTTGATGCGGCGACATATTGTCGCTGGACACGGCTACGGTTTTGGGGTACCGCAAGGACTAAGGGAAAACGGTTGGTTGAGGTTAAGTTTGATAGTGGAATTTGAATTTAAAAACATATTATGAAATAGTTAAGTAAGGGGCTTTATTTACAAATATTTTCACCCATCTAAAGCTTTTAAAAATATCGCAGCGATAAGAACGTCCATTGTGTCACCCTTTGTAAAATTTCTACATTTATATCTGTAATCTTTATGGTGTCCATAATAAAGAGTATTCAATCTTCTACCTAACATTTTTGTCTGCACACATATAAGGTATCTATTCATACAAGAAATCTCTTAAGGCGTTATTCATCATTACGAACGACTTTTACTAAAGGAGCAAACCTGAAATCGCGAAAAAAAAATCAGCTGTTCCCTACATTTTGACGAGTTATGCGAACATAAATGTTGGGAACATAAATTCGAAGATTCGGAAAAAAAACCCTAGTGATATCCAAAAGAACCACATGTCTGAAATAGTAGCAAGAAGGCACCTATAAATATTTACAAAACTATAAAGAAGTCATTTCAGATCCTATTCCATTAATTATAAAAATAGCAATTTGTAAGAATAGGCAACAAATAGCATCATCTGGTAATTTTTATAATACCAGCAATTATATATTAGATAATAATATAATAATAATATAATATTCCACAACTTTCACACAACGCCATCTAGTCCCAAACTAAGCAGAGCTTGTGCTATGAGTACTAGACAACTGATAAACCATACATATTTCTAAATACATACATATCACCACATAGTATAAAACAAAGTCGCTTCCCGCTGTCTGTCCCTATGTATGCTTAAATCTTTAAAACTTCGCAACGGATTTTGATGCGGTTTTTTTTAATAGATAGAGTAATTCAAGAGGAAGGTTTATATGTATAATACATGCATAATATAGTAGAGAAACACTGATCATTTTAGGGGTTTCTAATGTGATGTCGTAAATAAACACATTTTTTTGCGCTTAAATTGCAAACGCTGGCTTAACCCTACGAGATAGATCAAAATAATGTACTACAGTATTGTACACCTTAAAAAGGTCTACAAAAAAGTCCGGGATGGCATATGTCTATCTCTTAGGGATAACCCACAATAACCATTTTTTATCCTATACTTTTTAAGAGAAATAATGGCTCTAAAATTATCAGTGTTTCTCTACTATATTATGCATGTACTATATGCACACAAACCTTCCTCTTGAATCACACCATCTATTAAAAAAAACCGCATCAAAATCCGTTGCTTATTTTTAAAGTTCTAAGCATACATAGAGACAGACAGACAGCGGGAAGCGACTTTGTTTTATACTATGTAGTGATAGTGATCAGCATTGCACCCGTGCGAAGCCGGGGCGGGTCGCTAGTTATAGATAAATTACACCCAGACACAGAACAAATGATCGTGCTCATCACACAAACATTTGTCCTGGGTGGGAATCGAACCCACGACCTTGCGCATAGCAGTCAGGGCCACTGACCACTAGGCTAACAGGCCTGTCAAAAATAAAGATAAAGTATAAAATAATATAAAGATAAAGAACCCACTCCAAATAAAACTCACCGGCATCACAGCATCCTGATCTATAAACATAGAGGCATCCCTGTTTACGTTGATGCGTGAGACATGCCATTACATGCCGCTATCCCCAAGGACACACTGAGGTACGGAACCCTCCCGTAAGAAAAATTACTACCTTTTTAAATAGTCGGGAAACACGACACGTTCTTTATGAGGGAGTCCTAAAAATTTAAGTGTTTTTCTTTCTTTTATTTGAGTATTTCTTCATTGTGTACTAGCGACCTTCCCTTGCTTCGCACGATTTTTACGATTTGGCAAAACATCGAAATTTCTTTATTTATTATATGTATGTTTAATATTAATGTACTATACACGTAAAAGTTCCGGGATTAATTCTCTAAATAATGGTGAAAACCGCATCAAAATAGAACGAAACCCTATAGCGTAGCGCGCCTTAGAAGAACAAAACCATATTGAAAGACTATTTCATTGAAATATCAATCAGTAGGTTTATATTGACTAAGAGGGTTGTATTGATGATTTTTATGATTATAGTTCTGTAAATACATACTTATCACGCTCGCGAATTATACAGGATGTCCCTGGAAGTATGGATGAAATCGAATAGGGACGTGGGCAAGGTCATTTCCAAAACTTTTAACCCTGAGAAAGTCGGTGCAATTGAATAAAATTTTTGCTCTAAAATTGAATAAAATTTTTGCCAGCACGTAACCTTTGCAGGCACCGTCCAATACTGGTTGTGTTTTAATTTACTTTAGATAGAGTTGTGTATTTTCTGAGGATTAAGGCTTGGCTATACGGAGCAATTTTAGCTTCTATATTCAACCTCTTATTTGCGTTACCACCCTACGCATAAGCGTAAGCATACATAATCAGCATATCGATGCCTTAGTTCACAATTGCGCTAACTACGAAATTGACATTTTTGAGGAGCTTTAAAGTTTTTTCAAGTTTAGACAGGAACAGTACAAAAACCAAGTAAAATACCAAAAAAATATTATGCATCTATTCATAAGACGAGACGGAATAACGGTATTTCGATACGCGGAAACGAAATAGCATGAAGTTTAGTGTGTTAGCATTAAAAAAGTGGAAATTAAAAATTTTGTAGTTAGTGCAATTGTGAACTAAGGCATCGACATGTTTTCTACTGCGTAAAAATATTACCACAGGAAAGATCCACTCTTCTACAACGTCCTGAAAAAAAATCAATTGATAGCCCTGATAGTTTTTTTTAATGTTTTTTTTCCTTGAGCACTATTCGAAGTGATTTAAAAAAAAATTGGTCATAACTTTTGAACCGTAAAAAATTGTACCGACATTCTCAGGGTTAACAAGTTTGTAAATGACCTTGCCCACGCCCCTATTCGAATTGATCCATACTTCTAGGGACACCCTGTATAATATTTTGTTCGTCACTTATAACCTTAAACTGACCTGAAAATTGCGAAAAACGTAAAAACATTTGAATTGCGCATCCTGGCACTTGCTCCATAATGTATTAGATTAACTTGTTGACATTGACATGCGTAGAAACATATACCTCCATGACACATTATCCCTGATCCATAAAGGCAGAACAGCAGTTTCTTCCAGTGTAGCACTACTCTTTGAAGTTCACAGCTCACCTCAATCAAATGAGCGCACACAATTCGAAAGCGAACTCATTTGTTTTTAAAGTAAATCATCGGGGATTCATTACGAGACTACGTTTGAATTTCGAAGTTTGCTTCGGTAAGGCATTTTGTCTCTGGTAATCCGGATCGTCACTCACTGGATGCCTGAGGAAGGACATCGCCGTCGAAGTATACCATGGCGAAGGTGGTGTGACGATCTGATGTTTGCGGGGCCAGAGATCGCACAAGGCAGGGAGCTTTAGAAGCGCGAGCGAGCGAGGCTTTTGCCCTGCATTGGGGGACAAAATAGACTAACAAAAAAATAAAAAAAGAACAATAAAATCATACATCATTCCAGTACTTATCAAGTTCTTTAGTTACAGCACTTACAATAGAGAGTACATCGCACGGTAATCGAACCGGGGGACCCTTGCCGTCGAAAATTACATAGAAGCCAAACAGCTCAATCAATTATCCGGCTAACTATTGTGACTGCGCGTTTTTGACCCCTTTCCACTAGGTATTAGAAAACGTTGTTATTTTATTTGGTAGACGCACTCGTTTGTAGAAACGCCGCGTTTTGGAAGCGGTTTTTTCTGTAGCTGTTTTTAACACGTTCAACGCCACGGAATAAAATGATAAATTTCCATTCAGGCCATGTTGGACAATGTTGGGCGACACCAGTATGTTCCGTTCGGGCCGTGGGGGACAATGTTGTCCGACAGTCAGACCTATGTCTTAAACGTCTCTTCTGAGCCGTCGGTCAAGAATACAATACAAGGCAATATTGTACGCAGCATGACCCTCGCGACCTCCTAGAACAGTGTAATTACATCAGCACTCTAAAAAAATGTATATGTTAGAAAGTTATGTTTGTTTTTCTGATAATGTTCTTGCATTCATAATATTATTAATAAAACAAAAAACAAAAAAGACGATTTTTTTTTATTTTAAATGTTGTGTGGCTTATAGGGAAAGTTAAGTGTCGCCCAGCAATGTCCGACATGGCGTTGAACGTGTTAACTGTTCCATCTTTGCGTTTTGTTATGCCTATAACCAAACGCAAAGATGGAAAGGAAAGGAAGGAATATTACAGAAAGGGGTGAGCTGCAGTTGATTGATTGATTATTGTGAGTTATTGACACTCACCGTCGCCTCACAACGTAACGACCAACCCGGTCCAAGTCAACCCGGGACAAATGTCTTAAGGTGTATAACACACACAATAATATTATAAAGGCGAAAGTTTGTGTGTGTGTGTTCATATGTTTGTTACTTCTTCACGCTCAAACGGCTAAACGGATTTGTATGAAATTTGCCACACACACAGTTTATAACCAGGATTAATACTTAGGATACTTTTTATCCCGATATTCCAACGGGATCGACACTTATGCGGGTGAAACCGCGGGGCGCAAATAGTGTATGTATATGTTTTGTGCAGGAATAATAACTGACTCGTAGCGTAGCACCCAATCATCAATCAACCACTGCGACAACCGCAAATTTACTGAAATTAATCGCTAGTACTAAACATATTGTATAGAAAAATCTTTTAGTCGTCGGGAATTTTTGATTCGCTGAAACAGGTTACAGGTTAGTTATGTTTCGCCGTATCAATCGGATTTTTTTTCTAGGAACTATCATCATCGGCCGACCCTTTTCCCAACTATGTTGGAGTCGGCTTCCAGTCTAACCGGATGCAGCTGCATCCGGTTAGACTGGAAGCCGACTCACACATTGTGGATAGTGAGTCTCTCTGGCCGCAGTATGCTGTGGAAAAGAGAAATTTAATTTTATTCATCATCTGCTTAGCCGGATACAGCTGAATACCAGTATTTTACATGGAGCGACTGCCTATCTGACCTCCACAAACCAGTTACTTAATACGATACCCCTATGTAAGACTGGTTGTCAGACTTTCGGGCTTCTGACTACCCGTAACGACTGTCAAAGATACACACGATTGACAGCCGGGACCAACGGCTTAACGTGCTTTTTTCTAGGAAGTATATCAGAATGAAATAGAAAACTTGCGACAACTCGAAATAGGAGGTGCAGTAACTGTTATATAATCTGTAATTGTTATATGATTTTCGTTGTGATTTCGGCCTCATTTCGGCGTGTTTTTGGAGTGTGTTGGCGTATTTGCGGCGTGTGTCGGCGTATTTTCGGTCTGTTTTCGGCGTGTTTTCGGTGTTTTGATCACTACCTGGGACTGTTTTCGGCGTATTTTCGGCCCGTATTTTTTACCAGGGTGTACATCCCTTTTTATTAAATCGTTCAATTAGGTATTTTAATTTGTCGCATCGATTCAATTTCATCCTGTATAAACCGCGGCGTTTCCTAACCACAGTGCGTTCCTGTGCTAGTTAGCGACACATGGCAACATTGTGACCGCTCGTCCCCACAGTTTACTCCTAGCTACTTGCAAGTCATCTAATTGATTGACTATTTCTATGTTTGGCGGTTACAATGTTTAGATTTTGATGCTAACGTGAAATATTCGATAAACTGCGGGGCTATTGCGTAACACTATTGGCTTTTATTTTGACAGTTCAACAACATTCATTGCGTTATTTACGTTGTTGATCAGACACATTTTTCGAACATATGGAGCAATGGATTAGCAATATGCTTCAAAACGATTGACGTTGTATTGATAGTGTGTTACGCAATTAGGGTGCTGAACACGATAATGGCGCCGATTCTATTGTTCACAAACTAAACTAAATTTAAGTTCAGTGCATCTTTTTCTTTCTATTTCATTAAGAAAAGGACAGAAGATAAATATTAGTTTAGTCCTGTCAAATTAAGATACTCCATAGACAAGTTTAGACGTGATTAACTACTAAAAATACGTCAGTTTACGTCAGGCGCTGACTAATTTGACAGGATTAAACTAATATTTATCTTCTGTCCATTTCTTAATGAAATAGAAAGAAAAAGATGCACTGAACTGAAATTTAGTTTAGTTTGTGAACAAGTGAATCAGTGCCAATGTGTGGCTTTTAGCATCATGACCGTGAATGTGGCCTCCGGTTGAAGATACATTCTCGATGACATCAGCCATCAGTTTTAAAATTGTCAAGTCACCATTGGCTCACCTGCACACGTACTATGACCACCATTGAAACGGCGGGGTGATTGCGTAACACACTCAGTAGGAATGACTTTCGTTTTGACAGTTCAACAACGTTCATTGCGGTTTCCACGTTGTTGAGCAGACAAATTTTTCGAACATCTGAAGCAATGAACAAAAGTCATAGCCTAAAATTATTTTATATCTGGATGCTACATTATATATGCATGATTTTTTTTTACCGTCTCTAAATTTTTACAGGGTGTTCTACCCATGAATATGAACAACTTTAACTATGGGACCAACTCTGAGATCACGAAAAAAAAAATCTGCTAGTAATCTACTATCTTTTTAACATTCTGTAAAAATTTGGAGACTAAAAAAGTCACCAGTATGTATTAAGGGAGCGCAGGTGTCTAGCAGTCAGAGGCAACATGCTGGCCCGCAGATTCTACAGATGCTCTGAAGAAGTTAAGGTTACGCTAGGTTACACTGGGAATCTGTGGACAACCTGCGTATCCAATATAATAATATCTTCAGGATGATATTGGGGCTGCCTCGTTTTTGTATTACATCAGGGATGTTCGCGCTGTACCACACTGATGGCTTTCATGCCGTCATTCGCAAAAAAACTGCATCCCTGATCTGCAGAATGCGTGGTAGCCGTAATAATATCCTGATGACTGTAGCGGACCGGATCTCATCCTCACTGTGGAGGTCCTTAGTCCGCAGAATTATTTAATTATTATTTCCTTTATTTCATTTTTATACACTTATTATCTATATTTTTAAATATTTTTATATAAACATAAAATAAAAAAATAAAAAAAACATTTAAAAATAGTAGCCCACGGGAGGAGGATCGGGAGCAGGGTCCAAGCTACCGGCGGTCAGGGCTGCTGAGAGAGGAACCTCCTAACGATACGCGCCGTGTCCAAAAGTACCGCTTTCTGGATCAAGCCCTTGATCCAGCCGCCTAACGAGAGCCTCTTCAGGTGTTGATCGAGGCTCTTGGCTATTATGCCATTGGCTGTCACGACTATCGGCACAATGATTGCTGTATCCACTTCCCTTTTCTTTTAATTATTATTATTATTATTGTTTCCGATTCCACATATGGATTGTAGATATCCGAATTAAAGACTATTTTATTTTATTTTTTATTTATTATACGAGTATTGCACATCGTGAAACACTTCTCTTTTATTTCCTTAAAAGAAAATTATACTAGCGGTTCTTCAGATAGAAATTAAAATGTGACTTAACAACAGACAGCACATTTATTTTTCTCCAAGACCGTAGTCAAGTAATAAACAGCTATAATTATATCATGCAGCGGCACATCAAAGCCTAGGCGTGTCGCGGTGAAACTCGTAAATCAGAGCTTCCGTTAAACGTCCGCCCCGCGAGTTGTGTCGATATAAATCTTTGCGCTGTTTATTCGTGAGTCCTTTGCTTCAGCGCAGAGAGATATGATGGGAATAATTGTGGTTTGGTGGTGGAAAATTTTGCGAATAACAAAAAAAAAGCATCGGTGAAGAAAAAAAAAATTATAAGTTATTCAAAATATGCTGAGAATCAGCACTATTTGAACGTCAAAGTTACATAAGATCAGTCCCTCAAAATGCCCGCCCATCCTAGTGATTTAGCTAAGAAGAAGTAGCGCAACAAACTCCAGCAGCACAGCTCAGTTCAGTTACAGAAACTTGATTCTATACAGTAGTGTGCATAGTAATTAACATTACGGATGACAAAAAATTAAATTAAATTATTTGCTATATGTCACCTAGCAATCGCCAATAGCAATAGCGTGACAGTGGGCTGGCCATGCCTGTCGAAGGACCGATGGCCGGTGGAGCAGACGAGTCCTGGAGTGGAGACCGCGTACCGGCAAGCGTAGTGTGGGACGCCCCCCCAGCTAGATGGACGGACGACCCAAAGAAGGTGGCTGGGGTAGACTGGATGCGGAAGGCGGAGGACAGGGTGTTGTGGTGCAGTCTGGGATAGGTCTATGTCCAGCAGTGGACTGCGATAGGCTGAGTTGATTGATTGATTGAATCGCCAATATACCAACAAAAACCTTGAAAGTTATACTCAAGATATTTTAAATTGCTTACAGGACAGCCATTGTATGTCCTATGACAATACATAATTATAGAGAATATTCGTTAAGTGCAATATTGAAATATTCTTTTTTTAATTCATTTGTAATTGCAGCTTAAATGATGAGCAGCCGCTCGATTCTGTAAAATTCTCACCGTGAAATCATAAGTAAAGTGAGGACTTAATAGTGTGGGGCACGCCGCTGTAGCGGCGGTAAGGCCAGTTATAGAGGAGTGGCTCAATAAGAGCCACGGCGCCCTCAGCTTCCGGCTGACGCAGGTGCTTACCGGACACGGGTGTTTCGGGAAGTATCTGTGTCGCATAGGCCGGGAGCCGACGTCCCAGTGCCACCATTGTGGTGATTGCCGCGACGATACGGCGCTGCATACGTTGGCGGAGTGCCCAGCCTGGGCCGAGCAGCGCCGTGACTTGGTCGCGGCCGTAGGTGCTGCGGGAAACCTCTCGCTTCCGGCTGTTGTGTCAACCATGGTCGGAAGCGAGTCAGGGTGGAGTGCCGTCGCCACATTTTGCGAGGCCGTTATGCTCGCAAAGGAGGCGGCGGAAAGGGAGAGAGAGGCTGCCTCCTCTCTCCCCTCCCGCAGCAGACGCACTGGGCGTCGTAGGGTGGCCGACTTCCGGCCACCGTAGGGCGCGGCCTGCGGACGGCAGACTTGGGGCGTCTCGTCGTCCGACCAGCAGCAGGCCTCGAGGCGGCGGCGTCGTGTTCCGCGCGCGCCTCATAGTGGAGTCCTGCGGCCGGGGTGACGGCCGCAGTGGGTGACGGGGCCCGCCTGACCATCTGGCGGGCCAATACCCGTCGGGGGGTAGCGACGAATGCTTCGGCGATACCCGCCCCCTGACACACGGGTACATGAGGAACACGGGTTGGTTTTTAGTCAGTAAGAGTCTGACAGTCCCCTTCGCCCTTCCCCAAGGGCGGAGGGACTCCATGAGGATTTTCCAACCCGATACCAAAAAAAAAAAAAAAAAAAGGACTTAATAGTGTTAATCCCTAGCGAATGACAGCTCACTCCACGCTCACTTCGCCCAAGCTTTCACGGTGAGATGGTTACAGAATCCCACGGCTGAACTTCTTTAATAAAGATTGGTACTTGGCAGCTCTGGACAGAGAGAGCTGGAAAGAGACTACTCTCTTTGGAGGCCTTTGTCCAGCAGTGGGATATTAATGACACAAAAAAATTAATGGATCTTTATATTCTTATGCTTTTTGAAAATCAATTTTTAAACACACACTATGGTGTGTGTTTAAATATAAAAAAATGCATTCTAGTCTTTCAAAACGGAAAATGAATTATATGTAATTCATTTTCCGTTTTGAAAGACTAGAATGCATTTTTTTATATTTTATTAATGACAGTAATGTCGTCCTAACCTCCATATTAAGAAGTCTTCCTTTTGACTTCCCCAGCAATTAAACTTAAAGGAGCGTGAATATAAAACACTTATAATTTATTTACACATCAAAAGCTATCTTATGTCGTAGTGCAACTCATAAATCTGACTTTATACCAAACGTCCGGTTCCGTCGCTAAAATGGCGGAGTTCGCTGTTTTTGACGTTTTAACGTTAGTGACGTGACAGGGGTAAGTTATGGCTATTGTCTGCATTGGCCGGGTGTTTTAATTACTAGTAGTTCTACCACGCTTTATGGGTTAGAAGCGACGAATTCAATTTAGGGATGTTTCTAGATTAATTGGAAGCCACAAGCTTCTCTGCGAAATTGCTGTCGACAAAATTATAGCAATATTATTGTCTTTGATCGTACTAACTGTCATAATTATTTCGTGCTGCAAGAACAACCAGTTATAAAAATAATAAATCAGAAAGCGTACATTGTTTTATGTTCCATTTTTACGTGCTGTAGCCTTGACCCATCTCCCCCGTACCGCGTATATTGACGTTGTTCAACGCGCTCGTGAAGACCATCCCTGCACTCTAAATGCGTAAAACATTATCAATCTCAGTCTGTATCATTTTGGAGGATATTGCTAATCCATTGCTTCATAAATTCGAAAAATATGTCTGTAATTTATATGGTGTACCTGTACATAATAAAGAGTGTTCTATTCTATTCTAAATGTGTCTGCTCAAAAAAGTAAATAGCGCAATTAATGTTTTTGAACCGACAAAATGAAATCCATTATTACTGTTAGTGTTTTAGGCAATCACCCCGCTCGATTGAAGACGATAAAGTTAGAATGTTCGCAATTATGTAAAAAGACGGTCTGATGGGATTCACTTAATTTAGTATTAATGCCTAACTTACTGTACTAAATAAAAATATATTAGATCGTTTTATTACGTTCGACAGTCGAATCCTGTTCACCTATCCTAAATTCAAACATTCAAAAGATAATAAATTCAATTCATCAATTAAAAATAATTCGCTTTGAAGTCCCAATAAATGATGTATCCTGAATGACTTTGAACTTTTGAGTGAACGAAGCGAATCCATTCGATTCGGTCGCACCAGATGCTAGTAACGCCGAGTCACTGTGTTTATTAGTGTTTTTTTTTTTTGTTTGACCGCGAATTAATTTTTTTTGAGCTTATGGCAGCCGTGATTTTGCATTTATAAAAGTTGTTGTTTTTTGTTTTCATGGTAATTGGGTAACTAGGCGTATGCATCATAGAACAGCGACTATTTGCGAATATTTTTGTTCCTATGATTCTTCTCCTCAAGAAACTACTTTTTGGAAGGGGCATTCGAATTCAATTCTATTTTCTTGTAAATGTTGACGTTCAAAAGTGCCTTTTATGTATTCATTAAATTTTAAGCATAAGTAAGAAAAAAACCGTCCAAAAGCGGATCGCACCACCATCTTACCTTTCAAGGGTGTAATTAAAATAAATGATTTGTCTTCAATTTGAATGAAAAGGGGACACTTGCTGATACGTGTCGCACTGATGTGTCTTAGATTATAGGTAGGTATGCACCGCACTAGACAGTTGAAATGCTGAACTGAGGCCTTTTTGGCATTATAATCATTGTTTTCTGTTTTTAATAGTTCTGGTTTTTTTGCTGTAATGCCAGTAAACGCATTTTTGTTTCTTTCTTTCATATGTCTCATGCAAATAGTTTCAAAGGCTCGTATAGTCAAACATCCTCGATATCTACTTTCTAATTAAATTATACTGTATATTTTACTAATTACATTGCCTGAGATCGATTGTTAATTAGATTGTATACAGATTATATTACAAGATAGATTCCAAATTGGTTGTGACGTGACCCATAAATAATATTCTCAAATGATAATAATATAACGGTTACGAATGCACTTCGCGTCACGTCATGTTACGGTGAAACTCGTAAACCGGGCGAACGCGAACACGTCCAGTAGTAAATTATAATGTATGCCTGAAGGCTTTTTTATGTGACACCATTTGAATATTGGCAAAAGGATATTGCCTGGTCGATATTGAACTGAGTACAAGTACCCACTTCTCTTAATGTCTAATACCATCATGAAAGAAAGAAAGAAAGAAAATATATTTATTTAGCACAGACTGTAAGACACACGGTCACATCATCTACCTGGCCTTTTCTCAACTATGTTGGGGTCGGTCGGAGGGGCTCGTGACTAAATGATAACAGCCGTACGGGTCGATTCAAGGCACGCTTGCCGCGATCGGTTCATGGATCGGTGACTATCCATTACATATCGAGCGAGACCCCTCCGTGCTTCGGAAAGCACGTTAAGCCGTTGGTCCCGGTTGTCATTCTTGTATCTTTGATTCTCGTTACGATTCGGCAGATGCCCGAAAGTCTGACAACTGGTCTTACCAAGAGGTATCGTGTTACCCATTAACTGGGTTGTGGAGGTCAGACAGGCAGTCGCTCCATGTCAAATACTGGTACTCAGCTGCATCCGCTTAGGTGCGACTGCTTATTTGACTTTTACAGCCCAGTTTAACCCAATAACCGAGGGCACAGAAGGGATGAATACTTAATCCCAATAACAAACTACATTGTAATATTGAAAAACATGCACAACATACATCGATATACCACAGTCAATTCTCCAACTGCAAATGTAAATTTGTTATAAGGGTTCCGTTCTTTTGATGTACGAAACCCTAAAAACAACTATATTTTATTGATATAAATTCGTCTCCGCCATGGTTGGTATATCTACATGTTTTCTTCATTCGTCCATTTTTCCGGTGTTTTCTCTCAGCGGGATACTTTTCTCCCCCTCATTGGTGCCAGACTGTTGAAAATGTAACTTATTTAAAGGAACTATGTCACCCGTCTACATAGCCCGACGAACATTACTCACTGGTCCCTCATCCGACACAGAACTAACGTCTTAGAACTTAAGTTTAAACTAGCCTTCGCCCGCGTCAAGGTCGGAAATTATCCCACGAAAAAGTAAGGTTGTGTTAAAAAAAATATGTCTTTACTCAAATCACAAATCACAAATGCCCTTGTGCTGAGACACCCCGCCCTGTCCAGATAACCAACAGAGAGACACCTTTTTTTTTTGTGCTTGGGGTGTAAAATCCTCATGGATGTCCGCCGCCCTGGGGCGGGCGCCGGGGTCTGTCAGACTCTTACTGACTAAAAACCACCCCGGTGTTCCCTCTCTCACCTATGCCGGGGGTCGCGGGAACGAACGATACTTCCGCAACCCTAGGCTGAACAGAGAGACACCTCCCTAAAATATCACCAGACGAAAGAAATTGCCTCAACACAGGCGTACGCACATCTTCAGCTATGGTTTTCACGATGCTGTTGTGACTCCCCCGCACCCTCCTCATAAGTGACACGACTTTTTTTCCTAATGACGGCATGAAAACCGTCAGTATGAGCCTGCGCGAACATCTCGGAGGCACTGCAGAAACGAGGAAGTCCCAACATCATCCTGATAATGTTATTTTATTGGACGCGCAGAGTGTTCAGGGATTTTGTGGTATAACTAACCCATAGCCTACCCGTATACAGACCCTGACAATACGCTTTAAATAGCGTGATCTTGACTGGGTCCGTACAGCGGGGAAATCTACGGGCCAGCATGTTGCCGCGGACTGACAGAGTCCTGCGCTCCCTAAGGTCGTCGGTAAGGTAATGTCCAAGGTACTTACGGTCCTAGAAAGATATCTACGTCCGCAGGACGTATTTTTTTTATTTTTTATTATTACTTTTTTATTATTATTTTTATTTAAACAATTATTTCAACCTATAAGGCATGATAATACTTCCTTAGGCTTATTAAAAAATGTTAATTAACTAAGGTACATCTGACAGACGTATGATTATCTTTTACGCTAATTGCTATAATATGATTATCTTTCTAGGGTTAAACTGCGCCACCCTATCTAAGTTAACACCGTTCAAGGTAATGGGTGGAACAGATTCAGGACACCTACCGGCGGCCTTAAAGACCATGTACTGACTTTTCTTTACATTGTAAATAGTCCGTGTGACTCGGCGTAGGCTTCACAAACTTTCAGCATTTCTTCGAGTGCCCCTGCAGTGGGACTCACCAGAACCATGTCGTCCGCGTAGCTGATATTATTAACCTTTTGACCGCCACGGACAGCTATAGCCGACAAACGAAAACGTGCCAAACACGCCACCGACGTCTACAGCCGTCAAGAAAACGACATTTTTTAAGTACAAAATAAATCTTTTCTAATTTAGTATATTTATTTTGTACTTAAAAAAATTTCGTTTTCTTGCCACCCACCCGGCATCCGACACTCATGCTGTTGAGTTCCACTATGAGATCGTTTACATACAGGCCGAAGAGCTTTCGCGCAATGTATTACGGAATTAATACATTATTTACCTTGGTTAACACAGGGTACTTTTAATCACAGTAGTGCGTTCCCGTGGCATATTTTCCGATATAAACGATGGTGACGCCACAACCAAACGCCAGTTTCCAATAAAACTGACTCAACACAACTAAGGGCTCTTTCCAACGGCAAGATCCCGTTTTTTGCAGGTACGGTCTCTAGCAGGATCCCGTTGCAGTATCCGGAAAACAGGATGCTTCTGTGAATATATACAACGTGTAACGTTAAATGCGCAAAACCTGAAAATAGTTTGATCAGAATAACGAGCAGATTAATTGAACCACTTTTTAATATAGGTCACATTTTTCAAAAAAATCTCCATTAAAAACGTTGCCGTGTCTATTTATTAATAGGTCAAGCAAGTCAATGTCAGCGCGGCGCAGCGGCCCGGTGACGACTCTTCCCTCGATAAAGCGTACACAAGAAACGATCAGAATGACCAGTAAAACTAAAACAGCACAAAAACCTTTACAATTTTTTAAATGACTTATTTTCTCTCTGAAATAGGTCAATTGAATTAAAACTCAGTTGGGGTGTCTGAGGTTTTGCGCATTTAACGTTACACGTTGTATTTAAACACGTACACTACTAAACGGGATCCTGCAAAAACCCGTAGGTCCTTAAAAAAACGAGATCTTGCCGTGGGAAAAGGACCCTTAGGTAGACACACTATTTAAAACCCCTGACTCTAGTCGTTTCGCTAAATGCAGCACATATCCTACCCTCGAATCGCTTGAAAAAACATTTGTATGCAAAAATGTTAGTATCTGCCCGACCGTAAAGGGCGATGATGCTCAGCGAAATATACAAATTCTCTTCAGTTCATATTTGTATAAGGACTCTTAGTTTATTTTCCGTTCTAAATTAATTTGGGTTTTAAATTAATTTGGGATTCGCAATAAAAACTATGGACCTTTTCGAAAAGGTAAGTAAGGCTGAATAGGGAGTTAGCTTTCTTTTGAGAGGAATATCTTTATTAGTCCTAACTAATAATTCTATGCGTCGGGCATGCGTCGATTATAATATTCATTGTACAGACATCAAGCTACTACAATCTGTCAATTTTCTTTAATAGATTTTCTACATTTTCGCTAAAGAATAAGGTTCAAAGTTGATTGGGAATATTGACAGTTTCGGGTATCTTGATGTGCTTGCGTCTGTACGTAATGGTTTTATATTTATTTTTGTTTTTTCTTTACAATTTTTTTTTCTTTACAATTTTTTTTTCTTTCTTTCGAGAGACAGAGATGGATAAATTTGATTAACTTGGGTAGGTTTTGAATAAGTATTACGATTTTTTCCACTTAATTTGATGTTTTAACTGATATTTACATAGCAAGTAGTATTACTTGAATTTTTCTGGGGGTAGGTACAATTAAAAAGTGAAAAATAAAAACTTTTTAACAAAAGAACAACCGACTTCAAAAAAAAAACTACGAAGTGAAAAATAACTTTAATTTCGGAACTCGGTGTCAAAAAACGAAAATGCGGAACCAACGACACTAACTTCCGAAATTAAAGTTAATTTTCACTTTGTAGTGTTTTTTTTTTGAAGTCGGTTTTTTTTATAAAAAAGTTTTTGAATGCATGTAGTAGTGCCTAACCGGGATGCCAGACATAGTAAAACAAGCCCATAGACTAGACTTCGCTATATTAAAGCATCACGCGTGTTTTTCTCTATTTCACTACATTACATACACACTCACACACACGCACATACCACTTACACACACACACAGACAATCACACACACACACACACACACACACCAGCACGTATTCAATTATTTAAAAAATATTGTAGTATAAAAGAAAAAATATTGTACTAGTTTTTTTGTAACTTTTGTAAGGGACAGGGACTGTTAATCCTTAATACAGGTTATTCTGTAACCTAGCTAGGAAAACAGAACTTCACCCACCAGATTGTGATTGACATTGTACAAACCTATATGTGTAACTCTGTGTATGCCTCATATACTACAATCTCCTTTTCATGAAATAAAATTTATTATTATTATTATTATTTCTGAAGGGCTAAGCAGAACTTTGCATATTATTACATCAACATTTCACCGGATTTGTTTAAGTCCCATGTAATAGCCTATACTTCGCTATATCATTCAACAAAAACTCGAAGAAATCAAGCATTAATATGTGTACAACTCCACTTAAATGTCCTTAACATCACAACAAAAACCGCCTGTCTTGTAGTGCGGTCGATGCGAATCCCGCACCCCGGGATTAAAGGATTAAACGCGGGACCGTGTCGATACAATCTACCACAATGGCGCTCGCCAACTGCGTTTGTGATCAACAACAAAGCGTTGCTTAAATAAATAAAATTGTGACCAAAAGATTTGGGAATTTGTACAGGGAAAAGATATTTTTGGTAATAAGGAAGTTGAGAGAAGAAAATCTTATTATTTGCTCGAGGAAGCTTAGAAGACAGTTCAACTTCTAATACTTATCGGAGAAAATGGCACAATGGGACTTCGCAATCTTTTTTGCGTTATCTTTTGATCATATAATATTCCAAAATACTGGGAATATGGACCGATCCGATTTCATCGAGATGTTTACACATTGGTCTTTGTCATATTTATAGGATAAAAAATTATTTATTTAGATACAATTTGGTCCAGCCATTCATAAGTAATTCAGGAACGTAATGAATATCAAAAACAAACCCGCCGTCTAAATACAGGGTGAAATTGAAAACATGCGACAAATCGAAATGGAAGATTGTACTCATCATTATGAACAACTTTTACCATGGGACCAAACCTGAAATTGCAAAAAAAAAATCAGTAATATCAATACCTGTAATTTCATTATCAATACCTGTAATTTCCCTACATTTTGACGAGTTATGCGAACATAAATGTAGGGAACAGCTGATTTTTTTTTCGCGATTTCAGCTTTTATCTCATAGTAAAAGTTGTTCACAATGATGAGTACAATCTCTCATTTCGATTTGTCGCATGTTTTCAATTTCAACCTGAATAGCAGAAGGTCATTTTATAAATGATAAATGATAAATGATAAATGATTTATTTTCTGTAAGTAGGTTTGTACAAACACTTTTACATGTCAATCACATTTTTTTTTAAACTAGATGAGGTCGGCGTTTCCTATCTGACTACTCTGAGAAGAAAGGCCGAAACAAACTCAGAGGTCACAGTCTCTTTTAAAGTCCAGACATAATCTTGGTCAGATCATGTGAAGACCATGTAGATTGGTGTCTGAAATGGTCTTTTGAGTAAAGAACCACACAGATTGAGAGGACCTGTCCAGTCAGTGCACGCATTTGTCAAAAATCGTGCAGCTCAACTCAGAACTTGAGGAGCTTTACGATTCGACGAACAATACCAATGAAAGGACATTTGGGTAGGCCGCATAAATTACTCAAACTGCCAGGTCATGATTAAAACTAACTAAGAAGGAAAACAGAAAAAAGAAATGACCCACATAGTCTTCACACTCACAATAATAATAATAATAAAAATAAGATACTTTACAAAGTAAATATCCATGTCATTGTTTATATAATATTCATCAATGTCAATGTGTATATAAAAATCCGGAAATAATCTTTGATCTTTGAGGACTATGTAGATTGGTGTCTGAAGTGGTCTTTTGAGGAAAGAACCACACAGATTGAGTGGACCTGTGCAGTCGGGGCACGCATTCGTCAGTAACCGTGCAGCTCAACTCAGAACTTAAGGAGCTCAACGATTCGACGAGTAATACCAAGGACAGGACATTTGTGTAGACCGCATAAACCACTCAAAGTGCCAGACCATGATTAAAACGGAAACAATGACCCACATAGTCCTCACATTCACAATAATTAAAATAATATAAGACTTTAAACAGTAAATGTTCATGTCATTCTGTATATAAATAGATATTTAGAAAGAGAAAAAAAAAAAAAAGTGTAAATCAGCAAAAAATAAAAAATAAACAACATTCACTGTCTAGACCTATTGGAGCAGCTCAATCCCAAGCTTTTTTGTCCTCAATATAGTCTTTTACAGTATAATAGGCTTTCTGGCATAGTTTTAGCTTTATAAAAGATTTGAATTTATTAATGCTTAGTTCTTGAATGTGGCTAGGAAGTTTATTATAAAAACGTATACATTGGCATCTAAACGAGCCACCTATTTTCTTGAGCCTTGTTGTAGGAACAACAAATTTGTGTTTGTTCCTAGTATTTATGTTATGGATATCACTGTATTTTTTAAACAGATTAATATTTTTATGTGCATACAAAAGATTATCATAAATGTACTGAGAAGGCACAGTCATTATATTAATCTCTTTAAACTTGTCTCTGAGGGAGTGTCTGGGACTTAATTTATAAATGGAACGAATTGCCCTTTTTTGTAAAATAAAAATTGTCTGAATATCGGCGGCATTTCCCCACAACAGAATACCGTATGACATCACACTATGAAAATAACTAAAGTAAACTAAACGGGCTGTCTCTAAATCAGTTAAATCACGAATTTTCCTAACGGCGTATGCTGCAGAGCTAAGCTTTTTTGACAATTTATCTATATGGGGGCCCCATATATATAAAGTAATCGCAATTTCATCTTAGCAACAATCAATGTCAAAAATGTAGGAACATTAGAGGTATTTTTCACAGATTTAGGCTGAGATCAGAAGGCCGATTCTCATAATTTAAAACCTAATCGCAGTTCCCTTTCGGCGACAAACAAATGTCAAATCTTTTGAAAAATGTAGGGAAATTACAGGTATTTTTGACAGATTGAGACTGAGATCATACTGTGAACGTTATTAAAATTACGAGAATTGCCCCTCAGCAGTAAATCACTCGGATCAATTAGATATGGCGTGACAATCGAAAAGCCAGCCCAATTCGAACCAAAACCACGGAAATAAACAAATGACAAACTAATTCGCAAATTAAACATGAATCCGACTGTCCCCTGGCAAACACTAATTTGTCTCGAAAGATAGCTGAATCCCGTAACCGCGCGACCCGGTCTAATCCCGGAGCAGTGCGTGCGACCGCATATAATCCCGGGATTATATCGATAAATATTTCACTTCACTAGTCGTAAATGATTTTGGACGAGATCTTGTGCTGCTCTAGGTTCGGTTAAATGGAGGACACTATTTGAAGATGAGATAGAAGATTGTTTTCAAGGTTCTACAATAGTACCTGACATTACTTAAGACGTGTACGTTAATCATTTCTTCGCAACTTCAGTTAAAATTTTTATGTGTCTACTCCAAAAATTTCGCCGCGTGAGATATTAAAAAAAAAAAAAAAAAAAAAAAAAACTTCTGTTTCCTACAAGTGTCAACACTAAACCTACACGGTCAAAAAAATCTGGAACCGCAATATTTTTTTTTCTGGCGAAAAATTTTGTCATATGGGTCCAGAATTATGTACTGAATACGTGGTAACAAGGTCGTGCGAGGATGTCCCTGCCACCTTGTAGACAAATATACCTTATCGTTTTATGAAGTGCAATGACGGTTTTCATAAAAATTTACGCCACCAGTTGGCGCCACTTTGGCAAGAGGTCTTCCATTTCGACAATGAATATAAAATATATGATGACGTTCATCATTCGTTTTTCATTCAGCCAAGACTAAAGAAAATATAGGCGCTTTGACACTTTTGACAGGTGCTCGGACCTGACGTCTCAGTGCTGCCACCTAGTGAACGTCATTTCAGAAAACCCTCACTGACTTAATCTAATCTCTAATTTTAATTTTTCTAATTGTAATTAATCTAATATCTTCACCACCTTTGGTTTACTGGTAGAGAATGCCTAAGGCATTAAGTCCGCCTTTATATATTTTTGTGTGCGAAAAGATTAAATAAATAAATTGACATTCATACTTAGGACGGTAATGCAACTACGAGATCAACTATAAAAACTTACATTGCTCCATCAACCCAAGCCGCTCACATGACCCTCCCCGTAATCCTCAGAAAATACACAACACTATATTATAAAGTAAATTAAAACATAACCAATAAAGGAGGGCGCGACACGTTCCAAAAAATTATGACAAAATTGGAAACTTTTATTTGATTGTCAATGTTTTATTTTCACTAGTCGTTTGTATAGTCGACCTCGTAATTTCTGTACCACTTTTGACAAAACATCCCAGTAAAAATAAACTTCTTTAAAGTTGAAACTGTCTAGGTAAATGTCATATAGACAAACCGATCTTGTAGTTTTATGAAGTGCAATTGACTTTCAACCTTAGCGTCATGGAGGTAAGACAGGTTGCTCAGTGTTAACTTTGTGTAAATTTTTTCATCACCACTGCTCTCAAAACGGTGAAGGACAACATAGTGAGGAAACCGGCATGTTGTAGAACCAAAAATTCGAAGACGTGTGACATCTACCAACTACCAACCCGCACAGGGCCCGCTTGGTGAATTACGACCCACTGCCTCTCACAGAAAGGAAGCCTGTGTCCCAGCAATTGGAACATTATATCGATGCCTTAGTTCACAATTGCACTAACTACAAAATTTTCAATTTCCACTTTTTTAATGCCAAACACACTAAACTTCATGCTATTTCGTTTCCGCGTATCAAAATACCGTTATTCCGTCTCGTCTTATGAATAGATGCATATTTTTTTGGTATTTTACTTGGTTTTTGTACTGTTCTTGTCTAAACTTGAAAAAACTTCAAAAAAGCTCCTCAAAAATGTCAATCAATTACATAGTTAGCGCAATTGTGAACTAAGGCATCGATATGCTGATTATGTATGCTTACGCTTATTCGTAGGGTGGTAACGCAAATAAGAGGTTGAATATAGAAGCTAAAATTGCTCCGTCAAGCCAAGCCTTAATCCTCAGAAAATACACAACTCTATCTAAAGTAAATTAAAACACAACCAGTATTGGACGGTGCCACCATCAATAAACTGTGAAATATTACGTTCCTAAGAGATTAGTATTTTATGCGGTGCATCTGTGCCCTGGGCTAGCACTAAATATTAGTTATTGGACATTTTATAGATCGTCCATAGAGAAAGATAGATGAATCGATCGAGATGGATTGTTTTGATTAGTAGAATAGAATATTATTTATTGTTGTTGCAGGTGGTTAACAAAAAAAGCTGGTCAAAATTAACAAAAAATTAAAAAAAAAAAAAATTAAAAAAAAAGATTTTAGTTTTCACTAAAAGTAGCCTTTAGATGAAGGGGACTTGGAGTGAGCCGTCATTCCACCTGATGCTAGGGATTGACAATATTGAAAACTCACTTCACTTAAGTTTTCACGGTGAGCTTCGTCAAGTTTTGACACTAGGAGGACGCGACTATTAGGTTGTCTCATAAATTATAGCCACTTAAAAGACAAATTATTATTAATATTTTTTTATTAATAAAAAATACATTTAATCAATTATATAGTCTCCCTCGTTACCAACAACAGTCAGCCATCTACTGGGCAAAATTTTAATACCCTTCTCCCAAAATGAGGCAGACTGGGACTCGAAAAAATGTTCAAGTTCAATTTTAATACTTCCGGAATTTTCGAATTTTTTTCCTAGTAAATGAAATTTAAGAGCTCGAAATAAATGAAAGTCTGAAGACGCAAGATCCGGGCTATACGGTGGATGTGGAACAGTCAGCCATCCTAACTCCTCCAGCTGTTTATGTGTTAACTTGGCGCAATGAGGTCGTGCGTTGTCATGCAAAAGTTGGACTCCAAGTCGTTTTGGCCGCTTAATTTTTAACATGTCTGCTAGTTTGCGAAGCTGCTGCGTATACAGATTGTCGTCAATAGTCTGATGAGATTTGAGAAGTCCCCAGAAAATCATTCCTTGCCAATCCCAGAAAACAGACAACATAATCTTACGACCGTGTTCATTAAGTTTAGGCTGGGCTGGTGGGTTTTCCCCGCGAGGAATCCAATAGGCATGACGCGTGTTAGTTTCATAATGTATCCAGCTCTTGTCACATGTAATAATGTCCTTGAGAAAGTCTCGTCTGTGCGGACGAAGTAACAAACTTTGACAAATGGCCACACGAACGGCCCGGTCATGGTCCGTTAACGCATGAGGTGTCCAACGTGACATCACTTTGCGATATTCCATCGATTTGAGATAACGGTCTATAGTCGCGTGGGATTGTCCAAGCGCCTTCTCTAAATCGCGCTTGTCTGGATGTAGCTCAAGTTCGTGACGCAAAGCATCTTCATCAAAGCTGGTGGGTCTGCCTGGGCGAGGTTGATCTTCGCAGCTTATATCACCGGTGTCAAAACGCTTGTACCAGAAACGAACAGTCCGATCGCTAGTAGTACCCGGACCAAATGCAGTGTTAATCTTTTTAGCCGTTTCTGTTGAAGAGACTTTAAGTCGATGCTCATATAGCATAATAGCTCGCAGTTGACGCTGATCCATTTTCACTAAAGACTAATTATTGCGTTGCGTCCGCGCCTATTTATACCCTCACCATAAAAGATACTCATCCTTACTAGAACTTTCTTGAATTCACTTTAGTTTAAATACGAGAAAATTCGACAAAAATAAAATATGGCAAGAACTTATGAGGCAACCTAATACAAAATAAACTAACAAACTATTAAAATAAATATATAAGATCCCATTAAAAAAGGTGGACAAAATTTTAGAAATCATTCAGACCACCAAAATAAGGACAATGGTAAAACAATATATAAGAAAAACGCATTAGTTACTTACAAGACAAATAATTAGCTAACGAAAATACACTAATGTACCGGAAATTTACTATTTTAGGGTCAAAATAAAATCACTCTAATCAGTGTTTTTTTTTGCTTGGATATCTTTGGTTAGACCTACTGAGCGCTGTGTTAAAATTTGTCCATCTATTTTAATGGGACCCTGTATATAGTTTATATAAATAATAACCTAACCTAAATATGCCGTGCGATTCTGTAACCATCTCACCGTGAAAACGTGGGTGAAGTGAGCGTGGAGTGAGCTGTCATTCGCTAGGGATTAATACTATTAAGTGCTCACTTTACTTATGATTTCACGGTGAGATTTTTACAGAATCGACCGGCCGGTGTCGAAAAATGTAGGTACCCAAGAGATTGGCGAAATTACTACGTTGTATGGCAATACATAGCCTCTGGCCAAGGTAATATCCAGCCCTTGGGTCAAGGAAAGTGTGAACCAGCCAGATTTCATTGAACAAGCCATGAGCACTCGGACCCTACGGCCCGAGGGTTTCTACCCCAAACGGCTCGAAAATATAAATAATATAATTAAAACACGTATAGAAAATGAAACACAAACTTTGACGAAGTTTCGAGTTTCACGAAAGCTAGAAATCGAAAAACACATACTGACGCTACGATAACATTTCGGAGGGTACTGTAATTCTCGTCTACTGCCACAGGAAAAACGCGTGTTTTCAAACGATTTTTAGGGTTCCGTACCAACAGGGTAAAACGGGACCTTATTACTAAGACTCCGCTGTCCGTCCGTCCGTCCGTCTGTCACCAGGCTGTATCTCATGAACCGTGATAGTTAGACAGTTGAAATTTTCACAGATGCTGTATTTCTGTTGCCGCTATAACAGCAAATACTAAAAACAAAATAAATATTTAAGAGGGCTCCCATACAACAAACGTGATTTTTAACACGCTTCTATTAGCTTCACTTGTATGTAATGGAATCTTGGAAATTAAATATGACCCACTTACCGATATCCGATTGATCTGAAATTTTGCACACACGTGTTTAAGTCCGATGACAATGCATGATATGCTATATGACGTCATTCAGAATCCAATATGGCGGACGGCACAAAATGGCGGATTAGTGAATTTTTGTACACTACCATGATATGGGTGGCGTTTTTATAGAACCCTTCGTGCGCAGATGCAACTCGCACTTGGCCGGTTTTTATGACATGTAAGAATGTCTCTCTCCCATAACCCTGTGACTGCTCGACTACAGTCCCCACAGTAATTCATGCATGTTTAACCCGCCACTCGCCGCTCGTCTAGACTCCAAGACGTTTTTATAGTTATTGGGGACGCCCACCAATTGGGAAAGTGTCCCAAATATAAATATAAGTTACGTTTAAAAGCCTGGGGTGAGGAGAAAATGTTTTGAATTTATATCGAAGCGGTTTCTATGTAAGTTTCATTGATTTCTAAACATCCCCACGTCGCGTAACGCTGTTATTTTATGTTCCCTTCATCTTAAGTTTAATAATGTCTGAATTCTAGAACCTTTAGTTTTTCTCTTGTTCCCTATCCATCCCATCACTTCGCATCGCCTACCCGCGCTATTATAATACTTTATTATACGTTTTCGCTTAGCGTTCTCTCTTTTCTTCTCATTTCTTCACTTCTTCTTTTTTTTTTTATTATTATTATACAACGTGTAACGGAAGGGGGGTATCAACCCTGAAGGAGGTGAATGTGCTCATGAAACTCAACAACTTTCCCCAAAGAACATAGGTCGAAATATGAAAAAAAAATTTGGCCCTCCCTTACAAAACTGACTACCAGCTGATTGATTTACTATGGCAGGGCCAAATTTTTTTTTCATATTTCGACATATGTTCTTTGGGGAAAGTTGTTGAGTTTCATGAGCACATTCACCTCCTTCAGGGTTGATACCCCCCTTCCGTTACACGCTGTATATACAACGTGTAACGTTAAATGCGCAAAACCTGAAAATACACTCACCGGCACGGAAACTTGGCCACTCGTGATTTTCCTGATTATTTGCATAAAAAAATTTGCATTTGCATTTATGACAATAAATTAAGGGTAAGTGGCTTTAATACGTGTCTCTTATGCTTTAAGGACTTAGAAATTAAAAGATTACCTCACCAATAAATCAGTTTTTAAAATCACGCACTTTCACTGAAATTAGAAATTTTTCACTATAAATTTAAAAACACTACAAAATAAAAAATAAGGTCTTTTTCGTTATTGTCTGTACGTTTCAATATCGCGAAAAAAAAAATCAGCTGTTCCCTACATTTATGTTCGCATAACTCGTCAAAATGTAGGGAACAGCTGATTTTTTTTCGCAATTTCAGGTTTGGTCCCATGGTAAAAGTTGTTCATAATGATGAGTACAATCTCCCATTTCGATTTGTCGCATGTTTTCAATTTCACCCTGTATAGTACTTAAGTTATGTTATACACAGGAGTTATTGATGGACCTTAATTAATAAACGTCACTTCGAACTTCGAACGGTGCCTCGTTGTGAATCCGCGATGATTCACTTTAAAAACAAATGAGTTCGCTTTCGAATTGTGTGCGCTCACTTGAGTGAGGTGAGCAGTGAACTTCAGAGTAGCTCACTAACAGCAATGAAACGAAATACACTACCTAGCAGCTTTTATCGAAGTCCCTGGTGATTTGCCATAGGCTAAAACGACCCCTAACCAGTCATCGGCAATTACTATAAAAACCAGTTAATTGCTTGTCGGACCACGCAAAGTGAAGGGTTCCGTAGTTGGTATGAATATTTAAGTACGCACGTATAGTATTGATTTTATCGACGGCAAAAATACGTTTGTATTGCTTAGTAATTCTCCAAGAAACTGTAATTGTAAAGATATTTCTGGGGTTGGAACCGAAAATATCCTGCATCTCACAATCTATTTACTTAAATCGTAGAGTCACTTAGAAACATCATAATCTTTTAAATTGTGGGATCCAATAATACCACACACGCTTATGTATATTCAATTTCTTTTTTATCCCTCAATTTCATCTTTAGGGAATGCCACCCCTAATATTATTTTTCGTAATTGCAATAGTGACATACAAAAGTAGCTCAAAATTCTGTACACCTCCAAACAATAGAGTAGACCGTTGTTTAACGGTGTCCTTCTCTGCAAATTTCATCGATTTAGTGCGAATAGTCTCCAAGTAAAATGACTGTGTGTCATCCAAACCGACGGACAGAAGGACATGACGAAATTATAAGAGTTCTGTTTTTGTCATTTGTCTACGGAACCCCAAAAAACAACTTGTCTAGACTGGTGAGTTAGACACGCATGAATTATTTAGTGGTACTGAGCGGAAGGGGTGGTGTACAACTGTACGGGGTAAGTAAGATATGGGGCTATATGGGTAAGAAAGAAGCGAGTTATAACATAACGTAACACCACGCCTGTAACCCCCGAAAGGTTAGGCAGAGACCATAGTAATAATAATAAATAATAAAAGAATAATATTCCACAACTTTCACACAACGCCATCTAGTCCCAAACTAAGCAGAGCTTGTGCTATGAGTACTAGACAACTGATAAACATACATATATATTTCTAAATACTTACATACATATTATAGATAAATTACACTCAGACAATGAACAAATGATCGTGCTCATCACACAAACATTTGTCCTAGGTGGGAATCGAACCCACGACCTTGGGCATAGCAGTCAGGGCCACTGACCACTAGACCAACAGGCCTGTCATAGTATACTCGTACCATATAGTACACCCACATAGAATAGAATAGAATACTCTTTATTATGTACACCATATAGATTACAGACATAAATATAGAAATTTTACAGAGGGTGACACAATGGGCGGTCTTATCGCTAAGAGCGATCTTTTAAAGACAACCTTTGGATGGATTGAAAAGGGAAGGAGAGACAAATATTGTCGGTAGTCTGTGGTGTACTATTTACATAGTGATATATATACAGCGTGTAACGGAAGGGGGGTATCAACCCTGAAGGAGGTGAATGTGCTCATGAAACTCAACAACTTTCCCCAAAGAACATAGGTCGAAATATGAAAAAAAAATTTGGCCCTCCCATAGTAAATCAATCAGCTGGTAGTCAGTTTTGTATGGGAGGGCCAAATTTTTTTTTCCTATTTCGACCTATGTTCTTTGGGGAAAGTTGTTGAGTTTCATAAGCACATTCACCTCCTTCAGGGTTGGTACCCCCCTTCCGTTACACGCTGTATATATATATATATATATATATATATCCCACATACTGACTCATAAGTCACAGGATCACCTAGTTTAGGAGTCAGGGTTTACCTTATCTGTAAGATTTTTTTTCTGACCAAACTATGTACCGTAAATAAAAAAATATCAGTCATTAGACGATGTTTGTCAGAGGTAGATGTATCGCATCTGTAAAGAGCTCGCTACACATTTCCTCGCGCCACACATTTGCACACTGTTTCGAGCTTAGCAACGCATCCTCGCACTACACATTTGCACACCGTTCACCGCTAGCACATTTCTGGTGGAAACACACGGTTTCACAGCCTCGCTACGCATCGTCGCACCACACAGCTACCTCGCACATCTCTGGTGGAAAACCAACCTAATAGGGGGTTAGCCTAATTCCATCAACTGGGCACAAATCTAGACTCCGGGTTGCTATTAAGAAAGCACTGACGGAGAAACCCAATAACACTTAGGGTGCGTTTCCACGGAAGCGGAGCTGGGCGGAGCGGAGCGGAGCGGAGCGGAGACGTGTAGGAATCGTCCAATCACAGACGAGACGAGTGACGCGATGAGGATTTCAACCATTGTGATTAGTCGATTCCTGCACGTCTCTGCTCCGCTTCGCCCAGCTCCGCTTCTGTGGAAACGTACCCTTATGAATCGAACCCAGGACCTCATGCTTAGCAGTAGCGTTTATTACCAAAAGACCAACGAGGAAGTCAGAAGCGAGTTTGTCAAAAACCGTTGGAATTCTTTCCATCTTTCAAATGGAGAAGACTTCAAAATGGTGACGTAAACTTTAGATGGGAAAGAAATGTGTTTCAAAATCGGTTATCGTGCGTTTAAATTGAGTTTTAAGCAATCAAAATGTTTTGAGAATGTGAAACAGAAAATTGTGCCAAAAAAATGAATAAAATAAAAACCCGAGTCGTCTCGAAGCTATGAAATTGAAGTTTTAGCAAAACTTTTCCCTAGGTACTCCAGAAATTGCAATTATAGGTGTCCCAGAAGTCGACGTCAAGCGGGAATCGGCTAAATCACAATAGGCATCAAAAAAAAAAAAAAATGGCAAGAGCTTACTAGTTAGTCAAGTAACCCCCCCCCCGCCAGCTAAATGATTGTTTTTGGATGTGTTAAAAAAATCACAGTAGTACATGTAACGAAATTAAAAGGAAAACTATCACATCTACGTAGGCTTTACAAGTTCACGAGTTTACCAACTTACATTTGCAGTTGCGATGTATGGGAGAACATGATTTTTAACCGACTTCAAAAAAAGTAGGAGGTTATCAATTCGACTGTATTTTTTTTTTTTTTTTTATGTTACCTCATAATAACCGACTGGGTGAACCGATTTTCATGATTCTTTTTTTATTTGAAAGCTGGTGCTTCCCGTGTGGTCCCATTGCCACCATTTCAATATCTGATGATGGGATCTTGTAGAAATCGGGGGAACTCTTCAATAAATAACAGCAGAATAACCGCGATTGTTGCTATAGTATATCTAAGCATTGTTTACACCATCACACAACATAATATCACGCCTGTACTCACTACAAAGGTTATAATTTTTTTTATTATAATAATAATTAATACCAGTAAAACAACCGCGATTGCTGCTATCGCATATGTATGCATTGTTTACGCAATCGCACAACATAACATCACGTCTGTACCCTATAAACGGAGATGCAGCTTCCTGTCACTGATATTTACATAGCAAGTAGTGTTTATATGAATTTGATTGGGGTAGATATAACTAAAAAGTGAAAAATAAAAAAAATCATATAAAAAAAAACAACCGACTTCCAAAAAAACACTACAAAGTGAAAAATAATTTTAATTTCGGAAGTCGGTGTCAAAAAACCAAAATGCGGAACCAACGACACCGACTTCCAAAATTAATATTATTTTTCACTTTGTAGTGTTTTTTTGGAAGTCGGTTGTTTTTTTTTATATAAAATTTTCAACAATGTTAAGTTTGTTCATGGGATAAATTAATTCCAACTACCCTAGAACCCTTCATTGTGCGTTGTGCGTGGTCCGACACGCACTTGGCCGATGTTTTTTTAAACGCCTATAATTTTTAAAATAGGTACAAAACTTACATTTTTGTTTATATTTTTCTGATAACTATTATGACTTTGCCTATTTTTTTATTCAAACGACAATGAAAAACTGGCCACTTACAAAACTAAGTTATTAGCGGGCCCAGTGTGGGTTCGTAGATGTCACATGTCTTCGAGTTTTTGGTTCAGCAAAATATCACGAGGAAACCGGCAAGTCCTAGAGTTGCTGGTTTCCTCGCGATGTTTTCCTTTGCCGTTTTGAGAGCAGTGGCGATGAAATAAATCATTTAAACAAAGTATACGCCAGTGTCTAGCTTCGAACCACAGATCATAATATAAACACATTACAACTCGCAAGTCTGGGCCGTTAATGGACCATCACTGCTCTCACAAGCACGATTATTTAAAGTAAATTTACCGATACTAAGTGCGGCTTAAATCTAATTTCTGTACAAATAGTCATGTTAATTTAGAAAATACATTAAAACATTAAGCTAGAGATACCTTTTACATCATTTTATATTAAAAGGATTGATTTCTTAGAGCCCCGTCTGATTTTAATTAGAAGAAGTTTTCGTCAATTTCAAATTTAGATTTGATAAGGCTACGTACGCACTGGCATGGCAGGTGGTTTGCTTAGCGCCTAGAGCCTAGCGAGTCAACTTGCGAGTAGCGCAAGTGATACGAACGCTCTAGAATTTTCGCAACCGGCCGCAATGCGCTCTTAGCGCCTTCGCAGTCCTCTAGCGTGTATACTACATGTCCCAGAATTAACGCACAACCTCTTAAGGGGTCATTGTACTCATCATTATGAACAACTTTTACTATGGGATCAAACCTGAATCGCGAAAAAAAAATCAGCTGTTCCCTACATTTATGTTCACATAACTCGTCAAAATGTAGGGAACAGCTGAATTTTTTTTCGCGATTTCAGTTTTGGTCCCATAGTAAAAGTTGTTCATAATGATGAGTACAATGACCCCTTATGGGGATGTGCGTTATTTAAGTTACAGCTTGTATAAGGTCCCATTAAAATAGATGGACAAACTTTTAGAAGTCATTCAGACCACCAAAATAAGGACAACGTTAAAAAAATATATAAGAAAAACGCATTAGATACTTACAAGAAAAATAATCAGCTAACGAAAATACACTAAAGTGCGGGCAATTTATTATTGTAGGTCAAAATAAAATCATTTAAATCAGTGTTTTTTTTTTGCTTGACGTTCGAAAAGTGCTGATTCTCAGCCTAGTTTGAATAAATGACTTTTGATTTTGATTTTGCTTGGTTATCTTTGGTTAGACGTACTGAGCGCTGTGTTAAAATTTGTCCATCTATTTTAATGGGACCCTGTAGAAGTCACTAGACTCGACGATCTGAGGAAGCCACCTGCCAGTGCGTACGTAGCCTAAGACTAAATTATTAGTGAAATTATTTTGATACGTAGGACGCAAGGTGATTCGTTCGTGTCTAGATTTCTGAGAGGAATAATTATTCTAGCTTAATTATATCTTACTAACAGAGTAGTGGCTCAGTGGTAACGGCCCCGACTCACGGGTTGTATGTAGGTCGTGGGTTCGAACCCAGGCAGGCGCTCTACTTTGTGTAAATCAATTACTTATTACTCGTACTTATACAAGGTGTAACTTAAATAACGCACCACCTCACAAGGGGTCATTGTACTCATCATTATGAACAACTTTTACTATGGGACCAAATCTGAAATCGCGAAAAAAAATCTGCTGTTCCCTACATTTTGACGAGTTAGGCGAACATAAATGTAGGGAACAGCAGATTTTTTTTTTCTCGCGATTTCAGGTCTGGTCCCATAGTAAAAATTGTTCATAATGATGAGTACAATGAACCTCATTTACGCCGTACGGCATTTCATACAAACTTTTAAGCCCTTGTTTTTCGAAATTAATGCACCGATTTTAATGAAAATTCGTACGCATAAGCAGGATACAAAGGTCTAAAAAGTTAGTAAAGAACATTTTCGAAAAATAGTCTTAGAGCCAAATTAGACCGATTTTAAATTTTCCACAGAAACAGAGATTTCCAGTTGTCTTTTTTTAAATAAGACATTTCGGAAAAATGTTCTTTACTAACATTTTAGAACGTTGTATCCCGCTTATGCGTACGTTATAAATATGCGAATAAAGGTATTTTTCATAATTTTTTATGCTCTTTTTATTGGTTAAAGTCCTTTTGGAAAAATATTATTAGAAATATGTGAAAACTGCAAACCATCATTTTAGGGTACGAACTTTGAAGGTGATTATCACCCCTTTAAAACGTTTGTTAACAAAAAAAAAAAAATACGTATCTCATAATTTTTCATGTAGATTATTATAGTAAAGCCGCAACTAAATCGGTGAGGGACACCTCGCGAGGTTTCCTTGTAAGTAATAACGCGCCCCTGCTCCGCACGGTTTTTACGACTTGACATAACATCGACATTCCTTTATTTTAAGTAAGTTTAATGTGAATGTATTATGCACATAAACCTTCCGGAATAAATGGTCTAAATTATGGTGAAATCCGAGAGAGACGTGACAGGGGACGTACAGGTCGATCGATCATGTTATGTTACGCTTGCCGCGGTTGGTCTGTGGATGGGTGACCATCTTTACATACCGAGACCCCTCCGTGTCTCGGAAAGCACGTTCAGCGGTTTATCCCGACTGACATTCGTGGATCTTTGACAGTCATTACGGGTACTCAGACGCCCGAAAGTCTGACAACCAGTCTTACCATGGGGTATCGTATTACCCAGTAACTGGGTTGTGGAGGTCAGAAAGGCAGTCGCTCCATTTAAAATACTGGTATTCAGCTGCATCCGGTTAGACTGGAAGCCGATCCCAACGTAGTTGGGAAAAGGCTAGGCAGACAATGATGGTGAAATCCGCATTAAAATCCGTTGCGTAGTTTAGAAGAACAATAATTTGTATTCAAATAATCAAATCAAAGCACTCATTTCGTAAGTCGCAATACGGATTGGCGGCTTAGTAATCGATTCGCACGAATTTTATGCAATTAAGTATCGAAAAAGAACCCGCTGCACCGCACTGAAGTGATAAGAGTTAAATATTATAAAACATGTACTTTTTTCCCAACTTCATTGCATAAAATTCAAAATGTGCCAATTCGTGCAAGTCGCCTATAGAAAAAATAATATAATATAATTTAAAAGTCACGATTCGCCCGTTTCTGGCGATGAAATTTGTGCGAATCGATTAATAAGCCAAATTGGCATCCACAGGTACGTTTTCTGGTACAGACGCCAACACATCAAGCTACCCGAAACTGTAAAATTTTCCCAATCAATCTTGAAACTAATGCCTTAGCGATAAAGTTGAAAATCTTTTAAAGAAATGTGACAGATTGTCGTAGCTTGATGTACTGGCTTCTGTACATTTGTTTACATTTTTATCTGATTCTTTTGAAACAGTCCAAACTCTTTTCACATCGCTTCCACATTACATTGTATGATCTATCATTAACATCACCCGACCGAATCTAGACGAACATTTTCCAGTCTAGCTATCCAGACTGAGTGACAGAGACAAATTTCTAGATCAGCGTCGCAACCGAATTGTAAGTGCTTTCTACTAGAAATGTAGCTTGAAAGCACTTAAAGTTACAAGAAATTAGGTTTAATTCGATGTCTTGTAACAGGGTATATAACGTGTAACGTTAAATGCGCAAAACCTCAGACACCCGAACTGATTTTTAATTCAATTGACCTATTTCAGAGCGCAAATAAGTCATTAAAAAAATTGTAAAGGTTTTATGTGCTGTTTTAGTTTTACTGGCCATTCTGATCGTTTCTTGCGTCTGCGACGACGCTTTATCGAGGGAAGAGTCGTCACCGGGCCGCTGCGTCGCGCTGACATTGGCTTGCTTGCCCTATTTATAAATAGACACGGCAACGTTTTTAATGAAGATTTTTTGAAAAATGTGACCTATATTAAAAAGTGGTTCAATTAATTCTGCTCGTTATTCTGATCAAACTATTTTCAGGTTTTGCGCATTTAACGTTACGCCTTGTAGATAAGCTATGTTGATTTTGTAATACGTCAGACGTCGTATGGTTTACAGACACATGTGAACTAAGCTTTCTGTTGTCATCATTACTATTGTTTTTGCTAGCCATGTTGTACTATTACGCTTTGTATGATAATCAGGTAACGTATCCTCTCGTATTCTCAGTGAACGAAACCTCGCGAAATGATCTCGGAATTGGCGTGATTAGCTAAGAAATTGACGTGGTTTCGAAATAAGGAATCATTGAGAGGTCGTAGTGAATCAGGGCCCAGCGGGGTACACACTATCAGTAAGTAGCAATTGGTTTCATTTTGACAGTTCAACAACATTCATTGCTTTATTTACGACGTTGAAGACTTTTCGAACATATGGAGCAATGGATTAGCAATATGAGAGTGTGTTACGCAATTAGGTTACTGGTCGAAACCTATAATGTGAACCTAGTGATATACTGTGAGTGTAACCTTTTTCCTTTATCTACACTAATATTGTAAAGAGGAAAGATTTGTATTTTTGTATGTATGGACCGATTTTAAAATGTTTTTCGCCATTATAATGCTACACTATCCCTGACTAACATAGGCTATGTTTATTACTAGAAAAATATAGGTGTCCTTACTAAAACTTCAATAATGTAACCCAAGGTGTAAAAAAAATGCCATAAAATGCATCGCATGCGCTGTGGAAACTATTGATGATAGAACCAAAAAATGTTGCAGAATATTAAAGAACATATCAATATCTACAAAAAACTTCCAGATACCATGTTTCCAACTACTGTAGTTATGTCACTATAACTAATTTTTTCACACACACAAACATACACACACAACTCCGAAATATTGTAAATATTTAACTACTTAGCACCTAGATACTTGTTTTTCTTAACAATTTGAGTATTATTTTGTATACTTATAATAGATAACGTCATGTTTGCATTATTACTACGTACGATTTGTTGTAAAAGAGCGAAGTCTCCTAACACAGGCACATTTTGCTTAAAAGGGGGCTTCAATCACAATATTGTAAATACCAAGACCTGTTTTGCAAATAAACGATTTATTATTATTATTATTATTATTTGAAAAGTTGATAGAAATGCCTACCAAAATCAGACCATTTTATCCATACCTTTGTATTAATCCTTTTCCAAATAAATATTACGTAATCAAGACTGTCTCAATACCTGTAGATTACTTTTTGAATTATTCAAATCGGTCATTCCATTCAAAAGACATTACGAATTTAAAAATGTCAATCTAAACATGGGCTGCGTAGGGCCGTTGTGGCCCTACGCAGCGGCTCGGGAAATATATAATATGTTTGTTACTTCTTCAAGCAAAAACGAATAAACCGATTGCGATGAAACTTGATCGGTACATAGCTGTTACTTAAAGCTCTTACTTTTTATCCCGATACTCCCATGGAATTGAAACTTACCCAGGTGAAACCGCGAGGCGCAGCTAGTGAATAAATAAATGAATAAATACGTAACCTTGTGTGGGTATGTACAGACGGCAGCACATCAAGCTACTACAATCTGTCAGATTTCTTTAATAGATTTTCAACTTTATCGCTAAAGCATAAGGTTCAAAGTTGATTGGGAAAATCTGACAGTTTCGGGTAGCTTGATGTGCTGGCGTCTGTACAATATGTTAAGTATTTTATGCGGCCTACTCCAATGCCCTTTCTTGGTAATGTTCCTCGAGTCGTTGAGCTCCTTATATTTTGAGTTGAGCTACACGATTACTGACAAATGCGTGCAGTGACTGGATAAGTCCACTCAAATCTCTATGGTATACTATTCAGCCCTTGGGCATAATATAAGGATAAGGCTCAATTTACACCGCCGCGGAATGGAATGGAAGCAACTTTTAATGTAAAAGCTAAAAATTACAGAGACAGAATAGAAGCTATAATATAAAAATAATATCCAAGTCAACCATTCCTGTCAAGTAAAAGATCTAGACTAACAACTGAACGTCCTTCAAGGCGCAGTCGCGTGTATTCGCTGGAATGCGCGAGGATTCTCGAGCATTCCCGCGAATTCGCGCGCCTTCTCGCGGGCGTTCATGAGGCTAAATTGACGCTTCCATTCCATTCCATTCCGCGGCGGTGTAAATTGAGCCTTAGGGTATCTCTACTCGTGTAGTTGTATACAGGGTTATTTGTAAAACACCAACAACCTCTTAAGAAGTCATTGTACTCATCATTATGAACAACTTTTATTATGGGACCAAATATGAAATCGCGAAAAAAAATCAGCTGTTTCCTACATTTTGACGACTCGTACGAACATAAATGTAGGGAACAGCTGATTTTTTTTCGCGATTTCAGGTTTGGTCTCATAGTAAAAGTTGTTCATAATGATGAGTGCAATGACCTCTTAAGAGGTTGTTGGTGTTTTACAAATAACCCTGTATACTACGCAGTAGCTACTTACAGGCTGATATAACGGGTGTAAAAAGACACATAACGAAGCCGAGAGCCACTTGTACTCCCCGTCATTGTAATTACTTTTTTGTACTGGACCATACCTGGGAACTTTCTGGTTAAGTAGATTATGGCGCCGATTCTCTTGTTCACAATCTAAACTAAATTTAAGTTCAGTGCATCTTGTTCTATCTATTTCATTAGCCTCTAGAGCCCCAGCGGCACAAAAACGTGCCAGTAAACACCGATCGATTTAAAACTGTATTTGTAGTAAAGATAAGTCTTAAAATTGTCCGCTATACAGGGTGAAATTGAAAACATGCGACAAATCGAAATGGGAGATTGTACTCATCATTATGAACAACTTTTACCTTGGGACCAAACCTGAAATTGAAAAAAAAAAATCAGCTGTTCCCTACATTTTGACGAGTTATGCGAACATAAATGTAGGGAACAGCTGATTTTTTTTTCGCGATTTCAGGTTTTATCTCATAGTAAAAGTTGTTCACAATGATGAGTACAATCTCCCATTTCGTTTTGTCGCATGTTTTCAATTTCAACCTGTATATATCTAAAAGAGCCCGCTCGCGGTGCTTGACCGGTTAAGAAAAGGACAGAAGATAAATATTAGTTTAGTCCTATAAAATTATATTCAGCGCCTGACGTAAATTGACGTATTTTTACTAGCCAATTTTTTAATCACGTTTAAAAGTGTCTGTGGAGTATTTTAATTTGACAGGACTAAACTAATATTTATCTTCTGTCCGTTTCTTAAAGAAAAAGATGCACTGAACTTAAATTTAGTTTAGATTGTGAACTATAGAATCGGCGCCATTGCAGATCAAAATTCCAACTTTTACTGACGTTATTTTACAAAAATAAGTTTTTAATGTTGTAACACTACTTTAAATACCCCAACGACCCCTGTACGGACATTCTTCCATAAGCATAATATTGTGCGTGCGTTACATTGGGCAAAACCGCAAATTTTCGCACCAAAAATAAAAGTCGTTTCTCAGCAATTATTTTTGTGCAGTGTTACTTAGTTTGAGATACAGAAAGCGTTGTTGACGGTTATGTCATCATATGCCTAGCCTTTTCCCGACTATGTTGAGGTCGGCTTCCAGTGTAACCAGATGCAGCTGAGTACCAGTATTTTACATGGAGCGACTGTCTATCTGACCTCTACAACCCAGTTACTGGGTAATACGATACCTCTAGGTAAGAATGGTTGTCAGAATTTCGGGCTTTGACGACCCGTAACAACTGTCAAAGATCTACGAATGACAGCCGGGACCAACAGATTAACGTGCTTTCCGAGGCACGGAGGGGTCTTGGTATGTAAAGATGGTCACCCATCCACAGACCAACCGCGGCAAGCGTAGCTTAACCTGATCGATCGACCCATGCGGCTGTTACTTATCCACAAGTCTCTCGTAGTTGACGCCTATGTGATGGATCTTTTTACACCCTGTATTACAATAATTTTAAATATCACAGAGTTCTTTTAAAATTCGTGTCGTGTATGCCACACGCCAAAACACTATAATTAAATTCATCGGTTCAACAAAGCACGAATCGGAATCACGTTGCTTGTCTATCCACTCATATTTTTATTATTTATTCCAACCCCTAAGAGCAATGCATTGTTCCGAATTATATGTGACCACTGAAGCGGAGTTTCATTATGGGTTTATTATTATAAAAATGTAGGGGAGCCATATTTTTTTAACTGATTTTGAATACGAAATTGTGTTGTGTTTTTAGTGAGGAATCGTTCTGGATTTTGTGCGTTTTGTTAAGTTTCGTTGGAAAAATAAAACCGTCACAGGAATAACACGCTGTTTTCTTTGTCACCGTCTTTCCCAGAGTCGGTTGGAGGTATACTCGTAATTATATTACTTCGCAAGTATGACGTGTTCGCTAGTTTTTTAGACAAGCTCCGGTGTACAGGTCCATTCAGTCTGTGTGGTTCTTTCCTCAAAAGACCATTTCAGACACCAATCTATATGGTATTCACATGATCTGATCAAGATTATGTCTGGAATTTAAAAGAGACTGACGAGTTTGTTTCGGCCTTTCTTCTCAGAGTAGTCAGATAGGAAACGATGACCTCATCTAGTTTTAAAAATATGATTGTGATGGAAAATAGCTTGTACAAACCTACTTACAGAAATAAAGTAATAATTTCACTGTTCACCTCACTCAAGTGAGCGCACACAGTTCGAAAGCGAACTCATTTGTTTTTTAAGTCATACTTGCGGGTTCACGGGACACCGTTCGAATTACGAAGTGACTTTTAAAAATAGAACTACACTACCATTTTAGATTTAATCAATGAAATTAAATGTTTATTTCTGTATATACAACGTGTAACCTTAAATGCGCAAAACCTCAGACACCCCACCTGATTTTTAATTCAATTGCCCTATTTCAGAGAGAAAATAAGTCATTAAAAAAATTGTAAAGGTTTTATGTGCTGTTTTAGTTTTACTGGCCATTCTGATCGTTTCTTGCGTCTGCGACGACGCTTTATCGAGAGAGGAGTCGTCACCGGGCCGCTGCGACGCGCTGACATTGGTTTGCTTGACCTATTAATAAATAGACACGGCAAAGTTTTTAATGAAGATTTTTTGAAAAATGTGACCTGTATTAAAAAGTGGTTCAAATTAATTCTGCTCGTTATTCTGATCAAACTATTTTCAGGTTTTGCGCATTTAACGTTACACGTTGTATAGATCTTTTAAGACACTTACACTTCAATATTTTGTTGCTCAATATTTTGAAACTTGAGGGCATTTCCTAGCTGACTGATCCCTGAGAAGAAATGCAGAAACCAGCGCTGGAGCTTCTCGTATAGGGTCTTAGCATTACGCTGAGCGATGACCGTTTTGCGTGGATGTGACGCATGTTTTCCCCTAAACTTGTTATTTTTTTTGTGTTTGTTTTCTTTTTATGCTTCATGCTTACTTGCGTGAAGCATAAATAAATAATAATAAAAAAAAAAAATAATAAAAACGTTTACAAAAAGTGTACATGTAGCCAACAGTAATGATGGATCGGAATTAGAATGTTAAGTAGCAATAGAACACATAAACGTATTTTCTTTATTTTTAAACGGAAACCTAATAACGAACAAATTCTTCAGCTTTATTGATGAGTGGTAATATATATGCGTAGTAATTTATCTATCGGAGATGTATGGCAAAATAATAGTAACCCCCATTTCCATATTCCTTCACTCCTGCACATCAAACTACCCGAAACTGTCAAATTTTCCCAATCAACTTTGAACCTTATGCTTTAGCGATAAAGTTGAATATCTATTAAAGAAATTTGACAGATTTTAGTAGCTTGATGTGCTGGCGTCTATACAACAACGTCCACCAATAACTTGTGTTCTACCATACAGCCCCGGGCGCCAGTCTCGCTGACAGGTCAATTTGTGTGCTCAACAATAGATGCACAATTTTCGTGGCTCGGTGTACTGAGTTGGATGCCTTGCTAATTTTAATTACCGATGTATTTGTGCGAGGTGGGTAGTCAAACCAAGTTTGCTGTTTTAATAATGGAACCCTGCTTTTGGCAGTTTGATAAGCAAAGGTTTTTTTTAGTTATAAAAGAAATATGTATTTGTAGGGTTTGTTTATAAATGTTGCTTAAAGTTAATAGACGTTGAAACGTCAAAAATGTCGTTAATCATTTCTTAACTTTCATTAGGTAGTGCTATTCTGTAAAGTTCACTGCTCACCTCACTCAAGTGAGCGCACACAATTCGAAAGTGAAATCATTTGTTTTTAAAGTAAATCATCGCGGATTTACGATGAGAAAACGCTCGAATTTCGAAGTCACGTTCAGAGAAGTTATTTCAAAACATACACGGAGAGAAAAATCTTACAAAAATGACTGTGCTGTCTCATAATCTGAGTGCATTTGAGTGGTAATGGAAAAATTACCATGCTAGCACAGTAAAAATTCTTATGCTGTACAGTAAAATTTATTGGACAAATAGTGAATTTTTCCCAATCTTACTCAGAATTTTTTCTGTAGATGTCACTTGCACTCACTTTACAGTGACGAGCACAGTAATTTTTCTAAGAATTTTCTCTTCGTGTATAAACAGCAAATAATCAATATCACCGTGATCGTATCGACATCGACATATTATTATAATCTTGATACTAGCTTTTTCCAGCGTGGAGGCCGGAAATTATCCGACGGAATCGTACTTAAAAGAAGAATAATTACGTAAAATAATGTTTTTTTATATTATATAAGTTTACGCGGCGCACGCCATTAAAGCTCCCAGTTGGCACGATGTTTTACGACAACTTCAACAATCATCGTCATATTTCAGCCAATTTACACAAAACCTTGATGAATTATACACCTGAACCTCATGAAATACTCCGTCCATTGGCGAAAATCGCATGAAAATCAGTTTTGTAGTTTTTGAGTATATCGCATTCGGACTGACAGACGCGTCTAGGGGACTTAGTTTTCTATACTAATATTCATAATCATCTGCCTAGCCTTTTCCCAACTATGTCTGGGTCGGCTTCCAGTCTAACCGGATGCAGCTGAATACCGGTATTTTACATGGAGCGACTGCCTATCTGACCCTAGCATTTGATAGTTCAATTCTTGAGGACGGCTAAAGCCTATGTAACATCACGCTAGAACCATCAGGAGCCGCTTCACTGCTGCGTCGGATGCGGGGCAGCGACCACAGTCTTCTGAGCGTTGTTGCTAGTAAGACTGAAGGCCGCCTTGTGGGGCACCTGTGCGCAGTGCATGTACGGTTGCCAGGTGTCTCCGTGAGGTGGCGCAATTAATATATTACTGTGTGTTTTTAGTCTATTATCATACTAACATAGGTTAAGAAATACTAACAAATGTATGGGTTCTACCTGAATTAAAGATAAATAAATAAATAAAAACTAAAAATAGGAAGAACCCTGAACGAAAACGAAGTGATAGCGCTGTCAGACGATGCGATGCGAGGGGGTGGGCCGAAGGAACAAGAAATTTCTACTCGGCAAGGTTGCGGGCTGAAGCTAGTATCAGCCGGTCGATTCTGTAAGAATCTCACCGTGAGAAATTAGGTGAAGTGAGCTGTCATTCCATCGGATGCTAGAGATTGACACTAATGACTGCTCACTTTAAGCTCACTTCATCCGAATTATCACGGTGAGATTTTTACAGAATGGCACTACAGCCGGTCGATTCTGTAAAAATCTCACCGTGAAATCATAAGTGAAGTGAGCACTTAATAGTGTTAATCCCTAGCGAATGACAGCTCACTTCTCGCTCACTTCACCTATGTTCTCACGGTGAGATTTTTACAGAATAGCACCCCAGCAGTCCTATTCTGTAAAAAGCTCACCGTGAGAACTTAGCTGAAGTGAGCTCTGTCATTCCCTAATGGTAGGGATTGACACTATTAAGTGCTCACTTCACTTATGATTTCACGGTGAGATTTTGACAGAATCGACCGGCTGTACCTAGTGATAGTGATTCGAGATATGAAAATAGTGGATATTGAAGCTTTTAAAAAGTATAAAAACTTGTTCCACCTACTTATATGTTTGTCATTGTAACGTTTTTTGCCAGCCTGAAGCCAGGTTCTCTACCTAAAGAAACAAGCACTCATTAGCGAACTTTTGAACAACGCCCTCGTTCACGGTTTGAAACTTTTTTTACTTGTCTTTGTAAGTTACACTGCTGCTTTAAAATAAATACACGACTTTAAATAACAAAAAACCGGTCAAGTGCCAGTCGTACTCGCGCACTGAGGGTTCCGAATAAAGGACGATGGGCAAAGTACTTTCGTCCCCGAATCCAATTTTTTTTATTTTTTTTTTATTTAACAGGTATTATTTTTGTCTTATATTTTATGGTATGGGCTACAAAACAACAAACCGTTTGTTTCAAGTCTTAAATATATGGGTTTTCCCGAATAAAAAACCTTCTTTCAGTTTCATTTATCTAGCGACAAAAAAAGAGATAAAACATAATAATTGCTCACTTATTTAATATGGAACATCTATATTCCACGAAGGAGTAGGTAGAAGTGTTTGGAACATTCACATTTCGCAATTTATGTTATATTTCGCGATGTAATCATTTAATTTTTCCTGCATACGATTTTTTACTTACTTTTTAATAATTAAATATATTTTATACTCTACATTTCCCCCAAAATCAGTCCCCAAAACGACGATAATATTCATCTACCTACTTATACATTGATTTAGAGACTTACTTTTAGAGAATTTACTTATATAATAATAAGTATGTAAAACAGTGTAAGCAGTTAGGTACACTCACCAAAATAATTAGGTAACATTATTGAAGTTCATAAACTATGAAAGCACTGAATATTGCTCTAACAAAAAGATAAACTGGATTGAGGGACAAACTTAACTTGGCCGTGCGTAAACTATTGTCCCCATATATCGACATAGGTTGCGGTTACTTTGACAACTGCAAATAAATTGGTAATCACAAAAAAAAAAGTATTTTTTTTACGGATTTTTTCCTTTACTCGACAATGCTACACACACACATTGCTTTTTGCCAAATTTCATGCGGGAAGTACTCTATAGGTTTTGATTTCGGAACATAAACGCCCGTATCTTTTAATTGCGTTGACTTAGAAGTTTGATTTCTCACGGCTTCAAGGAATTGTAGCCTTAAGTATTTGATATTAATTTCAAATTGATAACTCCACGCGTTCCTGAGAAAAGTGGTCTTGACTGATGGATAGACGGACAAAGAACTGATCTTACAAGGGTTCAGTTTTCCTTTTGAGATACGGAACCCTAAAAAATAATTTTACGTAAAAGTGATTTTCGAAGAGTATAGTATACTAGCTTCTTTCTGCTTGCGACTTTGCGTGAAATTTCTTGTTCCCGACCCACCCCATCACTTGGCATCGCCTGCCCGCGCTATAAGGCTGAGGCTACAGTAGGCAGCGATTTGCGATGCGATTGGAAGAGCGAAACGTGATGAACATGGTATGGCTACATTATAAGCGAAAATCTGGCGTATATTCGGCGATGACGTGGGTACAGTACACATGCTACACAACGAATTAGCAAGAGGGGTTCATGCGGCGACCCCGTGTCTAATGTAGCCGCTATCATAAAAAATACTCAATTTTAATCGGTCGTTTTCTTAGAATGCGATCAAATCATCCATCGCGGTTTACCATACGCATCATAATGTAGCCACACGCATATTTAGTAGCACTATTGAACTAGTCGTGCAAGTGAGAAATTTTCTAATAAATTCGCTTAAATTTCGCTGATATGTTGATGTAGCTGATGCCGTGTTTACAGTAATGTTGTTCCTATCGCATAAAGAAATCAAAGATAGCTAGTAATATTTGATGTACGGTGTAACCATATACGTGAGTATTCATTTATTTGTTTTAATCGCTCATGTGTCGCAAGTCGCGTTGCGGCCTAATGTAGGGAACAGCTGATTTTTTATTTTCGCATAACTCGTCAAAATGTAGGGAACAGCTGATTTTTTTTTCGCAATTTCAGGTATGTTCGCATAACTCGTCAAAATGAAGGGAACAGCTGATTTTTTTTTTTCGCAATTTCTGGTTTGGTGCCATGATAAAAGTTGTTCATAATGATTAGTACAATCTCCCATTTCGATTTGTCGCATGTTTTCAATTTCAACCTGTATAGAAATCGATTTTCTTCCAAAATCACTTCGAAATTCGAGCGTTGTCCCGTTGTGAATCCGCGATGAATGCATGATGAAGAAAACAAATGAGTCTGCTTTCAAATTGTGTGCGCTCACTGAGTGAGGTTCCAAGTGAACAGGAATGAATAGCTGAAGCGGACTCCTCACGATGATTTCCTTCACTTTAAGCTAGTGGATTTGACTAACATAATTTATTGATTGATTTAGCAGCAGCTACATTGTGATCATCATCATCTGCCTAGCTTTTTCCCAACTAAGTTGGGGTCGGCTTCCAGTCTTACCGGATGTAGCTAAATACCAGTATTTTACATGGAGCGACTGCCTCTCTGACCCCACAACCCAGTTACCGGGTAATACTATACCTCTATATGTATAAGACTGGTTGTCAGACTTTCGGGCTTTTGACTACCCGTAAAGACTGTCAACGATCTACGAATAACAGCCGGGACCAACGGCTTAGCGTGCTTTTCGAGGCACGGAGGGGGTCGAGTATGTAAAGATCCACAGACCAACCGCGGCAACCGTAGCTTAACCTGATCGGTCGACCTGTGCGGCTGTTATTATTTAGCCATGGGCCCCTCCAGCAGCTACATTGTATTCTTCATAAATAAATATAACGTGTAACGTTAAATGCGCAAAACCTGAAAATAGTTTGATCAGAATAACGAGCAGGATTATGTAATTGAACCACTTTTTAATATAGGTCACATTTTTCAAAAAATCTTCAATAAAAACGTGGCCGTGTCTATTTATTAATAGGTCAAGCAAGGCAATGCCAGAGCGGCGCAGCGGCCCGGTGACGACTCCTCCCTCGATAAAGCGTCGTCGCAGACGCAAGAAACGATCAGAATGGCCAGTAAAACTAAAACAGCACATAAAACCTTTTTAATTTTTTTAATGACTTATTTTCTCTGTGAAATAGGTCAATTGAATTAAAAATCAGTTGGGGTGTCTGAGGTTTTGCGTATTTAACGTTACACGTTGTATATTCTTTGAGTAAGCTGAAGCTCAATAATCCCTTAGGAATAAATATCAACTAACAAATTAGTCTCGTGCAATATTTTACAAATTAAATAAAAACCCATTTTTGACACATGCCTAGGGTGATATTTGTTTTATAACATGACCTCATACCCCGACCTAAAATTTTCCGACATGTCTGAAAATTTCAATTCAGTTCTAGAGAAACAGGAAAAAAAATAACTGTACAGTGAAGTTCAGCCCCCGAAGACACCTAGGTTGACCCGAAGAATTGCCAAAGTTAAGTGGCAGTGGACACGGCACATTGCTCGCAAAACAGATGGCCGATGGGGCCAAAAGGTTCTGGAGTGGCGACCGCGTACCGGAACACGTAGCGTTGGAAGGCATCCCACAAGGTGGGCCAACGACCTTGTGAAGGCAGCAGGAACCCGTTGGATACGAGAAGCACAAAATCGGTCGGAGTGGAGGTGCTTGGGGAGGTCTTCGTCCAGCAGCGGACATCTTTCGGCAGAAATGATGATGAGGTTCCAAATGAAAACAGTATAGAATTGCTGTATCCAAGGATTGAAATCAAAATATGGGAGAGATGTTAGATCCTTTGTTTCTTTTCCACAATAAATCTTAACATTTGCTTCTGTTCCTCTTCATGTGAGCAATAAAAATGATATTTGTAAATAAAAACCCATATATTTTATACATTATAACCTAACTCTTCTTTGGCAGGCAGACTGGGGAATAAATATCTAGTATTGTTTCTTATTTTAAGTTTATAAACGCTGCCAAGATAGCGACTGGTCTTCATTGAAATATGGTTAGCAACGATTTTCTTTATGTTAGATCTATCCTAATCGAACAGTGCGCTTATAACTAGAAAACCACTCATCCGATTTGTGTGATTTTTCATTTCTAGGAAAAGGAGGATGGCGAGTTTGGACCCACATAAATTAACCAAGTGACATTCACTTGCAAGTTCATATTTACTATAATTAAGAGTTTGTAAGAGGATTATATAAAAAATATTGAGTCACTAGATGATGGGAATTAAAAGTTAGAAAAGATTTTTATTTACATAAAAATAAGTCATCATGCAGTAATTAAACGCACCGTGTTTCGTATTACATTCCAACACCTAATCCTTACATGATTTACGTTCTTACATTTGTAGATGTTTACGCTTGTCAATTTTTTTTTTAAACAAAACTTGTAAAATAAATAAGAAAAACATACAAAAATTAATATAAAAAATGGATTCATGTTTTACATACAAAAATGTACAATATTATAATTATTACGATTATTTGTGATAACTCAGAATGGAACGTTATGCTGTCAATAGGAGTTGGCTGTCAGTGTCAAAACCAATTAGTGTTATTCCATTGTTTGTTTTCAACGGCTAACTTGGGATATCTATTATTATTATGCGCTTTTGTGGATTCTTGACGACTTGGATTTATGCTTACAGTATTAATTTCATTTTCATATCTCGTTTTGACCAAGTCACTATTTTCTAGTTCCTAGCTCCCAGACGTATTTTTTATTTTGAGTAGGTAAGTACATATATTTTGCCAGAGAGACTGATACAGAAACACGATGGTAGTGTTGGTAAATATTTCTATTCTGCTTGATCACCTTTTGAAACTACATAGTACATAAACAAGATATTGTATTATATTATTTAACTAGCGACCCGCCCCGGCTTCGCACGGGTGCAATGGAGAAACACTGATAATTTTAGAGCCATTATTTCTCGTAAAAAGTATAGGATAAAAAATGGTTATTGTGGGTTATCCCTAAAAGATAGACATATACCATCGCGGACTTTTTTGTAGAACTTTTTAAGGTGTACAATACTGTAGGACATTATTTTGATCTATCTCGACGGGTTCGGCCAGCGTTTACAATGTAAGCGCAAAAAAATGTGTTTATTTACGACATTACATTAGAAACCTCTAAAATTATCAGTGTTTCTCTACGATATTATGCATGTATTATAAACCTTCCTCTTGAATCACTCTATCTATCAAAACAAACCGCATCAAAATTCGTTACGTATTTTTAAAGATCTAAGCATATACAGCGTGTAACGGAAAGGGGGTATCAACCCTGAAGGAGGTGAATGTGCTCATGAAACTCAACAACTTTCCCCAAAGAACATAGGTCGAAATATGAAAAAAAAATTTGGCCCTCCCATAGTAAATCAATCAGCTGGTAGTCAGTTTTGTAAGGGAGGGCCAAATTTTTTTTTCATATTTCGACCTATGTTCTTTGGGGAAAGTTGTTGAGTTTCATGAGCACATTCACCTCCTTCAGGGTTGATACCCCCTTTCCGTTACACGTTGTATAGGGACAGACAGACAGCGAAGCGACTTTGTTTTATACTATGTAGTGATAAGCACTATTAGATTCGTTTTAGGTTATAATCTTTTACATTGCATATCTTTTTTTTCCTAGCCTCTACGATTTACTGCCCATTTGCTTTTTTGCTAGTTTTATATAGTTCTACAACTAGTTATAAGTTTCCGTACTGCACGATACTCCTAATAGTGGGTCCCATTGTACATGTAACCTCGCCATCCTCCTTTATTTCTAGATTTGTTTGGAATATATTCAAACTCCAAACCTGTCTTATGAATGCTTAAAGAGGCCGCGGCGGCGTCAGTCATAGGACAGAATTTATGAAAATTTATTTGTGAAAACTAACAATACCTACTATAAAATAAAGTCCTCCAGACCGTATTTCGGCCACGGCGGCCAATCTCAACGGAGACTAGCCTTCGGCGCGGGAGATATTATAGTGCAGGCGTGTGCGCGCAGACAGGTGCACTCCCTCTTCCATCACTCTCATAGTCCGATGTGACGGCAATCCGACACGACTGGAGGGAGATCAGGCGCAGGACCAACGGCTGAACGTTTCCGAGGCACGCGGGTATCACACCGCCGACTTTCAAACTCCGGGCTGTTACTAAGAAATTCCTAATGGAAAAATTCAATAACACTTTGCCCGGCCCGGGAATCGAACCCAGGACCCACGCTCGGCAGTCGCGATTGCGACCACGAGACCAACCGGGCAACAATTCCAACCTAGTTACCCAAGCACTATTGTTAGTAACAACAAAATCTAACAAACTACAGACGTTTTTTTTGTATTTGATTTAAATATGTTGATCTGCATGGTCTTCACATGATCTTCTGACCAAGACAGTGTCAGCACCCGATATTGCGTACCACACTTTCAATCACAATTTGAATGATTTTGAAGGATACTGCGAACCCATTGCTTCATTTGTTCGAAGAATTTGTCTGCTCAACAATGTAAATAACGCAATGAATGTTTTTGAACTGTCAAAATGAAAACCATTGCTACTACGCAATGACTGCGCTGGACTTTAAAAGAGACGGTGGCCTCTAAGTTTGTTTTGGTGTTTTTTCTCGGACTGTCCAGATAGGAAATATCGAAATGACAGTAAAAAAAAAAAACTTTTACAAGTATTTGCATGAATCTACTTACAGATATATTGATCGTTCATTTATGGTGTTAAAATCAATCTACCTATTTCCAACTATGTTCGGGTCGGCTTTCAGTCTAATCGGATGCAGCTGGATACCAGTATTTTACATGGAGCGACTGCCTATCTGACTCCCATAACCCAGTTACTAGGCAACCCGATGAATACCCCTTGGCAAGACTGGTTGTCAGACTTTCGGGCTTCTGGCTAACCGGAACGAGTGTCAAAGATCTGCGAATGACAGCTGGGACCAACTGCTAAGTACCACATTCACTTATGGGGTACAACTTTAAAAGAGTGTCCGTGGAGTTTCTTGCCCGTTCTTCTCCGTAGGTACCTACTACGCTTTGGAATGGCCAACTAGCTTAATCTTTCTGACTGAACCAATTACAGGCACTTTTGAATTGTCAAGGGGTCGCCCCCTTGACAATCCAAAAGTGACCGTAATTGGTTTATTTTAAATAAATGCTTTGAGTCGAGTTGAGTTTGAGTCCAGTACAAAAAAAAGAATTCCAAAACCGTTCCCATTTACAAAAAGTTTTCATAAACAGACGAGAGCCAATCATGTAGAGTAATAGAATTACAAACATATTTCATGATTGGTGGGCTCTGTCGGCATTTGATTATCTTGCACGAGCAGAGCTGAGGGGACAGCAAAAATTCTCTACTAATAACGGGTTGAGTTGTCAGTTCGTCACTAGTTTCGGGGGTGAGATTCGATGCTATAGTTTTTTGAAAGGGTTTAGGTGTATACGTAAAGTTTTAGTTATTTACTAGGTTCAGTAGTGCGATTCTGTAACCATATCACCGTGAAAACTTAGGTGAAGTGAGCGTGGAGTGAGCTGTCAGTGTCATCCCTCCTGATACTAGGGATTGACCAAGCATACATTTACTATCATAATCGAGATTGTAATACCTAATATTTTTTATGCTAATTCTAATGATCATTTTATATAATTTCAAAGCTAGTATTTAGCTGTCAAAACCTTACTATTTTGTGGATGCCTGGCTGACGGACCATAGCATTTAATCCCACGAAGTTTGTATGGCGTGATCACTTTACCCGATTCACGACATGTCGTGAATCGGAAGAAAAAACATAATTGAGATTCTTACTAAGTTTCTGTTTCTGTTGTTGTTTCTTGTTTGTTCTCCTATTTTATTTTAAAACAATAATGTTTTGTCTTCTAAAATACTAGCTTTGAAATTATAAAAAAAAAATGATCTAAGTATAGAATTAGCTTAAATAATATTATTAAAATCTCGATTATGATTGTAAATGTTTGCTTGGTCAATCCCTAGTATCAATGGGATGACACTGTTAGCTCACTCCACGCATGTTTTCACGGTGAGATGTTTACAGAATCTTTCTCCGAATGTTGTTTCATTGTTTGTACAAAAAACAAAAAAACAGATACATTAGCTTTTAAGTACTTAGGTGCAGTAAGTTTCAAATTATACAATGGTTTGAAAATTAAAAAAAAACAGTTAAAGTCGGGCCAAGAAAAGATATCAGAATTAAAACATCTACTTCTAATTATTATCCCTACAGTAAACTTATTTCCATTTACTGAAAGTTCATTTGCAATCCAGGTCGAATCGCCCGGCCGTGTCGGGAATACTCAGCGAGGGGAGGGTTGAGATATTTTAATTTATAACTAATCAGAACGCAGCGGTGTTGCCAATGTTTATATGAACGTGAACATTGGAGGGTTAAAATCGAATAAAGTGGCTTTTAGTGTTTTTATACGATTAGGTTGGAAGAGTTATGTTCTATGTTACGGGTTTGGTTGCCACACCTAGTTTTTCAAGTGGACCATTGTGCATGGGCTATGGCGGCCGTCGGTGGTCATTCCAACCAGCCCACCTCCCTGCAGAAGCTGATTAAGTCTCCTGGTCTCTTGAGAACATTTGTGTAAGATCTGGGTGTCCCGAGGTTGGAAGGGTTATGAGTTGGGCAGTTTATGGTTGACCAGCCAAGTCTAAATTGGCCTTGAACTTCGAGTCGCAGCCTGCTTGGGGCCGCCCACATGATAGAAGAAGAAAGAAACGAAAATGGGCTTACTTGTCACAGAAACACGTGCATTTTTTTTTTTTTTCTGAAAACTAGTGCTGTTTAGAAACATCGTTTTATTTTTCCTGTAATCTTTACATAAACTTCTATCGCATAGAATAATTTCAGATTTTTCTCTGTGAAAATTTTGGAGATAAGGGGGGAACTGTATTTTTTTTACATTTTTCATCATAAGTCTAAAACTATGCGGCTTAAAAAAAAAGAAAATATGTTTGAGAATGTGCAAACAGCACTCTTTCATAAGATACCCCACATGCCCTAGTAGCCCCACTTCGATTTTTTAAGACAACCCCTTTCAGTCCCAGTTGCAAAAAATTAATATATTTTTATTTCTTTCTTATTTAAAAATAGTTGGGCAAACGTTGTCTAAAACTATTCCAAATTTCAAGTTTATAGCATTTGTAGTTCATGAGATATCCAGCTGTGACAGACAGACAGACAGACTGAGTCGCACCATAAGGGTTCTTTTTTACCATTTTGGTACGGAACCCTTAAAAGATGTTTTTAGATTGAAAACGGACTTGCAAAAATACATCAAAATAATAAATGCTTACAAAGATATAAATTCTACAGATAAAACAAATTTGACTCCACGCCTACAACACAAACATAGATCCAGCCTAAACAAGAATAGAACACCTGTTACAAATAAAAATCAATTAATTATAACATCACAGGAAATAATTGAAACGCCTGTAATAGAACAAAGGCAATCAGACGCATTGATGATACAAGAAACAAGTTACAATGTACAGGAAACCAATATGAAAACCACACAGACTACTGGAAATAGTTATAATTTAGAATGCACCGAGATTACAAGATCGGAAACGAATCATAATTCAAACAAAAACTGCTTGGAGGCTATTGTACCATTACAAAATCAACAAAAAATCATCGTAGAAAAATCTCATATTAAAAAACAGAGCACTGTAGAAAGTGAATCATCAATACACTCCAACGAAAATCAATCTACAAACGCGGAATGCTACAATAGTAAGAAGAAAGTCATTGTTATTGCTGATCAGCAGGGACGGTTCGTTCAGAGAATCCTTCAAAAACTATTAGGGGATAAATTTTTAGTTACATGTTTCTGGAAACGCGGGGCAACATTGAAACAAGTTTTAAGCACCGATAAATCAGAAATAAGTTTATTGGGCAAAAACGACTTTATAATAGTACTAGGGGGTGTCAACGATAAAAACCCAGTTGAAATTCAAATTAGTTTGATAAATTTCTTAAACCGTACACAACATACTAATGTGATTGTTTCTGAAGTACTGTTTAATATCTATTTGAATGTAAAAAAGTTAAATTGTAAATTTAAACTTATTTGTTCTCAATACGTTCACACAACATACTTAAGCATGAACTACTCAATGTTTATTCCAGATTATAGTTCTTTAGCTTTACATATATCTCAGTTGACACTAAGGGAAATTTTACGGATTGCTTATAAGCAAAATTTTAATAAGTATTCTATAGAAAAGCTCAGCATTGATACTGCTCCAACATGTACTGACAGGTGTACTCAAACAGAAAATTATGATAATTCTGATCAACAAAAACAAAGTTCTCTTACTAATAACGGTTTTTTTCGACTATAAACATTTAAACATTCTGCACCAAAATATTAATGGTTTGATTACTAAATTAGATGAGCTAAATGTACACTTGTATTCATTAAGTAAAAACAATAACGAAAATCCCGTTGATATTTTATGTATTACCGAACACAATATGACCCCAGAAGATACTAAAATACTTAAGTTGCAAAATTTTGTGTTAGGAGATTTCTTCTCCCGTAAAACCCGGAATGGGGGGTCGTGTATAATGATAAGAACAAACCATAAATTTAAAATTATTTCAGAAGCTAAAAGCTTAAGTATAACAAATGTTTTTGAATGTAGTGGTATCGAATTGACCGACCACAAAATTATAATATTATGCATTTATAGACCACCTAAAAATAAACGAGACATTATAGATCTATTTTTTTCTAGGCTAACAGATTTATTAAGTAAAATATCGTACACAAACAAAAAAATTATAATATGTGGTGACTTTAATATTAACAGATTTGAGAAAAACAACATATGCAGACAATTTGAACAATTACTATCAAGCTTTAACCTAACATTGGCAATAAATCAACCTACTAGACTGAATAGCATGACATGTATAGATAACATAGCACATAATATCAGAGGTTCAAAAACAAAAGTACTCGAACTTTCACTCTCTGACCACACAGCACAATTATTGACTTGCCCAGTTAAGAAAAGTTACTACATTACACACTGGTTTAAAACTAAACGTGACTATTCCGAAGAAAATATATTAAAATTTATAGATTGTATAAAGAATCTCAGTTTTACCGAATGCTATACTGACGATGACCCTGAAAAAATTTTTGACACTTTCTACCATTTATTTAAGCTGTTTTATGATTTGTGTTTCCCTGACACGCGTGTAAAAATACCTATCTTCAAGAAGCCATCATGGCTAAGTAAGGGTATACGGATATGTTCGAAACGCAAACGCCAATTATTGTGGAAATATAGGCTGACGTCAAATCCAAATGATAAGAAAAAGTTTAAAGACTATTCAAAAAGACTCAGAATTATAATTAAAAAAACCCAGAAGGCCCAAAACAGTTATTATATTAATGCAGCTGCAAACAAGGGAAAGGCAATGTGGAATATAGTAAATAATTATAAAACAGTAACTCCGAAAGAAAATATTACACAAATAAAAGTAAAAGATCAACTAATTACAATGCCTAAGGAAATAGCACAATCATTTAACAACTACTTCATTGATGACATACAGTCTACTTCCAGAGGTTCAGATAAAGTTACAAAAACCTATAATAAAAATTCAAATTCCATCTTTTTAAAACCAACCAATCCACATGAAATAGATCAAATTATAAAAGAACTAAAGAACACGAATAGCACAGGGTATGATAACATAAGTACTAAAATAATAAAACGAGTGTCTAGTCTCATAGCTCCAGTAATCAGTAACATTATCAATCTATGTCTAGAACGTGGAGTTTTCCCTTCAAAATTGAAAATTACAATTATAAATCCTTTATTTAAAAAAGAAGATAGAGAGGATATGCATTTTTACAGACCGATTGCATTAATACCCGTGTTGGCAAAAATTTTCGAAAAGGTTATATATAATAATTTATATAATTACTTTGAAGTCAATAACTTATTTACAAATGAACAATTTGGCTTTCGTAAAGGAAGATCTACCAGCGATGCTCTTTTAAATTTTCTAAAGAAAGTAATGACCGGATTGGATAGCAAAAAACATATAACCGCCATTTTTATGGATATGTCCAAGGCTTTTGACCACGTTGACCATGACATTCTACTTGATAAATTGGAAAGGTATGGGGTAAGAGGAAATGCCCTAAATTTGATTACGTCTTATTTATCAAACAGATTTCAAATAACACGGATAGCGAAAATAGATAAAGACACAAAATTTGAACATATATATACGTCGGACCCTAAACTTGTTAAATTTGGCGTCCCCCAGGGAAGTATCCTTGGGCCCCTTCTTTTCATTATATACATTAATGACCTACCAAGGTCTATAAACCAGGACATTATATTATTTGCTGACGACAGTACGGCTATTTTTACTGATAGCGGTCAAGAAGATTTTGAAGAACAGGTAAATAAGTCTCTCGAAGATATTATAAACTGGCTGATAATGAATAATTTAAAAATAAACATCGATAAAACAAACTATATGTCCTTCACAAATAAAAATACTAAATCGAATAAAATTAATATAAATTATAAAGGCAATACGATAAATCAGGTCAATAGCACAAAGTTTCTAGGAGTCCATATCGACTCAGAACTTAACTGGAAAGTGCAGGTGGACGGTGTCTGCAAAAAACTTAACCAGTTTTCATATGCTCTCCATGTACTTCGAAAAGTGGTGAATGAAAACGTACTACTAAATGTGTATCATGCATATGTGGGATCTACGCTAAAATATGGCATTTTGTGTTGGGGTAACACTACTAACAAAGAATTTGCATTCAAAGCCCAAAAGAAATGTATTCGAAGTATATGTGGGCTTAAACAAACCGATTCATGCAGAGCGGAATTCAGAAGATTAAAAATCTTAACCCTAGCGTCAATGTATATATTGGAAGCAGCCTCAATCATAAAGCGCGATATCAGTAATTATGAGACAATGAGAAGTACAAGACATAAGAATGAACTTAAAGCACCTAAGAGTAGAACAATTAAGTTTAAATCAAGCATATTTGGTATCAGTGTAAAAATTTATAATAAATTACCAGATTTTATTAAAAATATTGAAACATTAACTAATTTTAAATACAAACTTAAAGAATTACTGATACAGAAAGTATATTACACAATCAATGAATTTCTAAATGACAAATGTTTTGACTAAAATGTAATTAATTTTCTAATGCTCAATTTAAAAAAAAAAAAAATGACAGGTTTAGTTTATTTATTTATAATGTGGTGTTACCGTGTTAATATTGTTATCTTGTTTATTGTGACGGTTTTTGACAGAAATAATTGTATCCTAATTTACATTATAATTGTATACTTCAATGAATTTCTAAATGACTAATGTTTTGACTCAATTTATTCAATATTTTAATCATGCAATCATTATGACAATTCCAAATTAATATTTATACACAATTAATTTATTTTCTGTAATGGTAATTATTATATTATGGTGCCTTGGTAATTTTTGAAGGTTTTCTTTTCTTTTTGACATGTAATATTGTAAATATCAAAGATTGTACACCCCATGGGTATGTTACAGTGATACTTGTTACGACAATAATTTTAAGAGCTGTACTTCCACCTGTGACACAACAAATATACAACAATAAATATATCTGAATCTGAATCTGATAAAGTAACTCGTAAACAAACTAACTAAGATCTATTGATGCTCAGACTCACCATGATTACTAAACAGGTTATTAAAAAAAAAAATCAGTTCCCATACATTTTAACCACGTAGGTATTGTACTTTTCTACCTCCTTAAAATCCTTACTACTGTAGTATTTTTATCTCACGAGGCGACGCGAACTTTAATTGTGGTTACCAAGTGTACAAACACGATGTGAATGTGTGTGTAAGCGCAGGAGCTCTCGATACCGAAGTTTGTGTGTGCCTGTGCATGTGTGTGTTATGTGCTGATGCTACTCGTCTTCACGCCCACATTCACAGCGAGTTGGTACACCTAAGTGTAAGTGTCACTTGTGGTTGCTAACAACCACAAGTAAAGGGCGCGTCGCTTGTTGAGATAAAAATACTGTACTCAAAGCGAATGCGATATAATGAACATAAAACCTTAAAAACCTACTTTTTTGAACTTAAATCTGTCGCTAAATAGCCTAACAAAAATATTAAAACCATTACCGAATTCAGTCAAGCAATTTCTGCTCAAATACAAAAAGACAATATAACCACCTGTATCGAACAATTTCCCGCTGCTATTGGATAATGGCCGACGGAAATGGCGTCGCGATGACGTCACGGCACTTCCGGGAGACAGAGCCTACCCAGGCAATCTGCAGTCTGCCAATATGTTGCTATGTTAGTGGGAAATTATGAGGAATTGAAGTATTTGTAAGGCTGTGTCGTGTGAAAATGTTTTATAGATTGTGCTCCGCGGTTTTACACGCCTCTCTGGGCTACTGAGGGCCGTAGCGATGTTAAATAACTTATAGCCTTCCTCAAGAATGGGTTATCAAATGCCGAATCCAATGCCTTTTGATGTCATCTGCCAGTGTCGCGGACGCATCACGGATTAATGTATTCATGTATTGTCAATGTCAATTAACGTGTGTTGTCTTTGGTCGCTGGCTCTGACATCAAGCAATGGACAAAATTGTCAACATTTTATATGCTTGAGTACGAGGCTTTTGACTACGTTGTATGTGTATATTTTATGTAATGTAACGTGCGTTTTGTTTCTGCAGAATAAACATTTTTTTATTTATTTTATTATTTATGTACACACAGTAAAATACATATGGATATGACATAATTATAATTTGAGTACAAAGGTACTACTTTCTTTATTTTCAAAAGGTTTTTTCAAATCCGACTGGGTTGTCAAACAAACAAAGAAAATCTTTAGTTTTTTTTTATTTAGTATATCCGCTCTGATGTCGCAAATCTCCTAAAGATCGGTAACAATAGAAAAAGTAATTGTGTCTTATGATGAGTGACAGTTGAGCTACTACATAGATAATAGAGATATATAGGTTGATTGGTAATTAGTGACCGATACTTAAACATATGATTCTACTCATGACAACAAACAACTTTTACTATGGGACCAAACCTGAAATCGCGAAAAAAAATCAGCTGTTCCCCGTACATTTATGTTCGTACGAATCGTCAAAATGTAGGGAACAGCTGATTTTTTTTTCGCGATTAACTACCTGTCACCCTATACAGCGTGTAACGGAAGGGGGGTATCAACCCTGAAGGAGGTGAATGTGCTCATGAAACTCAACAACTTTCCCCAAAGAACATAGGTCGAAATATGAAAAAAAAATTTGGCCCTCCCTTACAAAACTGACTACCAGCTGATTGATTTACTATGGGAGGGCCAAATTTTTTTTTCATATTTCGACCTATGTTCTTTGGGAAAAGTTGTTGAGTTTCATGAGCACATTCACCTCCTTCAGGGTTGATACCCCCTTTCCGTTACACGCTGTATAATATAGATATTCATAATCGTAATCAGCGTATTATGTTCCCACTGCTGGGACACGGGTCTCTTCTCGGTAAGAGGGAGTGGGCCGCAATCCACCACACGGGCCCAGTGCGGGTTATACCTACCTATATTATATTATGGAATTTTTACAGAATTTTGCTCAGTTTTTGAAAGCTCACTAGCGACGTGATTGGCCTTTTTTAGTGTTCCGTACCCAAAGGGTAAAAAGGAACCCCATTACTCCCGCTCCGCTGTCCGTCCGTCCGTCTGTCACCAGGCTGTATCTCATGAACCGTGATAGTTAGACAACTGACATTTTCACAGATGATGTATTTCTGTTGCCGCTATAACAGCAAATACTAAAAAACAGAACAAAACAAATATTTAAGGGGGCTCCCATACAACAGACATGATTTTTTTTTGCCTCTTTTATAGATAATGGTACGGAACCCTTCGTGCGCGAATCCAACTCGCGCTTGGCCGTTTTTTTTTTATTTTGGTCAGCCATTCGCAATAGCTAACGTACGATTCGACAGTAGATTTACTGACCTGGGTTTACTTTTGTTTTTGCCTATTATTTGAATTTTACTAAGTAATTTCTTTTTGTTCTTTTCAGGTAAGTTCCAGACTACAAAAATACCAGTTGAAGACAAAGGTATTAAGTTTATTTTAAGATAATATACTCCGATTAGCCTTTTGTGTAAATGACGATTTCACAATGCCTAAAAATGTATGTGATTTTCTTTTGTGAATGTTCTAGTAAGTCCTTGAAGTGCCATATCAATAAATAAATAAATTAACCCAATTCATCACTATTAGAAGACTGAGATTGGTGGCAGGAATAAAACTGCCTATCTATTCTGGAAAAATCTCACCGTGATAACTAAGGTGAAGTGAGCTTAGAGTGAGCTGTGAGTCATGCTGATGCTAGGAATTGACACTATTGACGAATCACTCCACGCTCACTTCACCCAAGTTTTCACGGTGAGATGGTTACAGAATCGCACGGCTGATCATGAATTTAAAGAAATCTGCACGGCAATTGTACACGGCACGGCGGCCGTGCAGAAACAGCGTCGTAGAAAAAACGTGTCCGTCAACAAGCTTCCATAGTGATCCATACAACTCAAATAAACGTGTAAGTGTGTACAAAGCCGTACTTTTTCACCTCAGAATACAGAACAACTGTATTCTGAGTTTTTCACGGCAAAATAAACGTGTGTGTACACACAAAGGGCCTAGGCGGTCTTCAGAAACAAAACAATGCATTTCAGTAAAATGATTTTTGTATGTTGCAACTTATTCTATGGCGATTTGGGCTGGCTTTTTTAATCTATGCAGCTAAAATACGAAACCGTAATCTTAGTTTAGGTTGCACATCCAGTAGACGCGATGTAGTCCTAGCTATTGTATATCTTGAAAACGAATTTGTGACTTGAACCGTCTTAATGTTAACATAAAGGCTGCGTGTCCACTATGGTGTAACGAATATAGTTCTTTACTTTAGATTCCTTTTTCGTATCGGCACGAGCTTTACGAAAACAACTGTGGATACATTCCAATTCTGTAAAGCTCAATTGGAACCTCTCTCAAGTGAACGCATACAATGTGAAAGCGAACTCATTTGTTTTAAAATAAACATCGCGGATTCACAACTAGGCACCGTTCGCATTTGAAGTGATGGTTAGACAAATAGAGAATGGCAGTATTGGAAGGATAACTTGCATTGCGTAAAAAAACAAACGGGCATTATTTATTTATTGTTGTCATAAGGGTAATAACATCCCAAAGATGCCTCACTGCGATACCTCGGTCGAGGTTTAGCTCGCTACCTCGATGTGACCTCCATGTAAAACAAATGCATGCTATTATACACATACGCACATACCTAATGGTGGGTCCACACGAAACAGACTTTCATACAGACTTCTATAGAATTTTGTCTGTGCTACTTTTTATCACACCGACATTTGTCTGTACTGCTTAGTCGCACAGACAAAATTCTATAGAAGTCTGTATGAAAGTCTGTATCGTGTGGACCCACCATAAGGATACATCGCGGGCTACTTCGGGATTTACCTTGATGTCTGGCATGTGCGTACGTGTCTACCGTGCATTTGCACATGGAGGTGACGTCGAGGTAGCGAGCTAAACCGAGATCGCGTGGTATCGCAGTGAGGCATCTTTGGCATGTAATTACCCTGGACTTTTATACATATTAATAAAAAGAAAGAAAGAAACAAAAAAAGTTTATTCTGCACAAACAAAACGCACGTTACAAATAAAAAACAAAATAATAATAAAAAGACATAAAATATACAACGTGGCCAAAAGCCTCGTACTCAAGCACTTGATGTCAGGGCCATGGACCAAAGACAACACATACATTAATCAAGATGCGCCCGCGACACCGGCAGATGACTACTAAACAATAACAATCAATACAAACTGAAAAAAAACAACTACTTTTTTAACAAACAATAATAATAAAAAGTATAATAAGCCGTGCGTCTTACATATGTGCCATGCGTGCGTCGCATCTGTGCAAGAACAGGTCGTTGCTCAGCAAAATGCTGTGACTTCAACAGCGCTGATTCATATACTAGCATATCAAGAGTTTACCAAACCACATTACACCCCAGTGGTTAGCTACACTAACCGGTCACTATTCTCGTTGGCAGTGTTTCAGGGCATAAATTGGCACACGCGATAAAGCTGGTGGCTCGGTCAGCGACACGACTGGCTAGAATTGTGTGAGATTGTGCCTTCTTATTTTATTAGAGGTCGTGTATGCTTTGGTTGGGTTAGGACGTTATTTTTGTGAGTGAATCAGACGTTTAAGGACGGAGCGACGGAAACTCCAAAAATGTTCTGGAGTTTCGTGTTAAATTGGCTTATACGGGACACTTGTGGTCTGGGGGTCAACTTGCTAAGCACGAAGTCCGAAGTTACGGTCGTTTCCGACTCCGCATCACTTGCGGACACAAGATTAGATCGGGGTCCGGAATATAATTGTATCAGTCAATCAATTCAGCCTGTCGCAGTCCACTGCTGGACATAGGACAGGGTGTTATGGCGCCTGTTTCAGTCCGTGCCAGCTACCTTCTTAAAGTCGTCGGTTATCTAGCTGGGGAATTGCCACACTACGCTTGCCGATACGCGGTCTCCACTCCAGGACTCGTCTGCTCCACCGCCATTGGTCCTTCGAGAAACATGGCCAGCCCACTGCCACTTCAGTTTGCTGACTGCAAGCTATGTCGGTTTCTCCGGTTCTTTTCCAGATAACTTAATCCCTAATTTGATCCATCAAAGAAACTCCGAGCATAGCCCGCTCCATTGCGCGCTGAGCGACTTTGAATTTGTGGGCCAGCCCGACCGTCAGTGTCCACGTTTCAGCACCGTATGTTATAACGGGTAGGACGCAATGGTTGAAGACCTTAGTTTTCAAACATTCCGGGATTCGTGCCGGGAAGACTTGACGAAGACTTTTCAGGATTCTGACCAGCCGTGACGACTGTCAAAGATATACGAATGACTGCCGCGACCGACAACGGCATCCCGAACTGTTCTTCCTGTGCACACACACATAGTCAACCTATAACGTTCCCACTCTGGTCTCTAAATCTGTCGGTCCTCGAATTGTTGGTTCTAGGACATGCCGGTTTCCTCACGATGTTTTCCTTCACCGTTTTGAGAACAGTGGTGATAAAATAATACGACCTACAACTCGTACGTCGCGGCAGTTTCGTTTCGGTATAAAATTCAAATTGCGAGTCTCAGCAAACAGTCATCTCCACCGCTCTCATAGACTTAGCCCGGCGAACTCTTAGCTACCTGTGCGCGAAGTTTCAGTAAGTTAGTTTCAAGTTCAGTGAGCAGTAGTACGCTTACAATAACCGTTGTTATTATCTATTCCGGCAGGGTCGGGCCAGTTAATTTGTTTTCTTGGAGGCACGGATCGATGGCGGTCCGCGCGTGATGACAGTCCACATTGTTGTACGGCACGGCTTTTTGTTGTGAAGGAAAGTACTGAAGAATGTACATGTTATCTATACTAGTATTATAAAAAGTTTTTTTTTGTGAGTTTGTATGTAACGGGTAATCTGGAACTACCAGCGGGATTAAAAAATGTTTTTTTAATTTTTTTTTTAATTTAATAGCAAAAAAAAGCTAAAACGAAATAACAGCGCGGGCAGATAATGCGATGCGATGCATCGGGGTGATTCAGGGGAACGAGAAATTTTACGCGACAAAGTAGTGGGTAACAAGCTAATACTCGTATAATCCTTGCAATATTTTTTACGCATACACGAAAATTTAAATCACCCATTTCAGAGCACACACGACACAAACAAAAAAAAAAAACTTTTCGCACAAAAAAACATCCCCCTTTACAAATTAACCCCCCAACTCGTCCCGTTTTACAACGCAACCCAACCCTAGCGTGTCTACGTGTCTTTAACCCTAACGCTTGTAATTCAGAGCGCCGCGCAATTGTGTTACCGAACACTGTTTCATCTACTGCGGACACCCCTTATTGGCACTCCGCGTTTTAGGGTTCCGTGAGCCGAAAAATGTAATGATAAGAGGTGTGTAATTGTTTTATTTGGTGATAAGTAATTGGTATATGGAATGTAAGTAAGAGTATCGGTCATCCGGCAGAAGATGAAATTGTTGGTCGAACTTAGATGACACTGGTTAAGGAGAGTGGAGATTGATACAGTCAAAGAGACGGCAATGCGGTCTATCAATCATAATCTAAATAATTTTGAAGGATATTGCTAATCCATTGCTGTATTTGTTCGAAAAAAATGTCTTATGATCAACGTAAATCGCGCAAGGAATATTGTTGAATTGTCAAAATTAATCGAATCCAGGACCCCACGCTCAGCACTCGCGCTTGCGATCAACGGGGCAGCGCATAGTAAGTAATCAGTACCTGAACGACAAAAAAAAATAATTTGACATTAAAATCCGAGGGTCAGTATTTATACAGCGTGTAACGGAAGGGGGTATCAACCCTGAAGGAGGTGAATGTGCTCATGAAACTCAACAACTTTCCCCAAAGAACATAGGTCGAAATATGAAAAAAAAGTTTGGCCCTCCCTTACAAAACTGACTACCAGCTGATTGATTTACTATGGGAGGGCCAAATTTTTTTTCATATTTCGACCTATGTTCTTTGGGGAAAGTTGTTGAGTTTCATGAGCACATTCACCTCCTTCAGGGTTGATACCCCCTTTCCGTTACACGCTGTACAAGCGAATTATTTAATTGTTCTACTCATATTGATGCGTTATACATTTTATCTTGTGAATAACTGCTACAGTACACAGCAGCTAAGACGTTAGCCAGCAATCTAGGTAAGTGCTAAGCTTTAAACCCTCTTAAACCGACGTAGTCTATCTGCAATAGTTCAGACAGCACTGTTGTCCACATCACATAGAAATTCGAACGGTGTCTCGTTGTGAATCCAGGGTGATTTACTTTAAAAATAAATGAGTTCGCTTTCGAATTGTGTGCGCTCACTTGAGTGAGGTTCCAAGTGAGGTTCACAGAATAACAGTCGAAAACGCAAGATTCTCCGTAAAAACTTGTTTGAGGTGAGCTTGAGGTTAACTGTCATTCCACCAGAAAGCCAATTCTCGTAATTTAAAACGTTCAAAATGAAGGGAAATTGGAGGTATTTTTGACGAGACAGAAAAAAATAAAATAAAATCTTTTTATTTCAGACATAATTTGCCCATAATATTGTAATATTAGTAGTAAGACTTAAACAACTATGTTACATGTAAAAAATCAGAATTAAAAATCAAAATTAACATTAAAATGAAGACCAAGATTGAAATAAAAATAAAAATAAAATAAAAATTAAAATAAATGATTTCATAAAAAAATAAATTTAAATTAAAATCAAAATTAAAATCAATTTAAAATTACAATTAAAATTATTATTTCAAGTTTTCAATTTTTTACACAGAGATCTCAGACTGTGATCTCAGACTGTGAACTTTCTTAAAACTGCGAGAATTACCTCTCTTATGCTAGGTATTGGCATTAAGTATTGACAGCTCACTTCACGTAAGTTTTCACAGTGATATCTTCACAGAATAGATCGACTGCACTGATGGTTTTGAATACTTGACTCTACAGGGTTATTTGTAAAACACCAACAGCCACTTAAGAGGTCATTGTACTCATCATTATGAACAAATTTTAATATTGGACCAAACCCGAAATCGCGAAAAAAAAATCAGCTGTTCCCTTTATTTTGACGACTCGTACGAATATAAATGTAGGGAACAGCTGACTTTTTTTTCGCGATTTCAGGTTTGGTCCCATAATAAAAGTTGTTCATAATGATGAGTACAATGACCTCTTAAGAGGTTGTTGGTGTTTTACAAATAACCCTGTATATTAAACGATAAATTCTGTCTATAACATAGTCATCATCTGTCTAGCCTTTTCCCAACTATGTTTAGGTCGGCTTGCAGTCTAACCGGATGCAGCTAAATACCAGTATTTTACATGGAGCGACTGCCTATCTGACCTCCATAACCGAGTTACTGGGTAATACGACACCAATTGGTAAAACTGCTTGTAAGATTTTCGGGCTTCTGACGACCCGTAACGACTGTCAAAGATCCACAATGACCAACGGATTAACGTGCTTTCTGAGGCACGGAGGGGTCTTGTTATGTAAAGAAGGTCATCCATCCACGGACCAACCGTGGCAAGCGTAGCTTAACCTGATCGATCGACCCATGCGGCTGTTATTACTTAGCCACAAGCCCCTCTATGCGGTTTGTCTATAACAGAACTACAATTCTATTATACTGTAGAAGTTACCATACCAATGACCTACGCGGAACCCGCCCCGTACAAAGGTTTGCGCCAAAAATTCGCCGAATTACAGACACATTGAATGAAGCACCTCTCCAGCTCTCGATTAACTGTTTTATCCTACGGAACCCCCTCTCTTTTATCCTATTTCGAGGTTCCGTGTTGAAAAACCCCAGTTTTAGAGCATTGATTGTGACTATCTGAGTGAAAGGGGAGGTTAGGCGTGAAAAATCGCGATCTGTTCGTTTGTGAGCTCAAAAGTGTGTGACGGAGAGGAATTTTGATGAAATGCTATTGTTTTTACTGGCTATGTAGGAGTTTACTTCGTTTTGTAGCATGTTCGGTTTGGGTATTTGCTGTTACAAAAGAGTTGAGCTGTGTGTGTGTGTGTGTGTGTGTGGTCTGCTGAGATACGATGTAAAAGTCTCAGCATTAACTCAAAATCACGCCTGTTGTTCTCGAAGATATGTATAGTAAAATCGCAGTTCCCAGAATAATCAATTTTTTATTAGGTTGTCTCATAAATTATTTCCAGTTAAAAAACAAATTATTAGTAATATTTTTTATTAATAAAAATACATTTAATCAATTATATAGTCTCCCTCGTTATCAACAACAGTCAGCCATCTACTGGGCAAAATTTGAATACCCCTCTCCCAAAATGAGGCAGGCTGGGACTCGAAAAAATTTTCAAGTTCAATTTTAATACTTCCAGATTTTTCGATTTTTTTTCCTAGTAAATTAAATTTAAGAGCTCGAAATAAATGAAAATCTGAAAGCGCAAGATGCGGGCTATACGGTGGATGTGGAACAGCCAGCCATCCTAGCTTCTCCAGCTGTTTATGTGTTAACTTGGCGCAATGAGGTCGTGCGTTGTCATGCAAAAGTTGGACTCCAAGTCATTTTGGCCGCTAAATTTTTAACATCTCTGCTAGTTTGCGAAGCTGCTGCGTATACAGATTGGCGTTAATAGTCTGATGAGATTCGAGGAGTTCCCAGAAAATCATTCCTTGCCAATCCCAGAAAACAGACTACATAATCTTACGACCGTGTTCATTAAGTTTAGGCTGGGCTGGTGGGTTTTGCCCGCGAGGAATCCAATAGGCATGACGCGTGTTAGTTTCATAATATATCCACCTCTCGTCACATGTAATAGGTAATGTCCTTGAGAAAGTCTCGTCTGTGCGGACGAAGTAACCAACTTAGACAAATGGCCACACGAACGGCCCGGTCATGGTCCGTTAACGCATGAGGTGTTCAACGTGACCTCACTTTGCGATATCCCATCGATTTGAGATAACGATCTATAGTCGCGTGGGATTGTTGACAAGCGCCTTCTCTAAATCGCGCGTACTAGTGGCCATATTTAGTTCGGTCTGAGCGGCGCCGGCACATGCGTCACAGGTGTAATTGTTTTATCCCGCCGCTACCCCGGCGGCGCGTGCGCGCGTTTTTCGTGACTATGGCGTTTTTGTACAGAACCATTCAATATTGTGAAATGATGAGAATGTTGGCCGAAGTTTTTTCCAAAGCCCGGAAAAGTGTGATGGAAACATTTAAATCTAATGACTTATTTTCTCTCTGAAATAAGTCAATTGAATCAAAAATCAGTTGGGGTGTCTGAGGTTTTGCGCATTTAACGTTACACGTTATATACGTCTCGCTCGGTTAACAGGTTAATACTAAACCCAATAACACTTAACCCGGGTCTCGAAACCAGGACCTCGTATTTAGAAGTAGTGCGCGCTTGCACTAGGACTACGTTCAGTCAAAATTTGTAAAGGTCTGTCTAGCCTTTGCCCAACTATATTTGGGTCGGCTTCCAGTCTTAACTGGATGCAGCTGAATACCAGTATAAAGACAGTAGCGACTAAATAAAGACGTACTTTCAAAAAAAAACTTCCGCATCTGTACAGACGCTGATCTTGCAATTATCTTATACCTCCACTCACCGCTAAACACAGAAACAGCGTGAATATAAGTAAAGGCAAACACGTAATGACGTCAGCGTGTGCGGAGGGCACTCGATTAGAGATGGGTTTATGCCCTGGCAAATTGGGCGCTTTGAATAAACGCCGGATAAATGCCCGTAAACGCCCAATAAATGCCTTTTGCCTGGGCAAAAACTTTAACAGAACTTTTATTACATTTTTCATTCAAATTATTTGATTAAATTCATATTTGAGTGTGCAGAAAAGATTAATTGGTCCAAATAGCGACGTCAATACAAAAAAATTCGATTCCTCATACCTAGGGGTATCCGAAAATACCCCATATATGTTCCTTTTCCTGTTAATGAGACACTACAAAACTCTATAAATTTTCTTTATCTGGTCAATTGTTTTCGATAATATTCTAGAGTGTGGTAGAATGTTCTAGGTACTTGTGATGTGGGGAAATATAAAGGCGCCCTCGCGATCGGCTTAGTAAGTTTGAAGAAAAAATGGACGAGCGACAAGTTCGAACACTGTTCTTTTACGAGTACTTTTTAGGCCTCTCGCCCACGGCGACTTTTTGTAGCGATGCTGTCGCGCTTTCGCATCGATACAGTCGCGATGCGGTTGCTATAGAGATGTAAGTGCTGTATTATACCGTTTGTATTGAAACGTATAAAACGAAAAATACCGTATAATACGGTATTATACCATTTGCTACGGTATTTTATGTATAAATCGATTGTTTCTGTATTTTTTAAGTAAATTATCTGAGTAATAATTAAAATACTGAAAATACGGTGGAAATGCACAGATATAAAACATGAAATGGTATTTTGAAGTGAAAACTTTAGCATCGTTGTGATTTGAAAATCAATGAAACGAAAAAGCGACGGTAAAAAGAGATAAACACACATCTATAGGATTTAACGTGCGAGAGAATGAGATAGAAGTAGTGATGAGCAAAATCCAAGACCAAGACCATGATCAAGACTCGAAGTATTTGAGCAAGACCAAGACTATCTATACACTAGCAAGACCAACACCAAGACCGAACAAGCAAGACCAAGACCAAGACTGAGTAAGCAACACGAAGACCAATACAAAGACTGTCCCAGTCTTGGTCTTGGTCTTGCTTTGCTCATCACTAGATGACGATGACGATGACGATGACGTTCACGATGACGATGACGATCACGATCACGATGACGATCACGATGACGATCACGATCACGATGACGATGACGATCACGCTCACAATCACGATCACGATGACGATGACGATCACGATCACGATGAAGATGACGATCATGATGACGATCACGCTCACAATCACGATCACGATCACGATGACGATGACATCGTAGATTGTCGGTACTGCTCTGGGTGCCTTCAAGCAGAAACCTAATACGCTGATAGTCGTGTAACACGACTATTAGGTTAGATTATTATATTATTAAATTAGATTAGAATTAGTCATTCTAAAATATAGAATACAATCGAAACTTCAAATATATTTTATTTATTAAACTACAACTCTTCGTAATAACGCAGGATCTTAAAAAGTGAATCAAAATCTAAAATACACAAAATACCAATAATACCGTAAGTTATGGTAAAATACCTATTTAATACCTAGCCTTTTGGTATTATACGGTATTTTTACAACCATAGGTTGCTAGCTGTTTGCACTCGCTCACACCACGATTCTCAGTCGCGATGCAAACGCGATACTGTCGCGCTTCTGTCGCGATGCAAACGCGTTTCAGTAACGACACAAAAATGCCAGACTTGCAAGATGGACTCCGTTGAGGCAACATTAGTCACGTTGTCTTTGGTGCTGTTTTTACAGCACTCGACCTGTCTTTGTTGCACTGATGCTCGGTTTTCCACATCTCCACTCACGCGCCACCCTCCCTCCGTTCTCTCCCCGATGTCGTCCGACACGGTCGCGCGTTTACTTCGATACAGTCGCGATGTAGCGAGTAGCGACTTGTCATCGCTTCTGTAGCGCGTTACAAATGCGAGAAACGTGCGGTAGTAGCGATGCTGTCACGCGTTTACGAAACGCGGAACAGCCTCGCTAGAAAAAGTCGCTGTGGGAGAGGGGTCTCAGGCCACAGTGCGCGGGCTGGGGCTGACAATATCAATACTGCATTGGGCGCTGGAAGTACAGACGCCAGCACATCAAGTTACCCGAAACTGTCAGATTTTCCCAATCAACTTTGAACCTTATGCTTTAGCGATAAAGTTGAAAATCTATTAAAGAAATCTGACAGATTGTAGTAGCTTGATGTGCTGGCGTCTCTACAAGCCATGCGACGGTGTCCCGATGGCTTGACCGTTTTAAATGAGGATACAGGAGCCTTGAAAGTCAGCCACGTTCAGGATGACCAACCGCTGTGAATGATGACGATTTACGCCGCGAACTGCAGTCGAATCCGGATGCTACCAGTTGTGAATTAGCGGAAGCACTTAACTGCAGTCACCACGCCGTGGAATACAATCTGCATGAGTTTGGGTATCGAAAAGTTTTGGCTCGGTGGGTACCGCACATCCTTACAGACGCCAGTCGTGCAGTCCGTGTCGCTATTTGTCAATCACTTTTGCTGCAACCCCGACGTAAATAGTTTTTGTCTGATCTGGTTACTGGAGATGAATCATGGATTCATGCAGATCTATGGGGTAATTCTGTGGATGTTGCTAAGTCAATTATAAACATTGTAGCACCTACTTTAGCTGTTATATTTAATAATTGTATTGATCGTGGTGAGTTTCCTGATCTTATGAAACATAGTAAAATCATACCATTGTTTAAATCGGGTAGTACATCAGACCCTACTAATTATAGACCTATTTCAGTACTACCTACCTTTAGTAAAATTTTTGAAAAGCTTATTTTAAACCAAATGCAAAGATTTTTTAACAAAAATAAATTACTGCATAACAAACAGTTCGGTTTTACAAGGGGTCGTTCAACTACTGATGCCGGAGTTGAACTTTTAGGACATATTTATAATGCATGGGAGGACAAATGCGATGCTTTGGGCATCTTTTGCGATTTGTCCAAGGCATTCGATTTTGTTCTTCATGAAACCTTAATCAGGAAACTTCACTACTACGGAATTCGGAACGCCTCTCTGGATCTTCTTACTTCTTACTTGAGTGATAGGATTCAGAGAGTTGATGTTAACGGAAAAAGGTCACCCGGATCTGTAGTAAAAATGGGGGTCCCCCAGGGCTCAATTCTTGGCCCATTTTTATTTCTTATTTATATAAATGACTTGCCTTACCTCATAAGGGACGAACATGATATAGTGTTGTTTGCAGATGACAATTCACTTTTATTTAAACTCAAACGTCAGCAGCTGGTTACTGACAATATAAATAGTGCCCTCGCAAAAGTAGTTAACTGGTTTAATGTTAATAACCTACTTCTTAACGAAAAAAAAACGAAATGTATTAAGTTTACGATACCAAATGTTAGACAAGTAGAAACTAGTGTTCTTATAAAGGGTGATGAGTTAAAACCCGAAAATACCACAGTATTCTTAGGCATAACTTTGGATGCCAAGCTTCAATGGGGCCCCCATATAGATAAATTGTCAAAAAAGCTTAGCTCTGCAGCATACGCCGTTAGGAAAATTCGTGACTTAACTGATTTAGAGACAGCCCGTTTAGTTTACTTTAGTTATTTTCATAGTGTGATGTCATACGGTATTCTGTTGTGGGGAAATGCCGCCGATATTCAGACAATTTTTATTTTACAAAAAAGGGCAATTCGTTCGATTTATAAATTAAGTCCCAGACACTCCCTCAGAGACAAATTTAAAGGGATTAATATAATGACTGTGCCTTCTCAGTACATTTATGATAATCTTTTGTATGCACATAAAAATATTAATCTGTTTAAAAAATACAGTGATATCCATAATATTAATACTAGGAACAAACACAAATATGTTGTTCCTACAACAAGGCTTAAGAAAATAGGTGGCTCGTTTAGATGCCAATGTATACATTTTTATAATAAACTTCCTAGCCACATTCAAGAACTAAGCATTAATAAATTCAAATCTTTCATAAAGCTAAAACTATGCCAGAAAGCCTATTATACTGTAAAAGACTATATTGAGGACAAAAAAGCTTGGGATTGAGCTGCTCCAATAGGTCTAGACAGTGAATGTTGTTTATTTTTTATTTTGCTGATTTACTTTGGTTTTTTTTTTTTTTTTCTTTCTTTCTAAATATCTATTTATATACAGAATGACATGAACATTTACTGTTTAAAGTCTTATATTATTTTAATTATTGTGAATGTGAGGACTATGTGGGTCATTGTTTCCGTTTTAATCATGGTCTGGCAGTTTGAGTGGTGTATGCGGTCTACACAAATGTCCTGTCCCTGGTATTGCTCGTCGAATCGTTGAGCTCCTTAAGTTCTGAGTTGAGCTGCACGGTTACTGACGAATGCGTGCACTGACTGCACAGGTCCACTCAGTGTGGTTCTTTCCTCAAAAGACCACTTCAGACACCAATCTACATGGTCCTCAAAGATTATATCCGGATTTTTATATACACATTGACATTGATGAATTTTATATAAACAATGACATGGATATTTACTTTGTAAAGTATCTTATTTTTATTATTATTACTGTGAGTGTGAAGACTATGTGGGTCATTTTTTTTTTCGATATCCTTCTTAGTTAGTTTTAATCATGATCTGGCAGTTTGAGTCATTTATGAGGCCTACCCAAATGTCCTTTCATTGGTATTGTTCGTCGAATCGTAAGGCTCCTCAAGTTCTGAGTTGAGCTGCACGATTTTTGACAAATGCGTGCACTGACTGGACAGGTCCGCTCAATCTGTGTGGTTCTTTACTCAAAAGACCATTTCAGACACTAATCTACATGGTCTTCACATTATCTGACCAAGATTATGTCTGGACTTTAAAAGAGACTGTGACCTCTGAGTTTGTTTCGGCCTTTCTTCTCAGAGTAGTCAGATAGGAAACGCCGACCTCATCTAGTTTAAAAAAAATATGATTGACATGTAAAAGTGTTTGTACAAACCTACTTACAGAAAATAAATCATTTATCATTTATCATTATTTATCACGAGAACGATACACGTCGTGCTTTTTGACTGCCTCGAGAAGAAACGCCACCAACTCAACCGAAGCTGAGTCAAAAGAACCACTTAAAAGTTCTGCTTTGCTGTTTCTGGGACGCGCAAGGCATGCTGTTTTATGAACTACTACCTGGGGTAGCCGGCTTCGCTCAGGGAGTTGATATGAGATTGTGTGGTAGTTGGAATAAACTTTACAACAACAACTTACACCACAACTTACAACAACAACTACAACAAACACACACAACTACAACTTAACATTTTTTTTTATTGAAAATACAGTCTAACTACAATACTTGTTTATAAACAACATTTTTCATTTTTCCGGGGTATGTATGTATGTATAAATTTTTAGAATTTCCTACTCAATGATCTAGGATGTTCCTGAATACTCTCGAATGTTCCCAAACATTCCACAACATTCCAGAATGTTCTTGAATGTCGTGGAATGCTCTCGAATACTCTCGATTGTTCTGGACTGTTCTAGAAATTTCCAGAGGGCAAAAACTCCAGCCGTTATATCTTCAAAAGTATGCCCTTCTGGTAAAAACGGGAACATTCTTTACATTCTTCATGGACAGGAGATAGAGGCTTACCACACCATATAACTCCCTTGATCGTACCGGGACTCATTTCTAAGTTTTAGCGGCATGCACATTGCACACTTTCTTTTATAACATACATTGATTACACAGTGAAACTATAAACGCTGACAAATATTCAACCCAGCTCACCAAACTATCTGCTGATATCAAGAAAAACCGACGAACACGAGTCAATGTAGTTTTACTACATGATAACACTCGACCTCACGTCGCATTTCCCGGTATTTTTATGGCAGAGTAGTATATTACGTACAAAGACTATTGTAGGATCAAAGCCAATTACAAGACCACTTCATTTTTCATTTAAAGAGAGTTAAAATTATATTTTCTATAATTACCTACTGTGATTTTTTTAACAAGACTGATTATTTGATTAAAATTTTAATTTACATACAAAATACTGACATCAAGTTTCATTTTAAGTTAAGTTCCTGCTTTATTTTTTACAAAACAAAGTTATTAGTTTTTGCGCCCAGTGATCGGGCATTTATTTGGGCGTAAACTCGTTTACGCCCAATATGCCAAGTTTATGCCCATTCTGCCCATATTTGTTTTTGCCCTCGACCCATCTCTACACTCGATCGTTCCCATGACGACACTAAACTCCAGCCTTGTGTACTCGGTCTAATGATATTGTGTTGGCTTTGCGAATATTGTGCGGAAAAAATACTTTTGGAATGTGTCGATGTACAGACGCCAGCACATCAAGCTACCCGAAACTGTCAGATTTTCCCAATCAACTTTGAACCTTATGCTTTAGCGACAAAGTTGAAAATCTATTAAAGAAATCTGACAGATTGTGGTAGCTTGATGTGCTGGCGTCTGTACGTTTTTAGTAGTTAATGTTTAGTTTAAATATCCCTATTGTTAGCGTCTGTATTTTATATTACACCTTTTATTTATTATCTGGCAACATTTCACTTCGAAACTTCAGTTGTTATTAACCGGCAACGCCGAACCGCTCTTATTGGTCTGTGGTTTCAATTGGTGTATAGCTAACCAATCAGAGCGAGGCGCGCGTTGTGGCGGGCATTTGGAATTGTAAAAGGAATCTGTCGGGGATTCGGTAGTCAGTCGATCGTCGAGCAGTCCCCAGTGAACATCAAAAGAAATAGTGTACGTGTTTACTTGGTGTTAATTTTAAGGTAATGATGTATTTACACTTTTGCCATTTTATTGTGAAGTATTTTGATATTATGAAGTAAATATGTTTTCTGAACTGTTTATGGAGTCTTTCATTTACATTTCAGAAGTGGGATTAGCGGATTTTCACTCGTAAAAAAAAAAAAAAGAGGGCTTGAAATACGAGAGTTGAAACTCATCCGTTAATCCCGCCCACGCTTATTAGTTTTTCATTTTCTTCCCTTTTGCTTACACCCTTAACTTACATTGTAAAAGAAAAGCTCCATAAAATGTTTTAATGTGGTAAATTTCAACGATAGTTACATCAGTCACGTAAGTACCATTCTATTCTATTGGTAATTCAAAAAACGTTAATTGTCACTCATGTTTAAGATACCTAATTCAGGAAACTGTTGTGCTGTGTCTTACTTACAAAGTTGATGAATACCCTGTAAGGAGTATGCAGCCCATTTTTGCCGGGGCGACACTCTGGAGATGGGATGCATACGCTTTCAACTGTTAGTTTATGTTTAAAATCGTCTTGTGTTGGTTTTTTGCATCTTGCCGAGGCACTCCTACGGAGATGTAACGGACTATTTTAAGCATGTACCCCATTTTGCCGGGCGACGCTCTGGAAATGGGATGCATGCGTTTTTAATTGATAGGTTATGTTTAAAATCGTCATGTGGTAGTTTGTTGCATCTTGCCGAGGCACTCCTACGGAGATGTAACGGACTATGAGCATGCACCCCATTTTGCCGGAGCGACGCTCTGGATATGGGATGCATCCTTGCCACTTATAAATCGTGTATAACGGTTTGGTACATTTTGCCGGGGTACTCCTACGGATATGTACTGGATCATTTTGAGCATGTATCCCATATTGCCGGGGCGACGCTCTGGATATGCGGTACATGCTTTTCTTGTACACACAATACAATTATTGATTTGATTTATTGCGTCGGGCATATTATATATTGCCAGGGTACTCTCGTGGATATATAATATGTTTTAAAGCATGTATTTCATTTTGCCAGGGCTACACTCTGGAAATGCGATGCTTGTTTGGGGCGATGAATATTTTACTTTGATCATGAAATATATTAATCTACCTACCACCATAAGAATAGCATTAAACTAAAGTTAAATACATTAATTAACACTTAATTAAACTTAATCACAATTACAGATAATGGATTCATCGCCTGCGGGCAGTGGTAATGGACGTCGCTGCAATAACGAGGATGAGCCAATAAGTGTGGACCGTAACGAGGGCCCACGGCGGACTCCGCAGCGACGCCAAGTTCATCAAAGCGAGGGAGCGGAAGGGAGTCTGGATATCAGGCAAGTCCGCAAGCGCTTAATTAATGATTCTGATAATGAAAGCGAGGGAGCGGAAGGGAGTCTGGATATCAGGCAAGTCCGCAAACGCTTAATTAATGATTCTGATAATGAGAGTGAGGGAGCGGAAGGGAGCCTGGTTGGAGACAGGCAAAGCCGCAAGCACTCTCTTTTAAAGCCAAACTATAGTAAAAACGTTAATAACCGGCGATCAAGAAGAGACAGCAGCGAACGCAATCGTAGAAGGGACCGATATCGCGACAATTCTGTCGATAAAGGTCGTGATAGAACTCGACTTCGTGATGATTCTAGTAATTATTATCGTAGTAGGAAACGGTTTTGTGACAACTCATCTGATGATGAAATCCGGGTCATGAGGGTAGGACGACGTCGTCATCGCAGCAGTAGCAGTGATAGCTATGACACTCCTACTAGACGCTTATTGAAGCGAGGACGAACTCGTTCTCCCTCACGTCGTATAAAACATGAATTGACGGAAGTTCAGATGCCTGATGCTACTCATAGCATCTTAAATAAATTCTTGAATGTTCTCAATAATGTGAAGGGACAATCGACCTCTAAGCTTTCTTTGACAAACGTGATTCCGGAATTCGATCCTTTATCTACCGAACAAACCATAGTAACGTGGTTAACTAAAGTCGAGGAAGCCGCGGAGATTTATAATTGGGATGAACGGGAAACCATTCATTTTGCTCTACCGAAACTCGTCGGACTTGCTCAGACATGGTATAGAGGCCTGAGCACGATGCTTTACTCGTGGACAGAATGGAAAAGGAAGCTTATTGAGTCTTTTCCTTGTAGATACGACTATGCGGAACTACTAACCCAGATGTTGGCCAAGCGTGTGCGTTACGGCGAATCCCTTGAACAATATTATTACGCAAAAATAAATCTCCTGAACCGATGTGGTATCGTAGGTCGAAAAGCAGTCGATTGCTTATTACACGGCGTAGACGATAGGGCGGTACGGATAGGAGCACAAGCGGCTAGGTTTCGTGGCCCTGAAGATGTGCTTAGATATTTTAAAACTGTTAAGCCAGGCACTAGTAGGGAAACCGCGGATAGATCCGGGCAAGATACGAGTAAAAGGAACTCCTTGTCAAATAACAGTCGGAACAAATCTGACGCGAATAAGAGGTCCACTTTTGTCATTAAATGTCACAATTGTAATGGAGAAGGACACAAGAGTTTTAAATGCAATAAGCCCCTAACGAAATGCACTCTGTGTAACCGCGAAGGTCATTTAGATTTGTATTGTAGATCTAAGTGGCCCACTATCCAAAACACTGAACGTCCCAGTAGTGAAGTTAAGGATGAAAAGCAGGTTGCTCTAGTAGACTATTCAGATGCTACTAATCAGAAGTATGTCCTCGAAATATTCGTAAACGGTCAGCCGATCAATTGTCAAGTAGACTTAGGGAGCCAGTGTACCTTAGTTAGGGAATCGGAAGCAAAGCGTTTGAAGCTAAATACAAGCCTGGACAGATTACCAGTCCTGCGGGGTATAGGTGGCTTTCACATAAAACCACTGGGAAAATGTAATGCCGACGTAACTGTGCAAGGGATAAAAGAGAATATAGAGATTCTCATTGTTGAAGACGCTGCTTTGAAATACCCAGCCCTCTTGGGTCACACGTTCACAGAGAAACCTGGTATTACTATCATAAAGACCCCTAACGAAGTATTGTTCGAACAGGATTCCCATCAAAAAATATTCCTCATGACTCAGTATGATGTAGTAATTGCTCCAAAACAATTAACTGTGATACCTGTGAAGTCACGAACTAGTCTTACTGGCTTTGTGTATGTGAACGGTTCCGTTAGAGGCACCCCAGGTAAAGAACACTATTTACTCCCGGGCGAGTATAAACTACACGGTGGTTTCGGTAACTTGCTGCTACAAAACGTCTCTGCTAATTCGGTCGGTATAAAACAGGGGTCTTTACTGACGCGTGCTATCCCCATCACGAACGAACAAAATGTATACTCAGTAACTTTCGATGATAAATCTCTGGATGAGTCTGTACAGTGCGGTAACACCATCACTTCAGAGCAGAAACTCGAGATCCAGGGATTATTATTGAAATTTAAAGAATGTTTTTCCTCTGGTCTTAAAGATCTTGGTTTCACAATTGCAACAGAGATGGTCATAGAGCTTAACGATGCAGAGCCAGTGGTATACAGGCCATATCGCATGTCCTACGGCGAAAGAGCGCTGGTAAGAGATATGGTTCAGGAGATGATGGATGCGGGCATTGTAACAGAATCCACCTCCCCATATGCGAGTCCAATCGTGCTGGTCAAGAAAAAAACCGGAGAGAAACGTTTGTGTGTAGATTATAGAGCTTTAAATAAACGCACAAAAAAGGATCACTATCCCTTACCTCTAATAGACGACCAGCTCGATAGGCTTGCAGGTAATAAACTGTTCACATCATTAGATCTAGCGTCCGGCTATTATCAAATTCCTATTGAAAAGAATTCGCAAGACAAAACCGCATTTGTGACGCCCGATGGCCAGTTTCAGTATACACGAATGCCTTTTGGATTGGTAAATGCACCATCTGTTTTCCAAAGAACGATCAATAAGATCCTCTCTGAAGCGAAAATAAAGTACGCTCTCGTCTATATGGATGATATTTTGATCCCAGCACGGTCTTTTGACGAAGGTCTCTGTAGGCTTGAAGAAGTACTTTTCCTCCTAAAACGGGGTGGTCTTACTCTCAAACTATCCAAATGCAACTTTTTCATGGATAGCATCGAATTTCTGGGTTTCCAAATTAATGCTGACGGTATCAAACCCGGCGGAAGGAAAACCGAAGCCGTTTCGAAGTTTCGTACACCCAAAAGCCAACGTGAACTACAGCAATTCATCGGCTTGGCAAGCTTCTTTAGAAGGTTCGTTAAGGGATTTGCTACAATCGCAAAGCCTCTAACGGACCTCCTTAAAAAGAATACCACCTGGAAGTGGGGGCCTGAACAAGTGAATGCATTCGAAACAATTAAGTCGACGCTTGTACAGAGACCCTTGCTTGCTCTTTATGACCCAACACGCGAAACCGAGGTACATACGGACGCTAGTAAACACGGGATAGGAGGAATTTTACTGCAGAAAGATGATGCTGGTCATTTGAGGCCAGTCTCATATTTTAGCAGGAAAACTACTCCCGATGAACAAAAGCTCCACTCATTTGAGTTGGAGACGCTGGCCGTTGTATCCTCCCTTAACAGATTCCGTGTCTATCTGATAGGTGTTCCATTTAAAATACTAACAGATTGTAACGCGCTGCGAACAACTCTATCAAAAAGAGACCTTATACCTCGCATAGCGCGTTGGTGGGTTCAATTTCAGGAATTTAACTGCGAGATCGAATATCGCCCTGGGTGTCGTATGTCCCATGCGGATGCACTAAGTAGGAATCCGGTAGGGGAAGCTAAGGAGGATTCTCATGTATTAGACGTACTAACAGTAGGTACGGATGATTGGATAGTTACGGTGCAGAGTAATGATGACGAAATAGCACGTATTAGAGAGATTTTGAATGACCCTAAATCGGACCAGGTGCTAGATGTTATAAAAAACTATAAATTGAAAAACGGCAAAGTTTATCGAATTGTAGGTAAGGAAGAAAATGATTTAAGGTGGGTGGTACCGAAGGGGGTAAGGTGGCAAATAGCCAAAATAAATCACGACGATCTGGGCCACTTCGGCTTTGACAAGACCTTTACGCGAATTCAGCAAATCTATTGGTTCCCCAAAATGCGTCGGTTCATAAAAAAATATATCAAGTCTTGCTTAGAGTGTGCACGTAGTAAGGACCATACCGGGAAAGTTCAGGGCGAACTACACCCGATCCCTAAAGTTGAAACTCCATTTCATACAATTCACGCAGACCATCTAGGGCCATTTGTGAAGAGCAAAAAGGGCAACTGCTACCTATTGGTAATTGTAGACGGATTCACGAAATACATAAATATAAAGCCAGTCAGAAACACTAAAAGTTCTACCTCAATAAAAGCCCTCAAAGAGCACATTAGTTACTTTGGGGCACCGTCTAGACTGATAACCGATAGAGGGACTTCTTTTACCAGTAACAGCTTTCGCGCATTTGCCCAATCCATGGGTATCAAGCACATACTTAATGCTGTGGCCACACCTCGAGCAAACGGACAATGCGAACGTTATAATCGGACAATCTTAAGTGCACTCACCTCTAAAACGGACAATAAAGACGATAAGAACTGGGATGATTATATTCTGGATATACAGATCGGTTTGAACACTACCGTCCACAAGACGACTGGCAAAAGCCCTTCGGAACTACTTCTTGGTTTTAACATACGTAGTAGCTCCGAAAATGCTCTAAGCGATATTATAGACGATGTTAGAGAATTTTCCACAGACGATTTGGGCCAGGTACGATCCAAAGCAGGTACACGCATTGCCGAACAACAGGTTAAAGACAAAATCCGATATGATGCTAGACATAAGCGCGCTTACGAATATAACTCGGGCGATTTAGTTAGCATAAAGCGAGAGGTGCCAAGCGATGGCAAATCGAAAAAGCTAGCGGCAAAGTTTCAGGGTCCATACCGAATTTCTAAAGTACTGCCTAACGATAGGTTCTTAATAGAAGATACGCCGTTAACCCGCAATCATGGCCAACGTCGATATGAAAATGTAATAGCGATAGATAGAATTAAGCCGTGGCTCGCTTTCGATAGGAATTATGACTCTACAGAGTCTGAGTCTGAAGATAATGCTAATCAGGACCGTAATGAACCTACCAATTAGTACTATATACTAAAGAGAGTACATCTAGACTGGAATAGACTGATTTATGAAATATAATAATAAATAATATAATATTTAATAAAGTAAAGTATACACACCGCATTGATGTAATATTTAAGATAATATTATTAGAATTAATATAATTAATATGTTGATATTATGTAATGTTTATATAATAATAAGTGTAACTTAGCTACCATAAGCTTACCACGAAAATAACTGTTCTTTAATGTCATAGTTTATTCTTATAATAATAAATCACTACGAATAATTTAAGCTGTCAACTAGGTTATCACATTAAAATTGTTTTAGATTATGTAGTTAAATCTGATAGATCTTTTATTAAGATTATAATATTTGTACTAACTATTATTATAAGATGGCAATGTTATCATGGTTTATGATTGTAAAACCTTAGGTAGATTCCAAGGTTAATTATAATGTAGTTTTATTTTATTTTTTTTTGATGTCGCGAAGGGACTCGCTTTTCGCAGGATGGCCGAGCTGTTAGCGTCTGTATTTTATATTACACCTTTTATTTATTATCTGGCAACATTTCACTTCGAAACTTCAGTTGTTATTAACCGGCAACGCCGAACCGCTCTTATTGGTCTGTGGTTTCAATTGGTGTATAGCTAACCAATCAGAGCGAGGCGCGCGTTGTGGCGGGCATTTGGAATTGTAAAAGGAATCTGTCGGGGATTCGGTAGTCAGTCGATCGTCGAGCAGTCCCCAGTGAACATCAAAAGAAATAGTGTACGTGTTTACTTGGTGTTAATTTTAAGGTAATGATGTATTTACACTTTTGCCATTTTATTGTGAAGTATTTTGATATTATGAAGTAAATATGTTTTCTGAACTGTTTATGGAGTCTTTCATTTACACTATGAAGGATTTTTTCTGGGATAATGCTTCTACTGCTCTTCTTTACCACGTTTTGTTGATCACTGTCGGTTTATAGATGAGTAACCATCTTTACATATCAAGACCCCTCGCCACGGAAAGCACGCTACGCCGTTTGACAGTTATTACAGGTCGGCAGAACCCCGAAAGTCTGACAACCAGACCGGACCAAACCTGAAATCGCGAAAAAAAACAAATCAGCTGTTCCCTACATTTATGTTCGCGTAACTCGTCAAAATGTAGGGAACACCTGATTTTTTTTTCGCGATTTCTGTTTTGGTCCCATAGTAAAAGTTGTTCATAATGATGAGTACAATGACCCTTTATGAGGTTGTGCGTTATTTAAGTTTCAACTTGTATAACAACTATTCTAGTATACAAATACACTATACACTAGAGTTCAACTCACTATAATATTAATCATAATTGAATGTTGTACGAGTAGCTTAGCTCAAAGTCTGTCGATCTAAGAAAAAAATAAAAACGGTCATAAGGTTTGTTTTTGCAGTAATTTACAATAATTTGTTGATTGGCATAAATTTTTGATGTTTTTCTTGGAGCTTAGTATTTTTTTTTTATTAAAAAAAATGTGAACCCGTTCTATTGTAATGTAAACGATAGACAATATTGTTGCCCTCCGAATAAGCCTACTATTATCTCAGTAGGACCAAAACTTTGATATGACTTTTTTGTACACACGTAGAGAATATCTCAACAAAAAAAAAACAAAATGGCTGCCAAATAGCGGGGAAGTAGATTGGACCCTAGTGTGTAGTGAATTTGTGTACTAGAATAGTTGTTATATAAGTACCTAGAATATCGTTGGTCCATGACCGGACACATTGTGTAGGAACTCCACCTCAACTCAGAAATGAAATAACAATTGTATAGATATTCTTCGATATATTTCTCAAGCAAAATATCAACGCTCTATTCGACGGTTGAATCACCAATGTTCGAAAGAAAATCGTACCAACTCAAAAACTGTCACAATTCAAAATAATGGTGGCAAAGGTCTCAACTCTCAACAGCCAAACAATATTCATTCAATCAGTCGATCACTACTTTAGTGACGGGTAGCTGTCAGTGTCACTAGACGAAAAATACAAGACTGTTTACGTGTCTATGACAGCTGACAGATACTCGTCACTGGTAGAAATAATAACAATTGGATAACCTAAATCGTGGATATAATAATACTGTTAGTCTTACAATCGTGTATTATTAAATAGTTATTGCAAGAGCTCGCAAAATCTCGATCTACCCGTAAATAAAATCTCCGTGGTTGCACTAGACAAGTAGGTCGCTGAGTTTGCCTGACTGCGTCCTACCCTCACATTTTATTGCTGACTACCCGCCGTCTACAAATATGATCGTAGGTGCTGACGCTTGCTTATCTTTTCATATCTTTCTTTCTGTCATTACCTGTGTGCATTCGTGTTTGTTTGCAAAAAGATCTGCAATTGCTGCATCTTGAGATATCTGTAGTTGATTGCTGTGTATTAAGTGATTTACGCTCCTTATTTCTTGGTTACGGGGGCAATATCTATATTCTACAGTTATACATTCGGGCTCAGACACGTAAATACCATGATAGAGATATTCGTATGACGACCGAGGCGGCATTGGGACAGGGACAGGGGGCCCGACTCACAAAGTCCGTAGATTTGGCCGAATTAACGGGCGTATCCTAGTCAGTAACACTTACAGATATCAAATTAGTTCGGGGCCCGGTATAAGAAGGAATGACAACACGATTTGTCAGTTGTCCCTACTCCCGATGTGTTTTTGCCTATTTGATCAATTTAATTTGACATTTGAGCTAAGCTACGCTTGCCGCGGTTGGTGTGTGGATGGGTAAAGACATACCGAGACCCCTCCGTGCCTAGGAAAGCACGTTAAGCCGTTGGTCCCGACTGTCAATCGTGGATCTTTGACAATCGTTACGGGTAGTCAGAAGCCCGAAAGTCTGACAACCAGTCTTACCAAGGGGTATTGTATTACCCAGTAACTGGGTTGTGGTGGACAGATAGGCAGTCGCTCCATGTAAAATAGTGGTATTCAGCTGCATCCGGTTAGACTGGAAGCCGACCCCAACATAGTTGGGAAAAGGCTAGGCAGATGAAGACCCCCTTAAAATGCCAATAGTATACAGTCACGTGAGCGAAACCGTGGGCACAGCTAGTGATATTTAATTACAACTAGTAGCTTTGTACAAAATGTTTCATTCTTCACCAAATAAAATCACAATGGAATTGGTCTTTGTTTGTGACAGAAGTGGAACATGCTGATTGTGTTTCTGTCTGGTTTTATTTGTGAAATACACCGGCTAGAGATATGGACGACAGGTGCTAGGTTTTGGAACTCGCTTTTACCTTTGTAAAATTTTAAGATTTATTTGAAACTACACAGATCACAGCGGGCCCTATGAGAATACCAGCGCTGCGACATTTGTTTTTTAAATTTCGCAGCATCATGCTGGGATAGGAGCCTTTTGGTCTCGTATAGGACTTTCTGGTTTTTTTTTTTTTGTTACTTTCTTTTTATATCATTTTGTTTTTTTTTATTTTTGTTTATGATTGTGTTCAGTTTAGTTTGTGATCTTCCTGCACGAGTCACAATTAATACTTTTTCTTTCACGGGTCCCTGGTATTCTAGTGAAACTACTTACGTGAAACTCTTCTTGCGTCTGGATAAAAAGTAGTTCTCCAGCTCAAATCTTCGTGTAGAATATCACTAAAGCGGTTGTATATTTAAAGCCAAAATAAATTTACGAAATTAGTGACAAGCTAACGTTCCAGTTTTAATTGACCTCGCATTGAATAGGCTTTTTTTCGTACAATGAGAAGTCAGCTTATACTGGAAATGTATAATATGTCTTCGTGCGTACAAAGTTCGCGCGGCCTGGCGGCGGGAGCGTCAGTCGCTCGCCCGCGTGAACCATGGGACTGTCACCTAGGAAAAAGTCGCCCTATATTTTTATCCAGGGAAAGAGCCAAAATGGTCTCCGACATACGACACCCTTTTCACGACAACATCCTTGTGCTACAAAGGTTGAAAAGCCGAAACACTTTTTTAAAGTGTATCGTCCAACTCACTGGCGAACGATCAAAAGAAAGAGTGAAGCTGTGGCGACGTAGTGCTTCCTTACCCAAATTATTCGTTCCACCAGCTGAAGATCCCCCCACCTGGACATGAGTTGCTATAGGTAACCAGCACCCTAATTGCGTAACAAACTATTACTCTCAATTTGAATAATTTTGAAGCATATTGCTAATCCATTGCTCAATATGTTCGAAAAATGTGTCTGCTCAACAACGTAAATAACGCAATGAATGTTGTTGAACTGTCAAAATGAAACCCATTACTACTGATAGTGTGTAACGCAATTACCTTGCTGGAAGTCTTTAAACAGACTCCGGACCCAGGTTGACCGGAGCAAGGAAAACCTGTTCAGGTGGACATTCTTAGACGACTCCGCCTTGGAGTGTAAAGAGGTGTAGTTTCACAAATGATGCGACCCTAAATATCATGTCCTGCGTGTCCTGTCAGCTGCACGTTACAGGAACTGATGAACGCTAGTGCCGAACATAGCCGAATTCTGGGCCGAGTCTGGAAGAAGATTAGAAGAACTATGAATATTTACAAACATAAAATTATTAGCACCACTCGCGAATACGAGTATAACTTGACCAAAATAGGTATGTAGGTAAAACGATTCTTAGTCAATTTAACTACTACACACTTTAAGAGGGTTCATGCGTTAGAGCCATGCTGGAGTCAAAATTGATGATTTCCGACGGACAATAAAACCATAATATGTTTAATTTATAGATGAGATATTGACGTCATATTATTGGGAATTTTATAATCTAGTGCATGGCTGAAAAACATTTTCAATTTATTGTTTAGTTTTCTCATCAGAACCGTTTTTATGCAAGCCTTTTTTAAAACTAGCGATCGACGGTCTAAGCAGATGCTAGATATTAGTAAAACCATATATGACAAACTTATTACAACATTACTTTATAAAAAATAAGAACATTTTTTAGTGCATGGCTGAAAAAAAAACACGATTACTGTAAGTTTTCATTCAAGAAAAGTATATTCAAAAGTGTCAATTGTAGCCGCTTTTCGAGATATTAAACGTGTTAGTTTAGGATGAAATCTGAAATATTTATATTTTCTTTTAGACCTAGTAAATTAAGACATTTATGTTCTAAAACATGGTTCAAATATTTTTTTAATAACTTATATGTTTATTTTACTATGAATTATTTAGTATTGCTATATAATCGGCGCGGATTCACGCCACCGCTCATTGCCGGCTGAGGCCTTTCAGAGGCAGGACGTGTGTCGCTCCCATCGCTGCGTGTCGCGTAAAATATTATCGTACTTTCGTGAGTTTTTAGCGCGACTGGGACATATTGATACTTTTTATTATAATATATTTTTATTATATTACAGAACTTTGGTGAGTACATATTTTAATGTAATGGTATTCAATTAACTTAAGAAGATTAAATTAGACTTCTTTATGTATGTTTCGATTTTACTTTTTTTTAGATATAGCTAACAAAAGGCGCTATACGGGAATAAAACGAAAAAAATATGAAAATTTAGCCAAAGCTAATGAAGCTAAAAGGTAAGTTACCGAGGAGCCACTTTTTAACTATGTAACAGGTTATAGCCAATTCATATTTTTCTTACACGGGGATAGAATTCGTAATAATTTGCGTTTATTCTGTCTTATAATCTCATAAACTGAATTGACCATTCTGGGGTTGTCAGTTTTGGGTAGTTGAGAATATACCACTGAAACGAGGTGGGTTCTCTACTTATAAAAAAAAATATCTATATTAGGTGTAATTAGTAAACCATAAGAAACAATATTATACTTACTACTTTCTGAAGTCAATATAATTTTTTCAAATTACTTTTTGTCTGGGTATTTTTATGAAACACAGTAGTAATAAGATAAAATTAATATCCGATTCGTTGTTATAGGCAGAAAAGAGAAGTTCAAATATTTCAAAATGCTGTTGTAAGTTTTTCTTTTTTTTTACTTCTTTATATGTTATGGCAATTTTTGAGATTTTATATCTAAACAGACACGTGTTTCCTTTATTTTGAATTAGCACCTATTAAACCAAAACTAAATAAGACATTTCTTCGTTATTTATTTATCTCAAGCCGACAATCGATCGCCTGTCGTGGTGCTTCTTATGGTTTGTGTCACTTCATATTATACTCTGCATATTATTTTCAGACTCAAAAAAAAGAAAAAGTCACTGAAAAAACACTGGAAATTCAGGAAAACTTGCAGGCGTTAGAAACGGTTCCAACTCAAGATCCTGACGCAGGAAATCTTGTAAGAATGACTTGGACATTTGTAAACATATTTTAGCACAAATAAAACATTGTTGTGTCTCAAGCCGACAATCGGCCGCCGGACACGATGCTTACGGTTTGTGTCACTAACCGACACAAACCGACTAACATGTTATTTTCAGACTGAACAAAAAGAAAAACTCATTGAAATAACACTGAAAATTCAGGAAAACTCGCAAGCATTAGAAACGGCTTCATCTCAAGATCCTGACGCAGGAAATCTTGTAAGAATGACTTGGACATTTGTAAACATATTTTAGCACAAATAAAACATTGTTGTGTCTCAAGCCGACAATCGACCGCCGGACACGATGCTTACGGTTTGTGTCACTATGTTATACCTACATGTTATTTTCAGACTCAACAAAAAGAAAAACTTAGTGAAATAACACTGAAAATTCAGGAAAACTCGAAAGCATTAGAAACGGCTTCATTCCACTATACATAGAGTAATCACGGAGGATTTATGTCTGGTCAATAAAAGTGCAGTGTGGGTGCCTCACACTCTGAACACGGATCAGAAGGAGTTTCGTTATGAAACTGCGCGTAGCCATTTATCGTGGTATCGCCGTAAGAAAAATATACTTAATAGATTCATATGCCTTGATGAAACTTGGGTCGAATTTTATACTCCTCGTCAAAGACATCAGTCACGATGTTGGGTGGAACCGGGCACTTCAGCTGAACATTTACCACGTGCAGAGCTACATGAACGAAAAATACTACTAATAGTACCTATGGATGTCAGAGGTAGGGATTGCAAAATCCGGATTTTTTTGAAATCCGGATTTCTGTATTCTCGTCCGATTAAAATCCGGATTATCCGGATTTTTCGAACTTTGAGTTTTTTAAGTTGATTTGATAAAACTGAAAAAAAAATAGCATACATTATTTAAAATCTGCATTTATTCGCTCAATTCACAAGTCACAACACGACAGAATAAAATGAACTAAAATAAACAATAAAACTTTGGGCATCAGTAATTTTTGATATAACACTTTTTGGTATAATTTATGAACTTCATTTTTCATTCGGTTGATCTACAGAATAAAAATAAAAATTATAAATAAGTAATTGTCTGATCAATTCATTAATGAAGTAATTGCAGTTAAATAGACATTATCTAAATAAACCGTTGCTGTAGAACAAAACTCCACAAGCAGTTAAGATGAAAAAGTTATAGTATAGCAGGATCTTAATCTTAACAAATCATATACACCACTCTATCTGTCACTTCACTTGTAAATATAAACTTAAAGCCACCACATCACATCACACCACACAGGCTAAAAATATGAAAATAGTGGAAAACTGTAAGTACTTGTTTGTGTAGCGCATGTTGCTTTGTATATTGCATGCGCACACACAATAAACGACACACAATTCAAGACAACCACTTTCTATAAAAATTACTAGCCGACTGAGAAGCTTCGCGTCGCAGGCGCGCGTTTGCGTGGCGCCGCGCTGCTTGGTTTATGAGCATAAACTGAATCAATCACGCATTTCGCGCCAAATTCTCGCAAACAATGCTACACCTAATCCTACCAATTCAAATATTGGTCAGATTTGCGCATTAAGGTAGGTAATATCGATCTACCGATTATTTACAATGAAAATTTGTGGATACATATAAATATTATCCGTTAAAAACAGTCTTTACTGAAATCCGAAAAAAACGAAGTTGAGTCTTAAAAACCGGATTTAAAAAAGTCAAGGAAATCCGGATTTTTCAGTTATTTTCGAATTTCGAAGAATCCGGATTGCAATCCCTAGTCAGAGGCATTGCCTTTTGGAGAACTTATGATGAAAATACAACTATGACTGGAGAGCGATATAAGTCATTTTTAGAAGAAAATATTCCTATTTGGGCAGACGAACATCATATAACGAGTCCTATAATTTTACATGATAACGCCAGACCGCACAAATCAAAAATAGTTCAGAATTTAATTGAAGAAAAGGATGGATTGAAATTATTCAGCCGCCATATTCCCCGGATATGAATCCTTGTGATTTCAATTGTTTTGGCCATGTGAAGAGGAAATTGTCGGGTACTCGATACAATAGCAAAAAGGAGTTAGATATTAAACTAAAGAGCATTATTGATGAATTAAATGAAAGTGGTACTTTAAATGGTGTTCAAGATTTGCCAGCAGTCTGGGAGCGAGTGATTAATAGTGGTGGAGATTATTGATTAGTGTCACAAGGTTATATAGTATAGTAGTCAGTTTTTGTAAAATAATAATAATAAAAAAATATGACACTGGAAGTGGGATGACCTAATATAATATTAATCGTTGTAGGACTTTACATTTGTACTACATTTCTAACTTTTCACCCCTGATTAGTATATATATACTTTACTAGCGACCCGCCCCGGCTTCGCACGGGTGCAATGGAGAAACTGATAATTTTAGAGCCACTATTTCTCGCAAAAAGTATAGGATAAAAATTGGTTATTGTGGGTTATCCCTAAGAGATAGACGTATACAATCGCGGACTTTTTTGTAGACCTTTTTAAGGTGTACAATACTGTAGTACATTATTTTGATCTATCTCGACGGGTTCAGCCAGCGTTTACAATGTAAGCGCAAAAAAATGTGTTTAATTACGACATCACATTAGAAACCTCTAAAATTATCAGTGTTTCTCTACTATATTATGCATGTATTATAGATATAAACCTTCCTCTTGAATCACTCTATCTATTTAAAAAAACCGCATCAGAATCCGTTACGTAGTTTTATAGATCTAAGCATATACAACGTGTAACGGAAAGGGGGTATCAACCCTGAAGGAGGTGAATGTGCTCATGAAACTCAACAACTTTCCCCAAAGAACATAGGACGAAATATGAAAAAAAAATTTGGCCCTCCCATAGTAAATCAATCAGCTGGTAGTCAGTTTTGTAAGGGAGGGCCAAATTTTTTTTTCATATTTCGACCTATGTTCTTTGGGGAAAGTTGTTGAGTTTCATGAGCACATTCACCTCCTTCAGGGTTGATACCCCCTTTCCGTTACACGTTGTATAGGGACAGACAGACAGGGAAGCGACTTTGTTTTATACTATGTAGTGATTTCTCTACTATATTATGCATGTATTATAGATATAAACCTTTTTTTTTTTTTTTTTTTTTTTTGGGTGGGAAATTATCAAATAACTTCTCCCGTTCTGGGCGGAACGGGAGGGTGTGTCAGACTTTTACTGACTAAAACCCACCCGTGTTCCTTCAGTTGCCTGTGCCAAGGGCCACGGTAACTCTTTCGAACAACCCGCGACCCTGGCAAGCATCGGCCCCAGTGGGCCCCGTCCCTGCTGACATCTCTTTGAGGCGCGCGTGGAACACAACGCGCCGTCGACCCGAGCCTGGTCCTTACCAGACGGCGAACTGCCCATTGCTCGCCGTCTGCAAGCCCGCGCCTACGGTGGCCGGGAGTCAGCTCTTGACTCCCGACGCCCAGGGCGTCTCCTGCGGCGATTAGGGGCGTGAGGGCGCAAAGATTGCCTCTCCCTCACGCGTTCCGCCTCCTCCTTTGCAAGCATTACTGCTTCGCAGAAGGAGGTGACGGCTTCCCATGCACTCTCGCTCCGTACCATGGCCTGGACCAGGGCCGGACGCGAGAGATCGCCGCCGCCGATCGCCGCCGTGAGGACGCGGCGGTGCTCTGCCCAAGCCGGGCAGACCTCCACTGTATGCTCCACCGTGTCCTCCGGGCGATCCACACAATGGTGACACCCGGGCGTTTCCTCCCGCCTTATACGAAACAGGAACCTCCCGAAGCAGCCGTGTCCGGTGAGGACCTGCGTCAGGCGGAAGGTGAGGACGCCGTGGCGCCTCTCTAGCCACTCCTCAAAGAGGGGACTTATCGCCGCAATTGTGGCGTGCCCAGCACTGGGTTGCGACAGACGCACTCTCCATGTCGCCATGAGATCCCGCCGGAGCTCTGTCCGCTGTGCCGCGATTTCTCGAGGCAGCGGAGTTACGCCCCGGCGTTTTGCCTCCTCGCGCCACTCCCATATTTGGGCGAGGACTTTTGCCTCCAGATCCCATGGCGGTAATCCGGCAAGGAGGCTCGCTGCCTCACCGGAGACCGTGCGGTATCCCCGGACCAGCCGGACTGCCATGACCCTCTGGGACGCGTTCAACCGGCGGGTTGGTCGCCGCCTTAAAGAACGCGCCCACACCGGTGCCCCGTAAAGGGCCATGGACCGCACGACCCCTGCGTAGAGCCTCCGGCAGGAGGCGTTTGGACCCCCTAGATTGGGAAGGAGCCGCTTCAAGGCAGCCCCGGCCCGCTCCAGTCTGGGAGCCAAACGTCGGAAATGCTCCACGAAGTTCCACCGGCTGTCGAGGACGAGTCCCAGGTACTTCATCGTCGACTCGATGCCGATGTGAACCCCTCCCACCGCTATTTGGGAACCCGATGGTGGCGCGTACCGAGGACCATGAAAACACATGGCCTCGGACTTGTGCAGGGCCACCTCGAGTCCCAGTTGCCGGATCCTCTCAACGACTGTCGCAACCCCGCGTGTCATTAATTCCGCCGCCGTCTGGTGCGACCTCCCCTGCGCCAGGACAAGCGTGTCGTCAGCGTAGCAAACTACACTGACGCCGCTAGGGAGGTCGGCGCGCAGCACCCAGTCGTAACCGATGTCCCACAGATGTGGCCCCAGGACCGATCCCTGTGGGACACCGCACGACATCTCTCGCCGGTTCCACTCTCCCTGGTGACCGGGGTAAATGACGGCCCTATCCGTCAAATAGGCCTCGACCACGCGACAGAGGTAGGTCGGCATCCGGTGATACCGGAGTGCCTCCCTGATGCAACTCCAGGGCAGGGTATTGAAGGCATTGGTGATGTCTAGAGACACCGCCAAGACGACCCCACCCCGGGCCACAGCATCTCCCGTCGTGAGGGCTCGCACGCGCATGATGGCGTCCACCGTGGAGCGCCCCCTGCGGAAACCATACTGGCTCTCCGCCAGATCCGGCCCCACCCGCACCAGCCGCCCGACGAGGCGGTCTGCAATGACTCTTTCAAAGAGCTTGCCCACCTCGTCGAGCAGCACGATGGGCCGGTAAGCGGACGGAGAGTCCGCAGGGCGCCCCGCTTTCTTAATGAGGACCAGTTTCCCCGTCTTCCAACGTAGTGGAAACTGGCCCCTCTCCAAGCATGCGCTTAGGAGCCCCCTTAGTCGAGGCCCGAGAGCCTCCAAGGCCAGAACCCAGGCTTTTCCAGGTAAACCGTCGGGTCCTGGGGCGGTATTTTTGGCATTAAGCCTACGTACCGCCGCTCTCAGCTCTACCTCGGTCACCTCCGGAGCATCGTCGTCGTCGTCAGCAGTGTGGTCCGCATCGGGCACCGCAGAAGGCGGAGCCATGGGCGGGGAAGTGTGTTCCCCTCGCAAAGGGAACAGAGCGCTCACTATGTCCTCCACGAGCTGGGGCCGGAGACTCTGCGTCAGAGGGGGAGCCCATGGGCGGAGTTTCTCCCGCACCATTTTATAGGGTCGTCCCCATGGGTCCCTGTTCAAAGTCCCCAGCGACTCCTCACGAGCCAGTCCCCTGGCCCGCAGGATCTCCGCTCGGAGGGCCGTCTTCGCCGCTCTGTACCCCTCGTACAGCTCCGCCTGAATCACTTCCGTATCCGGAGGGCGGATACGGAGCCTGCGGTGCCTGGTGTACCGGTGCCGCGCAGCAACACACGCCTCGCGCAGAGTCGTTAGCTCCGGCGACCACCAGCACACCTGGCGCCAGGCGCGTCCGGGCTGGACCCGGGGCATTGCCACGTCACATATTTCGGACATGGCCTCCCGGAACCACTGCGCCTCGTCGTTGATGTCAGCAGGCCTGTCCGGTGGTGACACCCAGGCCTGCACGATCGAAGCTTCCAGGAGGAGCTCCCGGTCCAGCTGCTTTAGCGCCCACCGCGGACCACCCGGGGCCTGTCGGACCAGCGCGCTCGAGGTCTGGGCGGAGACGTCAAACCGGATGTACCGGTGGTCGGAATAGGTCTCCACCTCCTCCATGACGCGCCAGTCGACGACATGCGGGGACAGAGCGGGGCTGGCGAACGAAATATCCACCACTGAATCTCCCCGCATCCGCACACACGTGGGGACCGAACCCCGGTTTAGGACGACCACGCCCGTCTCCAGAGCCCAGTCCTCCACCATCCTGCCCCGTGTATCCGTATACCGGGAACCCCAAGCCACATTCTTAGCATTGAAGTCCCCGAGGACGAGCACGGGGAGGGGACGGAACCCGACGACGACGACTCTCAACTCCGCAAGGGAGTTGTGGAACTCGGCGAGAGTTCGGCTCGGGGAGAAGTATACTCCTACCACGACAATCTCCCCGAACCTTGCTGCCACGCAACCCCGTCCCCTCTTGATAGCCTCGAGGGACGGCGTGCCGGCAGGGGCCGACGAAATTAGGGTCACTGAGCCGCTGAGGTCCTCCACCCAGTAGTCACTGGGCGGGACAAAGTACGGCTCAGCGACCACGGCGATGTTAATCGACCACTGCGCCATGCTCTGGAGCAACAGGTCCTGAGCGGAGGCGCAGTGGTTGATGTTCGCCTGGAGGAGGCGTAATGGGGTCATTATTGACACTCCATTTCAGCCCCCTCCCGAACCCCTTGTGAGGAGTCCCCTGCCGCTGTTGTTACGGCAGTGACGACGGTGGACGCGGCAGCGGCGGCGGTAGTGGCGGTGGCTGCAGCTGTGGCTGCGGTGGCAGAGGACTTGCCCCTGCCCCTGGCCTCGGCAGGTGGGGCGCAGGCCTTGCTCCCAACCCGGTGATCGGCCGGCTTACCAGCTGCCGCACAAATAAAGCAGTGCGGCGTGGCATTACACGAGCCGGCCTTGTGACCGGGCTGACCACAGCGGAAGCAGAGGCTGCTGCGATCCACCTCCGAGGTGCATCTAGCTCCTACATGGTTGCCCACCTGGCAGCGGAAGCACCTCAGAGGTCTGGGTTCCAGCAGTTTCACCTGCGCGGAAACCCAGCCCACCAAGAGCCTTCGGCCTTCTCCGGCTATTTTCTGGGCCGCTGACACGGGGCAGCTCACCGTAACGGCTCGCATCCCCGTGAAGTCAGGACGAATGGTGCCTGCTCTCACCTGCTCGGCAGAACACCCCCCAGTCCTGACGATGGCGGCCACCACCTCTTCCTCCGTCGCACTGTCGTCCAAACCTAGGATGCGCATTTCAGCGCACTTGGTGGGTCTGGACACTCGGACCTCGTCCGCATTTAGGGACGCCCTAAGCCTTTCGGCCAGAGCGTCAGCGGTTGGGCCACTGACCGCACCGGGGACCTCCAGCATCCGGGCCCCAGTCGCAGTGACCCTTACCCGGATGCCATCAGTGACGCCGAGGTCCTCGAGGTTCACCGCCGCCCTCGCCTTAGCGAGCACGTCGCGGTAGGACATGCCCTTCTTTTCCGCTTCGGGCTGTAGTGTAATCACTACAGCTGCGGACTTCGGGGCACGGAGCCCAGCCGCGACGCTTCGCTCCTTGCGCCGCTGCCGTCTCTCTTTTCTTTTGGCAGCCCTGGCTGCCTTACCTGCCTTCTTATTCCCCCCGGCTACTTGCCAATCAGCGTCGGCCGGAGGAGATTTAGGCGGTGGGGGCGGCCGTTTCGCCACCAGGGCTGGGGTCCTCGCGGGTTCCGGCACGGCTGCGCCTTTTGCCTGGCCTGACGAACCTGATTTGGCCGTGGCAGCCGCGGCGGTGGCGTACGAAGCCACCTTCCGCTGGCCCGAGGCCGGCTGGCTCACCGCCAGCGGGGGGCGCAGGACAACAGCCTCCAGGGCGGAAAACCGACTCTGGAAGGCCGCCAACTCCTGCCGCACCAGGGTCAAAACCCGGTCTTCAGCAGGCACTGGCCCACCCTGCCCGTGCCTCTCCCCTTGAAGCACCTCCCGGGGGCCGGCTCCTTGGAGCCTAGCCAGGTCCGCTCGGAGCTCCTCATTCTCCTTCCGAAGAAGCTCCATGGCGGCTGTCAAGCGGGCGACCTCCGCCCGCATCTCAGACAATCCGTCCGACGGAGGCCCGACGTGAATGGCCTCCGCTGCCGCTATAATGGAGGCTGTGGCTGCGGATATGGCCTTGTCTTTAGAGGATTGAATCCTCTTCAAGGCCACACCCTTGATCGCGGCTACCACGATCTCCGCAAACCTAGCCGCTCGCTCCGAATTGGAGCCACCAGCGGCGTCCGTCTCACCGCCTGACGACTCCGAGAGGGCCGCCCTGCGGCTGTTCACTCCAGGGTGCGGCTCCTCCGTGGCGAGCCTATCGGCTCGCTGAGCTGGCTCAGCTTGGCTGGCTCGGCTCGGCTCACTGGCCTCCTTCGTTGTGAGCCCTCTGCCCATACCCCTCTCCTGGACCCCACCCCGCCGACTAATTTTCCTGCGGGCCGAGCTCGACCCGCCATCAGAGGAAGACCCCTGGCCATCCCCCGGCTTGGGGCGCTTCTGGAAGAATCTTACATTCTCTCCAGCAGCCCCCACCACTTTGCTGTCCGGCTTCTTAAATAGGCCCTTCACGCCAGATGCGGCGTCGGACTCCGACCCCGCATCACTCCCCTCCTCTTCACGATTTTTATTTTTTAAAGATTTGTCCATGTCTGTTCCCACGAGTATAAACTTTTAATTCCCAAAAACTAGTGGTTCGCACTAGAGACTAATTTAGCTACCCATTAGTCAAGCTATCAACCCCCCTCACGGTGCGCCGCCGCTTGGAGGTTTGGGGTGATTTTTTATAGAGGCTTTCTTCCTCGCGGCCCGGGCGGTTAAGCCAAGACCCTCGACCCCCGTCAAAAGTCAGAGACATGACCTTGACAATCTTCGGGGCTACGAGACTAACGGTGGCAGAAGAAAACTTCTTCCTGCCTGCCCGGCGGCAGAGTTAGTGCACGCCGAGCCCGCTCTTACTCCGCCGCTGTGCGTCTCTGCTTAAAGCGCTGAGGGACACACGTTGGAGCGTACCTCCGACAGGATATTGGCATACGGGCAATGAGACCCCTTAGGCACACAGTGCCCAATGGGGAGTCATTGCCCGCACCCCAGGGTGCACCGTCCCGTAGACTGGCCTTCCCCCCGGACGCATCCGTAAGGGAACTCCAGCCCACGGGCACACGGGGAGGATAGATATAAACCTTCCTCTTGAATCACTATCTATTAAAAAAAACCGCATCAAAATCCGTTACGTAGTTTTATAAATCTAAGCATATATAGGGACAGACAGACAGGGAAGCGACTTTGTTTTATACTATGTAGTGATAAAGTATCCAAAACTGCCTATTTATTTCACAAGGTTGTAATAAAAATAAGAATAGTAAATAAAAATCAACTAACGGTTAAATAAGTATCATTATACATAACTCAACGGATCAACATGGGTTAGTTTGACTATAATGACAGAGAGCACACCAACTCTACGCACACAGACACGCGCGCATCTGTGTGAGTGCAAAGAGCACTGCAATTACCTAAACTTGGTGCCGCGGATTTGGCGTTAACGCTCTTAACTAGATGCTCTGCGGGTGCAATAATTATAATAATGGGTTCAGGCTGCTGTTGAGGTTGCCCCGATTCTGCAGCGCGTCTGGCATGTTTGCTTTAGAGCAAACCGACGACTTCTTTGCCATCCGGAGGAAAAAGACCGCTTCCTTGATAAGCAGAGTGAGGGCTAGCACCAACAGCATTCTGAAAACCCTAGCTGAAAAACACGATGCACAAATATTTAGACACGCTGTCCGGTTGCTCGTGCGGCAGGGTGAATAGAAACTGTTTTTATTTTTGATTTATTTTGATTATTTTTACTATTTTGATTATTTTGATTTGATTTTTAATTTTAATTTAATTTAATTACTAACCCTTAGTTGATAAATTATCGCTGTACTAACCATTGGACCAGTGTTGTCAAATTAATAAATAAATTATTATTATTATTATTATTATTAACTCGTAAAGGAGCCAGTTGACATACATTAGATGGCCATGTGACCCAGATGCGTCAAGTACCAGGTACGACAATTTTATGGCCAATCTACTTACGTATCGACGTTTGAGGCTAAACTTCTAACTTCTTAAGGCGATATATGCTCACAACCTACGAATAGTCGTTCGTACGTACAGATGATTTACTTTAAAAACAAATGAGTTCGCCTTCGAAGCGTGTGCGCTCACTTGAGTGATTTCCAAGTACCTATACTTTATAGAAAAGGACTCCAGTCGGTCGATTCTGTAAAAATCTCACCGTAAAACTTGCGTGGAGTGAGCTGTCAGCGCCATCCCACTGATGCTAGGGATTGACCAAGCATACATTTACAATCATAATCGAGATTTGAATAATATTTTTTTATGCTAATTCTATTGATCATTTTATATAATTACAAAGCTAGTATTTTAGTTGTCAAAACCCACGTTTAATCCCAAGTAGTTTGTGTGGCGTGATCACTTCACCCGATTCACGAATTATCGTAACTCGTGACTCGTGACTCGTCAGGACTAGTCTAGGAAAAAAAACAACATTGATATTCTGACTGAGTTTCTGTTGTGATATTTTATTTTAAAACCCCACAAAATAGTAATATTTTTACAACTAAAATACTAGTGTTGAAATATCAAAAATGATCAATAGAATTAGCATAAAAATATTATTAAAATCTCGATTATGATTGTAAATGTATGCTTGGTCAATCCCTAGTATCAGGTGGGATGACACTGACAGCTCACTCCACGCTCACTTTACCTAAGTTTTCACGGTGAGATGGTTACAGAATCGCACTGCAGGTAAGATACGTAATGGTCAATGCGCGCTTGTCGTTTTAAAAAGTAACGTTTCCGAGTTTATTTTACATTATCATACCGAAGTCCTAATGGGACTGGCGAAACGAAGAGTAGGGGTACTATACAACTCTGCCTGCCTCTCCCGGGAGTGCAAGCATGATGTTATGCTATGCACAAGTCGCAATAACATCAATATTTTTGCAGTATTTGCTTAGAACGATCGCATGCAAGAGCTCTGTGCCTCCCAACCTGATACGTACCTAAATAAATTCACCATAAAATGGTCGATACCTGGCTCGTGACACATCTGGGTCAGTGCTCTGACCATGTGCAGCGATTCCTTAAGGAATTGTATGGCGAACATCAATTCTTTATCAGAATATAGAAGAGTATATAAGTTGATAAGTAATGTTGTAATACACGGAGAGAAAAATCTTACAAGGAAACCTCGCGAGGTGTCCCTCACCGATTTAGGTGCGGTTTTACTATAATAATCTACATGAAAAATGTCTGACTGAAAAGACTTAAAATTGGTCCCATTAAAAAATAATAAATAGTTTTTGAGTTATGAATTTTTTGTTTATTTTTAATTAAAAAAAATTGTAAATCCACAATTCTTATAAATATGTGAATAAAGGTATTTTTCATATTTATTTATGCTCTTTTTAATGGTTAGTCATTTTGGAAAAAGTTTAATAGAAATATGTGAAAACTGCAAACCATCATTTTTGGGTACGAACTTTGAGGGTGATTTTCACCCCTTTAAAACGTTTGTTAGCAAAAAAGAAAAAAATACGTATCTCATCATATTTCATGTAGATTATTATAGTAAAGCCGCAACTAAATCGGTGAGGGACACCTCGCGAGGTTTTCTTGTTAGAAAAATTACTGTGCTGTCTCATGAGTGCATTTGAGTGGTAATGGAAGAATTATCATGCTTAGCACATTAAAAATTTCTATGCTACACAGTAAAATTTATTGGACTAATAGAGTGATTTTTTCCCAATCTCCCTTAGAAAATTTTCTGTAAGTAGATGTTACTTGCAATCACTTTATAGTGACGAGTACGGTTATTTTTCTAAGAATTTTCTCTCCGTGTAGAACTCACTTCGTTCGCTTGACGGCCTCGTTGATGTAGTGGACGCAAGCGCAATTGCTGAGCATGAGGTTCGTAGTTCGATACCCGGGCCAGGTAAACTGTTATTGGGTTTTTCCGTTTGGAATTTTTCAATAGCAGCCTTAGGGTGCGTTTCCACTTGCCAGGGTCGCGGGTTGTTCGAAAGAGTTACCGTGGCCCTTGGCACAGGCAACTGAAGGAACACGGGTGGGTTTTAGTCAGTAAAAGTCTGACACACCCTCCCGTTCCGCCCAGAACGGGAGAAGTTATTTGATAATTTCCCAACCAAAAAAAAAAAAAAAAAGGGTGCGTTTCCACAGAAGCGGAGCAGAGACGTGACGGAATCGACTAATCACAATGGTTGAAATCCTCATCGCGTCACTCATCGAGATGAGTCTGTGATTGGATGATTCCTACACGTCTCCGCTCCGCTCCGCCCAGCTCCGCTTCTGTGGAAACGCACCCTTAAGTCTGGATTTGTGACCGGTTGATGGCAGAAGGCTCGCCCCCCCATAAAATAATAATAATAATAATAATAATATTCCACAACTTTCACACAACGCCATCTAGTCCCAAACTAAGCAGAGCTTGTGCTATGAGTACTAGACAACTGATAAACATACATATATATTTCTAAATACATACATATTATAGATAAATTACACCCAGACAAAGAACAAATGATCGTGCTCATCACACAAACATTTGTCCTAGGTGGGAATCGAACCCACGACCTTGAGCATAGCAGTCAGGGCCACTGACCACTAGACCAACAGGCCTGTCAAATAACGGGCAACTGTGGGTGTATTATAAGTACACCTCTGCCTAACCCTTTGGGAATTACAGGCGTGATGTTATGAAGTAGAGCTCTTTGTGTAGAAGCTCGTCCAAAAAATACTATGCGGCGGCCGGCCGGTATCTTTCCCACTGCTGGGACACATGCCTCTTCTCTACGAGAGGGGTTTTCGATTTTGGTTGCTTCTAAGACTTGCCGGTTTCCTCATGATGTTTTCCTTTACTGTTTTGTGAGCAGTGCTGTTAAGTAAAGCGCCTGTCTGGGTTCGAACCTACGACCTAGAACTCGTATGCCGCGGCCGTTACCTGGGCCACCACTGCTCTCCCCATATACAAGGTGTAACTTAAATAACGCACAACCTCTTAAGGGGTCATTGTACTCATCATTATGAACAACTTTTACTATGGGACCAAACCGGAAATCGCGAAAAAAAAAAAATCAGCTGTTCCCTACATTTTGACGAGTTATGCGAACATAAATGTAGGGAACAGCTGATTTTTTTCTCGCGATTTCAGGTTGGTCCCATAGTAAAAGTTGTTCATAATGATGAGTACAATGACCCCTTAAGAGGTTGTGCGTTATTTAAGTTACACCTTGTATACAGGGTGTCCCAGGAAACCTGTAACAGTGAAGGTCTACCTTCGCTGGTATAGGTTTCCTGTAACACCCTGTATAATTTCCCCTTGTTAAACCCGTGCCGCGTATTTCGCTCAACCCACTTGTTTATTAAGGTATAAACACAATGAGAGGTACGTTCGCGGAATGTTAACACGGCCCTAATCATTTGGTACGTGATACTAAAGTACATGTAATTGATTTTGAATATGAATATTATGTTATAATGATTGCTTTGTTTGTCGCTGTTTTGGGGTGTGATTAGAGTCTGGATTGGTTGTTTGTTAATCCAGCCGTGCGATTCTGTAAACATCTCACCGTGAAAACTTGGGTGAAGTGAGTGTGGACTGAGCTTTCATTAGGGATTAACACTATTGACACTGCTCACTTCAAGCTCACTTCACTTATGATTTCACGGTGAGATTTTTACAGAATCGACCGGCTGTTTTCATATTGCATTATGATGAGTCTGACAACCAGTCTGACAACCAAGGGGCAAAATATTACCCAGTAACTGGGTTGTGGAGGTCAAATCAAATCAAATCAAAAGCCATTTATTCAAACTAGGCTGAGAATCAGCACTTTTCGAACGTCAAATTTACAAAAGACAGTCCCCCAAAATGCCCGCCCTTCACCACTTCCTAGTGCTTTCGCTGGGAAGAAGAAGTGGGGCAACAAACTCCCCAGCAGCACAGCTGTCTGTTCAGATAGAAAATACTTGATTGAATACAATATAAGGTATGCAAAGTAATTAACATTACAAGACACAGAACACTAAATTAAATTATTGGCCATATGTCAGCTAGCCACGCCAATATACCAACAAATACAAGAAAAACTATACGTCAGATAGACAGTGGCTCCATGTAAAATACTGGTACTGAGCTGCATCCGGTTAGACTGAAAGCCGATCCCAATATAGTTGAGAAAAGGCTAGGCAGACTATGACATACCTACTTATTACATTATACAACTTGTAACGTTAAATGCGCAAAACCTCAGACACTCCAACTGATTTTTAATTCAATTGATCTATTTCAGAGAGAAAATAAGTCATTAAAAAAATTGTAAAGGTTTTATGTGCTGTTTTAGTTTTACTGGCCATTCTGATCGTTTCTTGCGTCTGCGACGACTCTTTAACGAGGGAGGAGTCGTCACCGGGCCGTTGCGCCGCGCTGACATTGGGTTGCTTGACCTATTAATAAATAGACACGGCAACGTTTTTAATGAAGATTTTTTGAAAAATGTGGCCTATATTAAAGAGTGGTTCAATTAATTCTGCTCGTTATTCTGATCAAACTATTTTCAGGTTTTGCGCATTTAACGTTACACGCTGTATATGATATGCTGTCTAAATAAGCTCGGAATTCGCTTTAGAAGAGCCTCCGCGAATAATAGTGGTGGGCTTAGATACGTGCACAACCTTTTGGGCATATTTTTTTTATCAATCTTTTCAGCTATCGTAAATTGATACATATTTTCCATAGGTATACCTACTACGCTTTGGAATGGGCAACTAGCTTCATATTTCTTACTGACCGACTCCTTGACAGTTCAAAAGTGTCTGTAAATCGTTTAATTGAAATAAATGCTTTGAGTTTCTTTTCTGTTTTGCTCAGTGTTGCCGAAACGTCATATTTAAATGCCATGCAATTGATTATGATGACTATACATATACAACGTGTAACGTTAAATGCGCAAAACCTGAAATTAGTTTGATCAGAATAACGAGCACAATTAATTGAACCACTTTTTAATATAGGTCACATTTTTCAAAAAATCTTCATTAAAAACGTTGCCGTGTCTATTTATTAATAGGTCAAGCAAGCCAATGTCAGCGCGGCGCAGCGGCCCGGTGACGACTCCTCCCTCGATTAAGCGTCGTCGCAGACGCAAGAAACTATCAGAATGGCCAGTAAAACTAAAACAGCACATAAAACCTTTACAATTTTTTTAATGACTTGTTTTCTTTCTGAAATAGGTCAATTGAATTATAAATCAAATGGGGTGTCTGAGGTTTTGCGCATTTAACGTTACATGTTGTATAAGTTTTGAGCGTTTTGTCCGGCTTTTTCTGTACGGTCATCACCGCTGACTGGCAAATATTTTTACCACGGAATTAACTATTCTAATATACACAGTTCCTGCCGATACGAAAGAGGAATAGACACGTCGGATCAATGTTTGTAACTTCTTGAGTTCGGTGTGCGCTTTCCAATTTTCTAAGAAGAAACAACGAAACAAACTCTTTTCAGGTCAAGGTCCTTTGCGAGAGTACCTACCTATGCCTACTCGATGGGTTGATTTGAGGCATTCGCTTCGAAATTCGAACGGTGTCTCGTTGTGAATCCGCGACGATTCACTTTAAAAACAAATGAGTTCGCTTTCGAACTCTGTGCGCTCAATTGAGTGAGGTGCCAAGTAAATTTTATAAAATAGAATTTAGATAGGTTTATGGCCTTTAAAAAAACCGGCCAAGCGCGAGTAGAATTCGCACACGAAGGGTTCCGTACCATTATCTATAAAAAAGGCAAAAAAATCGGGTTTGTTGTGTGGGATCCACTTAAATATTTATTTTATTCTGGTTTTTAGTATTTGTGGTTATAGCGGCAACAGAAATACATCATCTGTGAAAATTTCAACTGTCTAACTATAACGGTTCATGAGATACATCCCGGAACCCTAAAAAAAGATGGCAATGTTGAAAAGTCTTGAATTATTTGATTTTAAAACCGTATCAAACTCTTACGGCTTTATTCCAAACTAAGGTTTATCTTTAGACCCAGGTTTAATCCATCGACCCATTTTTAAATTTCGAACTTTAATCTGACAAAGTTACATATGAGGGGCCCGTGGCTAAGTAATAATAGCCGCACAGGTCGATCGATCAGGTTAAGCTACGCTTGCCGCGTTTGGTCTGTGGATGGGTGACCATCTTTACATACCGGGACTCTTCCGCGCCTCGGAAAGCGCGTTAAGCCGTTGGTCCCGGCTGTCATTCATGGATCTTTGACAGTCGTTACGGGTAGTCAGGAGCCCGAAAGTCTGACAACCAGTCTTACCAAGGGGTATCGTATTACCCAGTAACTGGGTTGTGGAGGTCAGATAGGCAGTCGCTCCACGTAAAATACTGGTATTCAGCTGCATCCGGTTAGACTGGAAGCCGACCCCAACATAGTTGGGAAAAGGCTAGGCAGATGATGAATCTGACAAAGTTAAAGTTCTTATTATAAAAAAAACTCTTTAAAACCGATTCAAGTTGTCACCCAAAATACAAGTTTTCGCTTAGTTTGGGAGACAGTATCAGTACCTAAAGCACAATACATTTACTTGTGTCTAATAATAAGTCACCTTGTGAACTGTATAATTTTTTGCGACAATAAAGATTATTATTATTATTAATTTTCCAATAAAAATTTCTGAAGCTAGATCTAAAGTTAGAACTCGTTTTGTAATAAGACGGTTAAGGCCAAGTTCGCTTTCGAAGTCCTATACTAGTGTACCTACCTATCTATGTATATGTACTCTATAGTTTGAGGCTTGGTTTCTGTTGTGTACGTTTTCATGTGCTGTAAGTACACAATGTACGACCGTTATTAGCCAGTGTTTGTACGGTTTTACTGCTGCCCATACATTGGATACCTTAGCTTAGGGATCGAGGGCTGGCAGACCTACAACCCCTACAAAGGATAGTATGAGGTGACACATCACTACATAGTATAAAACAAAGTCGCTTCCCTCTGTCTGTCCCTATGTATGCTTAGATCTTTAAAACTACGCAACGGATTTTGATGCGATTTTTTTTAATAGATAAAGTGATCCAAGAGGAAGGTTTATATGTATAATACATGAATAATATAGTAGAGAAACACTAATAATTTTAGAGGTTTCTAATGTCGTAAATAAACACATTTTTTGCGCTTACCTTGCAAACGCTGGCTGATCCTTACGAGATAGATCAACATAATGAACTACAGTATTGTACACCTTAAAAAGGTCTACAAAAAAGTCCGCGATGGCATATGTCTATCTCTTAGAGATAACCCATAATAACCATTTTTTTTCGATACTTTTTACGAGTAATAATTGCCCTGAAATTATCAGTGTTTCTCTACTATATTATGCAATTATTATACACAAACCTTCCTCTTGAATCACTCTATCTACTGAAAAAAACCGCATCAAAATCCGTTGCGCAGTTTTAAAGATCTAAGCATACATAGAGAGAGAGACAGCGGGAAGCGACTTTGTTTTATTAACTACTATGTAGTAATCAGCATTGCACCCGTGCGAAGCCGGGGGCGGGTCGCTAGTTTAATATATTTGCTTGAATGCCCTTCTGTGCTTTTCTGTGAAGTTCACTTGGAGCCTCGCTCAATTCAATTCGAAAGCGAATTCATTTGTTTTTCAAGTGAATCATCGCGGATTCACAACGGGTACCGTTTGAATTTCGAAGTCATGTTGAGAGAACGATGAAGATAAAGTGAAAGCCAGACATGTGCCGCGGCTCTAGTAGAACAATTTCTATGAAGCCCTGATAGAATTTTTTTTACCAGAATCGCGGCGCACTGTCGTGTCGTGCCAGTCTGTGGGAGCCATAACAAAGTAACGAAGCAGTCAATTCTTAGTTAGGAACTTAGTGGTTGTAGGTAGATAGTTATTTAGAGAAAACTCGCTATAATAATAATTAACTTTTACGAGTTGTAGGTCTTAGTTTTGAACCCTGACAGACGCTTTACTTTATGTAAATTATTTCATGACCACTGCTCTCAAAACGGTGAAGGAAAATATCGTGACGAAACCGGCTTGTCCTAGAACCAAAAATCCGCACTGGGCCCGCGTGTTGATGAATAACGGCCCACTCCTCACAGAGAGGAAGCCTGTGTCCCAGCAGTGGCAACATCATAGGCTAGGAATCCATACAGTAGTGTTAGTAAAGGAAACTTAAAAATATTAGTATACGAGTCATAGTTCCGCTTCAATCAAATCGATCAATCTACACTAATATTAGGTGAATCAAATATAAACAGGACTTTTTTTATTACTGGTCGCTGAGTGAAGTGACGCGCTTGGTGCTGTTGTATGTGTTAGGGGGGATCATCTAGGGGAGGGGGGTATACTGCTCCGGCTCACTTTAGTTTATTGCGCGCCAGTAGCATCATGTATGAGCAGGAGGTATATAAGTCTGTTGAGCAACGACTTATCATAATTTTTTTAACACGGGAGGGCATAAAACCTTCCGAAATTTTGCATCCATTGACTCTACAGTTCAATAAGAATACGCTTTGAAGAACTCAATTGTAGGAATGGCACAAAAAAAAATTCAAGTGGAGGACGCCGTTTTCACACTGACCAGATAGTGGAATCATTTGTGTGCAATTGGCTAAAGGCACGACCGACTACATTCTTCGATACATATTATAAAGAGGAATGATTTGATTGTTTGTTTGTATTGAATAGGCTCCGAAAGTACAGGACCGATTTGAAAAATTGTTTTACCATTAGAAGCCGACATTATCCCTGATGAACGCAGGCTACTTTTTACCGCGGGAAAATGCTTCATTCCGACGGGAAAACGGGTAATAGGACAACCGGTAGTATGAATTATCCTTCGGTACTTATCTTTTTCACATAACTTCTAAACGGCTGAATCGATTGGGTTGAAATTTTGTATGTGTATTTCCATGGTTTCACAGACACGAATGTACGAGTATTAAGCCTACCTAATCTATCTTTCTATACATATATAAATAAACCAATTACATTAACCACATTATTTAAGCAACATATTTTTAAACGGCGGGAATTCCGAATTCTACGCAAACGAAGTTGCGGGCGGATGCTAGTCTTTAATAATCATCTTGAAATCCACTTCTTAGTCTTACAGGAGTAACTAGTATCTTGCTTCTTCCTTGTCTAGAACCACACAGCACTTAGTCCAGCTCAATCCCATCTTCCCAGACTATCCACATCTAATAAAAGTAACAAAAAGCCGTCTCACATGTAAGACCAGCCGCAAATGTAGTTAAAGGCCGTCTCAGACGCGACCGGCGCGTCGCCGCTGCGGTTTGCGCCGAGTGGTCCTCTATTGATGCCTTATTGAATCTTAGGTCACGTTCATATTGGGCGACTTGTCGCTGCGATAGTGCTCGTAATGGACATGCGCATAACAGTGCGTTTTAAAGTTATGTAATATTACATTACATTTCGTACCGAGGAAGGTTGCATTACACCATGACTCCAAATGACGCGCCGTCGCCGTCGTCACAGTGCGACAGTCATGATCATGATTTAAAACATCAGGTACCTACGAGCGCGGTGTCAATAAAACGTAAACCTCAATTATTTCGCAGCCAGCCAACCGGCGCATGCTCCTTCTCGCTTGCACACATAGCGAAAATTATCGAGATAATACGAACACCGAACCGAACAGCGCGCTGCGCGACCAGTGCGCGTCGTGTTTGAGTGTCATGTGCAATGCTTAATTTGGTCGAGCCCATAGGTAATGCTACAGTACACGGAGAGAAAAATCTTAAAAAAAAAATACTATGCAGTTTCAGTTTTCTCCTTAAGGACCTCGTAAACCCTTCAGACACTGCTCTTTTTTGAATCAAGGTTTGTGCCGATATGGGAAGAGAATCTTCAAAAACATACATACATAGACTGCTAAAATCATAACCCTTTCTTTTGTTTTTGCCGTAGTCGGGTAAAAACCGCCCCATCTGCCGTCGCCCTTACAAGTAATGCCACAGGCTTGTGACTAACCCAATCACAGCAGTTCCATTTGTACGCGACAGTTCTCAATGTGCTACTCACCGAGAATTACTAGCGGTACAGTCATGCACGCTGAATTATAAAATACTTTTAAGAAATGTTGAAATAGCAAAAAAAATATATACATATACGGGGTGTCCGAAAAGTCATGGATTAGCTTTTACCTGCTGATGGGCCACATTGAGATCTACCAACAAAAAAAAATTACCTACCAATAACATTTTTTTTTTCACCAGGGCCGATCAAAAATAAGGTAAAATTTTTTTTGGTGAAAATTTTCAGTTTGAACCTAAATTTTAGGTATTTAAAAGATGATATATGTATGTAACTTTCTTGTATTCAATCGATAGTAGGATGATTCAAGATGAAAATAAAAAAAAAAAACCTTTCATTAAACATCAAAAAACTCGGAAACCATAAGACTTAGTATGGTAATTTTTTTTTTATTGGTAGATCCCAATGTGGCCCCCCATCAGCAGGTAAAAGGTAATCCAAGACTTTCCGGACACCCAGTATATTCGTTAAAATTTAGTTAAAAAACTTGTCTATGAATTAAAGAAGACTCGAGTTAAAAGCGCACGTTAAGAGATATTAAGTGTTTACTAAAATGTTTCAATCGGTCACGATTCTGTGCTACCTACTTCTTGCTAATTTTCAAAGAAGAATTAGCTTAGAGGAATCGGTGCGTCGATTCTGTAAACATCTCACCGTAAAAACTTGCGTGGAGTGAGCTGTCAGTGTCATCCCACTGACGCTAGGGATTGACTAAGCAAACATTTTCAATCATAATCGTGATTTTAATACTATTTTTTTGCTAATTCTATTGATAATTTCAAATAATTTCAAAGCTAGTATTTTAGTTGTCAAAATATAACTATTTTGTGGGGTTTTATAATAAAATAGCAAAACAGAAACTTAGTCAAGTCTCAAAGTTGTTTTTATTTTCTTTTTTTTTCCTAGATTACTCCTTACATAAGAACTAGTCTTTTTTTTCCTAGATCAAAACCCCACAAAATACTCATGCTTTGACAAATTATCAATAGAATTAGCAAAAAAAATATTGTTAAAATCTCGATTATGGTTTTAAATGTTTGCTTAGTCCATCCCTGGTATCAGGTGGAATGACATGACACTGACAGCTCACTCCACGCTCACTTTACCCAAGTTTTCACGGAGAGATGGTTACAGAATCGTACTGCAGATGTCCTTTCCATTTATGGGCAGCGTTTTGAGCCACGTAAACTTATCTATGAATTAAATAAAAAGTCGCGTAAAACGGATTGGACTCGAGTTAAAAGCGCACGTTAAGAGCTGTCGGGGGTTCCTTCCAATTTGTTGATTGATCACGATTTTTGGGAGTGAATGATAAGCGTGACGGTTGACAGGGAGAATGGAAGGAGAAAAAGTGTTGCACCGAACCCAAGTAACATGGACAAGGGTATGAAGATGATGGTCCCAATCGTTGCTAGTTTTCAAAGAAGAATTAGTTTTAATAATAATAAATAATTTATTTTAATTCAGACATAAATCTAGTCCATACTTTTACACTCATAGGTACATTTAAATAATTATAAACTATTTAAAATTCTACTCAGATAAAAACCTAAAATAAATTGCGATTAATTAAATTTAAATATTCAACAAACTCATTAAATAATAATAATAATAATAAAAATTGCCAAACAACTTATAAAAATGTCAAAATCGTATAAAAAAAAAAAATAATAATATGTTAAATATAAAATTGTCAAATTGTAAAAAGTTATAAAAAAGGTCAAATAATTAAAAATAAAAATTCTATAAATTGCAAACAAAATAATAATACTACAAAAAATCCATGATAACTATTTTACATTTTTACCTGCTCCAAGCCCGTTATACGGGAGAAATGAAGAATAATTAGATGTCCTTTCATCTCCCATGTGGTCTTGGGGCACCATACCTGTATTCATCGGGGCAGCAGCTCCCTTGGTATCTGGTGGATACTGGATAGTGTCCAATTGTTCTACCTAGCTCCCATTTATAGGTAGCGCTTTGAACCCCGTTCTAAAATTCTATACAGGGTTATTTGTAAAACACCAGCAACCTCTTAAGAGGTCATTGTACTCATCATTATGAACAACTTTTACTATGGGACCAAACCTGAAATCGCGAAAAAAAAATCAGCTGTTCCCTACATTTTGACGACTCGTACGAACATAAATGTAGAGAACAGCTGATTTTTTTTTCGCGATTTCAGTTTTGGTCCCATAGTAAAAGTTGTTCATAATGATGAGTACAATAACCTCTTAAGAGGCTGTTGGTGTTTTACAAATAACCCTGTATAGCTGTTTCCATCGCTTTCCATCAGGCGGGATCGAAGTCGTCAAGAGGGCCATTTGTCATTTATAAAAAAATACGCTGTAAGTAATGACGAATGATTACAAATCCCGCAGTCTGTCTTCAGCGCGCGTAGCATGACTACCACAGAACTGGGTATTGTCGACGGAAGCATAGACAAAATGACAAATTTTTAGAAATCTGTTTTTTTTGTTTTTTTTTTGTCTATTCTTCCGTCGACAAAACCCGTTTCTATAGTGGTCATGCTTACGCGTGCAGGGTTCATCTTCTGCAACGGTAGTCTCATATACACCAGTGAACACTTTTTCTAAAACACAATTGAATTTGTTAAGTGTATAATATATCGTTAGATGCGCCACTCTGCGGAAATCGTCAACATAATGGTTTTCGTCTAAGGGGAGCACCCTCTCCCTTCTGCGCTTGTCCGAAGCAAACTATTAGCGAATGAGACCAATGATTTACAGTATTTACTGGCAAATTCAATAGATTACAAGTTTTTGTCAATTTTACTTATGCTCGAACTTTCCCCACAACTTAAACTCAAAGCATTTATTTAAAATAAACCATTGACAGACACTTTTGTATTGTCAAGGTATGTCAGAAATATGAAGCTAGTTGCCCGTTCCAAAGCGTAGTAGGAGGTACGTATGGCGAAGAAAGGGCAAGAACACACACGACACTTTTAAAATTATATTGTTACCAACATATTAGTTACATCATTAATGTTGCACGTATGTGAGAACGGTGTAAAAATTACGTACACTTTAAAAGCGTCCAAATTACAGCAAATAGAAACAAAAAAGAAATCCAAAAAAAATAACACTAACACAACTTTCATTAGTGTAGTTTCCGAGCGAATCGCTTTTACTGGAAAGGTTTGCGTCTGTTCAATTTGCAGTGCTACTCTGTAAAGTTCACTGCTCACCTCACTCAAGTGAGCGCATACAATTCGAAAGCGAACTCATTTGTTTTTTTTTTTTTTTTTTTTTTCATCGCGGATTCACAACATTCACAACGAGACACCGTTCAAACACATCATAACATACGTGGTTCCATTTTAATGTCTTACGAACCTAATATATTTCTTACTCGTTTTTCCGGACATCTTACATGTAACCCAGAGGCAAAACTGACATATGACTGTAATATAAACCAACAATTGACTTTTCTCCTTGATAAATAGTCCGTCCACATGTTTCCTCGTCCGCTAAACAAAACGTTACCTACTTATTCTCCTTCCGTCCATCTCGAGCATTTGTCCTTCTGTGTAGTATATAGCTCCAGGGATGCCGTGTAGACTGAATATAACAGGACATAACTAGAATTTGATATGTCATGTAATAAATGGCAAAAGAATAGCGGTCGCTGTGTGGCTTCAGAATTTCAAAGTGACGTTTTGAGTAAGGTTCTGTATCTCTCTAAACGTCAACTTCGAATTTCGAACACTGTCTCTTTGTGAATTCGCGATGATTCACTTTAAAAACCAAGGAGTCTGCTTTCTAATTGTCTGCGATCATTTGAATGAGGTTCCAATTAAACTTTACAGATTTTTTTTATTTATTTTATTTATCTTCAAGACGCAAGATATCCAGATTTTCCGGATAATTTCCGACAAATGGCAGCCCTGTCTACATCTGAGTAGCCTCGAATACAAATAAAAGGGCGTGCTCAGTTGAACAATACGCCTGGATAGCCTAGTTGGACTCCGATACGATAACTACATGTTTCTATTCCGATAACCAACTTTCTATTCTTGGAATTTCCTAGAAAACGTCTCCGATAATTTGACTTTTTCGTTGTTGGGAGTTTCATATTATTAACCCTTAAATGCATGATTTATTATATCATATTGCAAAAAAATGCTATTGTATAGGTATTTATCTATAAAAAAAAAATATATATTTATTATAATTATATAATAATATTAATATTCATAGAGGAAACATATTGTTTTGACAAAAAGATGCGCGTTCAGAACCTCACAGCTATCACATTCTTAAAAAAATTAAATGACGTACTTTGTTATATGTTGTTATATAATTTTTATTCTTAATAGTTTGACATTGTTATAACATTTTTACAATTTGACAATTTATATTTGACATTTTATTTATATTTTCTTTATTCGATTCTAACATTTTTATAATTTTATTTTTTTGACAAATTTTTAATTTACTTACTTATTATTTTGAAGTGATCACCACTTTGTTTTCGGTTTTTGCCTGTTTTGAATTTGAATTTAATAGATATTATATTTTATAAGTCATTTTAATGTTATTTATTGTATGTGTAAACTATGGACTAGAATTGTCTGAAATAAATAAATTATTATTATTATTATTATTATTTGTTGCCATATGGCAACATTATGCATTTAAGGGTTAAAAGATGTCCGCTGATCAAATTGAACTCGTAAAGCACAGAAAGCTATACTATACTGGCCTGCAAATGTGCCGACCAACCTAATGGTAATTACTAAAATCTGAATCTACTGGCATCCCGCTGCATCCCTAATTGCATAACACACACACAATCTGAATCCTTTTGAGGGATATTTATATCCATTCCTTCATATTATTATTATTATTTTTTTACATGATCCAAAAATTTACAGAGGGGCCCGTGGCTAAATAATAACAGACGCACAGGTCGATCGATCAGGTTAAGCTACGCTTGCCGCGGTTGGTCTGTGGGTGGAGACCATCTTCACATACCGACACCCCTCCGTGCCTCGGAAAACACGTTAAGCCGTTGGTCCCGGCTGTCATTCTTAGATCTTTGACAGTCGTTACGGGTAGTCAGAAGCCCGAAAGTCTGACAACCAGTCTTACCAAGGGATACTTATCGTATTACCTAGTAACTGGGTTGTGGAGGTCAGATAGGCAGTCGCTCCGTGTTAAATACTGGTATTCAGCTGCATCCGGTTATACTGGAAACCGACCCCAACATAGTTGGGAAAAGGCGAGGCAGATGATGACATCATCCAAAAGTCTGCTCAACAACGTAAATAACGCAATTAATGTTTTTGAACTGTCAATATGAAAGACATTACTACTGTTAGTCTGATACTCAATTACCCCGCCTGAAGCTAACCCCAACGCGGTTGGGAAAAGGCTTGACAAATGAGATGTAGATAAAAACCATTATCTTTAAACGCAATAGAGTTGAGATTTTGAAATATTGCTCCAATATAACTGGCCTATACATACGTACACCTTATGTACCATTTGTCGTGTCAGCTCCCAATGAATAGTCCGCGCACCGCTGGGCTCATACTAATGCTGGACTAATGTTGCCCTCTGTGACGAGAATACGGAGCGCCGGTGGCCTAATATATTTACAGGGTGGGGGTTGGACGAAATATAAGCGACCAGCGTGTATTTTTTTTTTTGCGAAGGCCCCTTTTTCCATCCAAACATATCTTGTACGATGTCTGGCCATGGTGACTCTGCAAACCGTCAACAAACCACCTTCGCCTCGACGGCAGTGTCCTCCCTCAGGCGTCCAGTGAGTGACGATCTTTACCCATCACACGTGTTCGGCCCACTCCCACTTCAGCCTAGCTGTTTTTCTTAAAGAAATCTTTACAACTCTCAGTGAAGCAGCTGTTCCGGGGACGTACTAGCAGCTAAGCAACGTAGCTGTGTTTCGGTGAGAAGGATATTGGTGCAGGTGCAATTACAGGCATATTATTTGATGATGCAACTCTGATGCTCCTAGTGCTGCAGTTGCCCATAGGCTGGAGGGTCAAGCTCCTCTTCAACCATTCAAAAGAGCTAACAAATTACGCCATATCTCTGCCTTTTGGCTAAATAAATACCAGGGGCATTGTAGGCCTTCAAAGATATTGGGAAGCCCACACTATACTCAACCTCTGCAACTCAAAAAGCGATAATCAACAATAGCGAGACACGAAAAAGCGCGGAATAATGTAGGTCGTCTAGTCTCAGAAAAGTTATTCAAAAGTCTTAAAAAAAAAAACCTGTAGGGTCGGGCGACCCCCTGCAGGAACGAAGTCCAAAAAAAATTGTAATTTTTGCAGTCGCCATCTTGGATTTTCCTTTTTACCTCACTATCGGCTTCAGCACACTGAGCACCCTTGAAAACCATGAACATTTGAAAATTTTCGCACCGCCTATAAATATTATAATATAAAGAGCCATAGAGAGAGAGATATATAGTTTTCATGGTTTTCGAGGGTGCTGAAGTCGATAGTGAAGTCAAAATAAAAATCCAAGACGGCGCATAACGCTTTTTCGTTATGTGACGATTTCTCCCAAATTACTCCTATCGCAAGCTCCGTTAAAGAACTCCGTTCCAAAAACACGGAATAAATCAGAAAATAAAACTTTAATTTCATAATATTAATATAAAAATAACAATATTGATCACAAAATGTTCTTCATTTTGACAGCTCAGCCACGTTGATTGCGTAATTTACGTTGTTGAGCAGGCGAATTTTCCAAACCCATGAAACAATGGATTAGGGATTTCCTTCAAAAAAATGGGATTGTGATACACAATTTGGGTGCTGGTCACCCGATCCGATCCGTTTCAAAAATCGCTAACTGTCTTCACTTCGACCACATCCAAGTATAATAAGAAGTCGAGTGGGCCGTAAGGGTGAAGGTTACCGCCTCAACGGACATATAGGTAGCGTTAGTAACCGTTCCGGGTTCGGTTCTCGAGTGGGTGAGGAAAGTTTCTGATTGGTAATTAGACAAGTTTGTCTTTCGTGATTTTGTAAAAGAAAGGGTTGTTTTGTAATTAAGATAATATTGTACAGAGGCTTCCCAAATATAGCTATTTTACTGCGTAATATTATAAAGTTATTAGGAAAACGTCGCGAGGAAACCGGCCCGTCCTTGTCCTAGAACCAAAAATTCCAGGACATGTGACATCACACTGGGTCTGTGTGATGGATTACGGCCCTTGTCCCGGCAGTGGGGACATTACAGCCTGATGATACTATAAACTTTTAAGTCCGCCTTTTTACAGACGCCAGCACATCAAGCTACTACAATCTGTCAAATTTCTTTAATATATTTTCAACTTTACACCTAAAGTATAAGGTTCAAAGTTGATTGGGAAAACTTTACAGTTTCGGGTAGCTTGATGTGCTGGCGTCTGTACCTTTTGTGCGAAAAGTTTAAATAAATAAATAAATAAACAATGTTTCAAGATTCATCGTGAGCAACTGACTACAGAAGATAATCGTCTAACAAATAACACTATTTACCGCCCCATTCTTTACCCAGACAGTTAAAGAACACCCACACTTACCCGCAACAAACCGCCTATGATCGCCCGACACACATTCATCATCTGCCTAGCCTTTTTCTCTTTCGAATTGTGTGCGCTCACTTAGTGAGGTTCCAAGTGAACTATACAGAATTTGCTATTCATCATCTGCCTAGCCTTTTCCCAACTATGTTGGGGTCGGCTTCCAGTCTAACCGGGTGCAGCTGAATACCAGTATTTTACATGGAGCGATTGCCTATGTGACCTCCACAACCCCGTTACTGGGTAATACGATACCTCTTGGTAAGACTGGTTGTCAGACTTACGGGCTACTGACGACCCGTAACGACTGTCAAAGATCCACGAATGACAGCCGGGACCGACGGCTTAACGTGCTTTCCGAAGCACGGAGGGGTCTCGGTATGTGAAGATGGTCACACATCCACGGACCAACCGCGGCATGCATAGCTTAACCTTATCGATCGACCTGTGCGGCTGTTATTACGAAGCCACAAGCCCCTCCTACCTACCGCCCGACACTCAGTCAATACAGAAATAAAACATTATACTATTCCACAATTCTTGACAACGCCGCAACAATAAACAAAGTTAAAAATGAAGAGTTACAGCGGAAACCTCTTAGTAAGTGCAAGTTTATGCGAATGTTAGCAGTTTTTGTCGCCTGTCGCTTATTGTTTGCGGAGAAGTGTAAGTTGGCTTTAAGAAATATGTCCGGGTTAAAGTTTTGAGCGGGAATACTCTGGTGAACGCGGCCATGGAGTAAGAATTTTTAGAAGAGACAGAGAAGACACTCCTTCCGAACGCATTCGTAAAAAAGGTTCAACGTAGTCACGGTGCAGAGGGTCTACTCTCTAAGCCCGTTAGGGAAGATACGGGCCCATCCGAAAGTAGTTGATCCGTTAAAACAATTGTCAAATTACATTTTTCAGTCGGGTAAAAATATATCGGGAGTAGGGAAAGCTGTCATTCAATAGAATACTCTTTATTATGTACACCATATAAATAATAGACATAAACATAGAAAATTTACATACAAAGGGTGACACAATGGGCTGTCGCTAAGACCGATCTTTTAAAGACAACCTTTGGATGGATTAAAAAGGGGAACGAGAGACCAATACTGTAGATAGTCTGTGGTGCACCATTTATATAATACACATAGTTCGGGCCCTGATTTAACCTTATGTCCCTAGCTAATACGGAATAGGAAAAGCCCGTAACTTCGGCAGAAACTACGGACTTCGTGCTCAGGATGTAGACGCGCTCAGCTTTCGATTATCAATAAAACTGACAACCCTGCACCATAATTATTTCCATTTTTGACGATTCGGCAATACCCATTGCGTTATTTTTAGGGTCCCGTACCCAAAGGGTAAAACGAGACCCTATTACTAAGACTCCGCTGTCCGTCCGTCCATTCGTCCGTCCGTCCGCTGTATCTCATGAACCGTGATGGTCAGACAGTTGAAATTTTCACAGATGATGTATTTCTGTTGCCGCTATAACAACAAATACTAAAAAACAACATTTAAGTGGGGCTCCTATACAACAGTCATGAGCTCTCAAAACGATGAAGGAAAACATCAGCACCAGCATATCCTAGACACAAAAATTCGAAGACACGTGCCATCTACCAACCCGCACTGGGCCCGCGTGGTGCATTACGGCCCATTCCCTCTCAATGAGAGGAGGCCTGTGTCCCAGCAGTGAGAACAATGTGATTGTGCTAAAAATCAAAATACAAAAACTAGCTCGATGGTTTGGTCTTGGACTGAAGTTAGAACTCCTTTTAGTAACGAGACGGTGACAGTTCCGTATCTGTACATATCTTAGTCTGTGGCAGTAGTTCTTAGTTGTATTGTTTTGCGATTGTCTGAGAATTTTGTCGAGCGGTCCCAGTGTGGATAGAGTACGTTTTATTTGTTGCACGATGTGTTTAATGGTTGTGTGAATGATTTGTTTTAAAGCCGGAATTTTTAGGGAAACTATTTTAAAAATAGTTAGGTAACGAAGGTTTACTTCATATCATTGCCGTCAAAGACATTGTGATGTCCACACTATGCCACATTATAATATTACAAATTCGAAAATGAGTTTGTTTGCGTTTGTTACGCTTTCACGCTAAAACGGCTGAACAGATTTAGATGAAATTTGGCACATTTGTAGACCATGACCTGGGGAAGGACATAAGCTTCTTTTAATTCTGAATCGCTGACGAAATCGCGGAAAACAGCTAGTAAGTAAATAAAACATGGCATTATTTTTCAGCCTGTACATAAATACATACATACATATGCCTCACGTCTTCTTCCCATGGGGTATAAGTTAGCAGAAACTACAGAACGCCACGTACTACGTTCCGTACATACTTCGTTTGCTTCGTTTACGTTCGTACATCTGGTCATACACGGACGTCGATTGCGAGTACTTAGCAGCTAACCTTTCTGAAGAACATCACCAATAATGGCACTATACAACGTGTAACGTTAAATGCGCAAAACCTCAGACACCCCAACTGATTTTTAATTCAATTAACCTATTTCAGAAAAAAAATAAGTCATTCAAAAAATTTTAAAGGTTTTATGTGCTGTTTTAGTTTTACTGGCCATTCTGATCGTTTCTTGCGTCTGCGATGACGCTTTAGCGAGGGAGGAGTCGTCACCGGGCCGCTGCGCCGCGCTGACATTGGCTTGCTTGACCTATTAATAAATAGACACGGCAACGTTTTTAATGAAGATTTTTTGAAAAATGTGACCTATATTAAAAAGTGGTTCAATTCATTCTGCTCGTTATTCTGATCAAACTATTTTCAGGTTTTGCGCATTTAACGTTACACGTTGTATGTCCTCCTAGGGCGTCCTCTCCCGGTGTTTCCGCTTACATCTGCCTAATAAATACCAAACATGATCAAACCAAGCCTTTAAATTATTGTATGAAATACATTTGCATACAACCCTATGTCTCATAACTGAATATATTTAAGACAGTTACACAATATTTCAGTTTCAGTAACTCGGTCAAAGCTGAGGTGAAAGTTTAAAAGGTTTTCCTTGTAATATTCATGTTAACTACGATAATATCGAAAATAAACTCCCCTTCCGTAGAACTTGAGTCGTTTGGTGGGTAGGCAAACATTTTTTGGTGTTTACATTATTTGTATTAATAATATCGACCTGTATATTAGCAAAATAGTAAAGTTTTGCTATTCTGTAAAGTTCACCTGGAACCTCACCCAAGTGAGCGCACACAATTCGAAAGCAAACTCATTTGTTTAAAAAAATAATACTTTAAAAACAAATGAGTTCGCTTCCGAATTGTTGCTCATTTGTTTTTAAAGTAAATCATCGCGGATTCACAAGAATATAATACCGTTCCGATTTCGAAGTGATGTTTAGAGAATAACCTCTGCCTTCAAAGCAAGAGTGAACAGCCCGTCGATTCTGTAAAAATGTCACCGTGAAATCATAAGTGAAGTGAGCAGTGTCAATAGTGTTAATACCTAATGACAGCTCACTTTCCGCTCACTTCACCTAAGTCCTCACGGTGAGATTTTTACAGAATAGCACTGCAGATATCTTCTGGGCACGCTCGTTCCATTCGATCATGACTTCATCCATCGTTTTCCATCCGGCAATCAAAACACTACCTCAATGTTTAGGTGTAATCTGTTTATTATTTACAAGCGATCCGCCCCTGCGTCACACAGTTTGTGTTTGACTTGATAAAACTTCGAGTTTTCTTTAGAAAAGTTAAACTTTTTTTTTTTTTTTCCTTTATTTATTTAGGGACATTTATGATCGCATTGCGTATGTCAGTCCCATCGTACCCTAAATACACATCAATCATATCTGGGCCATGAACCTAAACAGACTCTTCGCATCATCACTATTTGGTTGAGCCAAAATTTTATTTAATGAGCCTACTTCAAGTCTGTTCAATTTCAAGACCCTAAACAAATCATTTCTCACAGACTCATACCGCACACAGTCCATCAATAAGTGGAGTAAAAAAGTTAAATCTTATTTAATTATACACATAAAACATCCGAAATATCCTCTAAAGTCTAAATTATGGTGAAGATCGCATCAAAATCCGTTGCGTACTTTAGAAGAGCAACGCGGATGCACTTACAGACACGAAAAGTATGATATGTAAGTAAGTATAGATTATTAATATTTATTATTTTCTTTTTCAGGTAAGTGCCAGCCGAGACAAAGTTTCGTGGAAGATAAAGGTATCTTTTTATATTTTTGAAAAGACCACCTAAGGGCCGTTCAATCAATCATTCAGAGAAACGGCACAAAAAGCTTTCAAAACAAAAGAGTATTACGATGTTTGAACTTTAAAAAATAAAAGAACTGCTACATTTCCGCGGATAAGGGCCCGATCACACCGCACACGTACCACAACAACTACAACCACAATTAAACCACAATCATAATACAACCACACCGCAACCACACCACGACCACAATACAACCACACCACAACCACAATACAGTCACACCAAAACCACAATACAACCACACCACAACCACAATACAACCACACCACAACCACAATACAACCACACCAAAACCACAATACAACCACACCACAACCACACCACAACCACAATACAACCACACCACGACCACACCACAACCACAGACAACAGCAGATTTTTTTTTTTTTTTGATAATCGACGAAAAATTTCAACGCTAGTGGGTCTAGTATCATGCGCTGAATTCAAGGTTACAGTTTGGCGTGGATATTCCGTGCCACCCTGTATTTTGTTTCTGTGTTAGTTCAATTCATCAATCAGCTTTTCAAAAACCGGGTGTTAATTAGCTATAGCCCGAAACCGAACAGTCAAGCTACAGACTGTCACAAGTCACAACACTACTTTCATAATGAAATCCCCGCTTCAACCGTTGACACAAGAAAACTACAAAACCGACAGTTACTCTTTTAACGATCAGTTAAACAACGTCAGTTCTAGTGACATTCGCACTTGGCGACACATGTCCGCTCCTTGCAAGTAATTGTGTCCGAATTAGTAGCACGTAGTCGTTACCAGCAGGGTCTGTGCGATGGAGGTATAAATAGAGAGCTGTGATGCAGGATAGAAACGTTTGGAGTTACGTCAGTGTTATAATTGATTGAAATGCAGGCTTATTAGTCTATTCGCACGAATTTACTCGCCCGAAACAGGCGGAGCGTCACTTTTAAATAATATTATTTTTTCTATAGGTGGCTCGCACGATATTAATTTATTTGTGGGCGAGTCGGCAGTTATAGAAATATGTATATTAGCGCACAGAAGTGATAGAGAGTTAAATATTATAAAACGTACACGTTTTTTTTAACTTCATTGCATAAAATTCAAAGTGTGCCGATTGCCTTAATTCATTTTTTTGGAGTTGTCGACTCGCCCACAAATGATATAACTTCGTGCGAGTCGCCTATAGAAAAAAAAAAAATATTTAAAGTGATGATTCGCCCGTTTCGGGCGAGTAAAGTCGTGTGAATCGATTAAGAAGCCGAAAAGCGGCAGAAATAGTTCACATGATTATGCTCTGGTTTAGGAATCAGATCTATTCTAGTTACAGATGACTACAGTCCATTGCAAAAAACTAAAGTTTACATGTGCACAAACGTTATGTGACGTCATCCGTCTCCAACTCGATATTACGATAACTCGAATCATTCTTAGAAGTTCCAATAAACGCCACCTAAACTACAATATATAATTAATCATTATAATATGTAATTAGGTATATACAAGGTGTAACTTAAATAACGCACAACCTCTTAAGGGGTCATTATACTCATCATTATGAACAACTTTTACTATGGGTCCAAATCGGAAATCCGAAAAAAAAATCAGCTGTTCCCTACATTTTGACGAGTTGTGCGAACATAAATGTAGGGAACAGCTGACTTTTTTTTCGCGATTTCAGTTTTGGTCCCATAGTAAAAGTTGTTCATAATGATGAGAACAATGACCTCTTAAGAGGTTGTGCGTTATTTAAGTTACACCTTGTATATTCCTCAATTTTCACGATTGCACCTACTACTGTTTGTCTCTGCATCACCCAAAGCTTGACTGGTAGAAAATGCCTGTGGCATTAAGTCCGCCTCTGTACATTTATGCGGTTGAAGTATTAAATAAATAAATCTACACTAATATTATAAAGAGGAAAGAATTGATTGTTTGTTTGTATTGAATAGGCTCCGAAAGTACTGGACCGATTTGAAAAATTGTTTTACCATTAGAAGCCGACATTATCCCTGATGAACATAGGCTACTTTTTACCGCGGGAAAATGCTTCATTCCTACGGGAAAACGGGTAATGGGATTTAAACGGCGGGAATTCCGAATTCTACGCAATTCAAGTTGCGGGCGGATGCTAGTAAAAAATATTTTTACTTAGTAAACCTGAAGATTTTGTTTTTGAATAATTATTTTCGCATTTGTCTGCCCAATTCTTGAGGAAGCTTATATTATGCTATTTGACATCACGCTACGACTCTTTGGAGTCGAGGAAAAAGAAAACAGTCAGATTGTGGGTTGTGGAGGTCAGATAGGCAGTCGCTCCATGTAAAATACTGGTATTCAGCTGTATCCGGTTAGACTGGAAGCCGACCACAACATACTTAGGAAAAGGTTAGGCAGATGATGTATCAATTTACTTAAAACCACACAAAACGCAAGTTCTATTAATTTGCTGATATCCATTGAAGAATTCCATTATCTAGCTCCAGATGCCTTCACCTGATCTTCACGGTAGTGATAATAAATATATCCTTTTAAATTGTAAACGAATAATCCTTTCATTTGACGGATTATACAACGTGTAACGTTAAATGCGCAAAACCTCAGACACCCCAACTGATTTTTTTATTCAATTGACCTATTTCAGAAAGAAAATAAGTCATTAAAAAAATTGTAAAGGTTTTATGAGCTGTTTTAGTTTTACTGGCCATTCTGATCGTTTCTCGCGTCTGCAACGACGCTTTACCGAGGGAGCAGTCGTCATCGGGCCGCTGCGCCGCGCTCACATTGGCTTGCTTGACCTATTAATAAATAGACTGGGCAACGTTTTTAATGAAGATTTTTTGAAAAATGTGACCTATATTAAAAAGTGATTCAATTAATTCTGCTCGTTATTCTGATCAAACTATTTTCAGGTTTGCGCATTTAACGTTACACGTTGTAGAGAAACGCAATAAAAAACATTCCCGTCTGATTGAAAACTTCGTCCTTATTTTGAAGTCAATAAAAACAGCGCTATTGTACTCTTGCACTTGTGCATTGCAACTAATGGCACCAGAATTAGCAACATTGTCGTTACAGCGACGTATTTAGACGCACCCGTTTACCGGCTACCTATCAAATGCAGGGACGATCCCTATTGGTTTAGTTTTAGCGGCACCGAGCTATGGTTTCCAACGATTCCGTCTCTGTAGTGATATCACTTCGAAATTAGAATGCTGTCTCGTTGTGAGTCCGCGATTGAAAACAAATGAGTTCGCTTTCGAACTGTGTGCGCTGACTTGAGTGAGGAGAGCTCGGAATACTGATATTAAGCTATACCTCTGTGTATAACTCGACACAGCTTCAATAGTATTAAACTACACAAGCTACCAAACCAATGCGGAACCCGCTCCATGCAAAGGTTCTCAAACTGTACTCTGTTTTTAACCTCTCAAACGAAGCTGATACAAAAACGGAACGAGCTGGTACAAAAGTAAGTCCGTGATGATTATCACGAATTCACTTTAAAAACAAATGAGTTCGCTTTCGAATTGTGTGCGCTCACTTGGGTGAAGTTCCAAGTAAGAACTATACAGAATGTGCTATTCTGTACTGTAATGCTAATAATAAAAAGTCTATGGTCTGACTTGGCTAGTTTTCATATACGAATTATAGCCTTCGCAAGTTCTAAAGCTGTACGTTCTTATTTTATTCTTCCGAAATTTTGGCTTCCTGGTAGAAACTAGCCATCGAACATGGGCTCTTCCATGACTATTTTAGTAGGTACTTAATAATAATTCGTAAATGAGAACTAGCCAAGTCGGACCTTTTTTTGGGTGGAAAATTATCAAATAACTTCTCCCGCTGTGGGCGGAGCGGGAGGGTGTGTCAGACTTTTACTGACTAAAACCCACCCGTGTTTCTTCATTTGCCTGTGCCAAGGGCCACGGTAACTCTTTCGAAAAATTCGCGACCCTGGCAGGCATCGGCCCTAGCGGACCCCGTCAAGCCAAGTCAGACCTTAGCCTCTCAAATATATTATCCTAAGTTTTAAGAAGAAATTATACATATTTTATGTTGTTACACATAAATTTCAGGACTGACCATTGAACTTGGCACCCATTTAGATCTCAGTTCTTTTGTCTTTGAAGTCAACAAACAAAGCATATATCATAATATTGAACTTGGCTCTCACATTCATATTTATATTTTTGCTGGGTTGTATACACCGTTTTGATAAGCATTCAAATTATTATTTAGTATCATATATAGTCTTCCCAGTTGACTCGATCCCAACTGTGTTCTCCCATACCAACAGCACTTAACCTCGTTGTTGAACATGATAAATGACATCTGTCGCTCTGTCCACTTCAGCGTTGATTCAATACTACCCACAGTATTGGTAAATGGTACTCTTTAGCAATCTTCGAGTTCCGGGTTGTGAGAATTTATTGATGTAAACTAGCTGGTAACCGCGTCTTTGTTTGCATCCAAACTTCAAGTCGTGAGACTCGCTGGAGTTTCGCAGAATCCTTCTTAGTGCACTCATATGGAATACTCTTCCTAATGGTATTTCTTCAGTGAAGGTGTTCTCTGGTATATCTTTAGATAGGTCAAGAGAATTAGAGTGACTCGGTACAAGAAGCCAAAACATCAAAAGAAAAAAATTAAATAATCGTCTGAAATCGCCAACACACAGGGTTTATGTGTAGATAAGCCCCTGTGTGTTGGCGATTTCAGACTTTAAACTATGATTAAACTTAAGTGACGTTTAAAAGTCAAAAATGTATCTTTAAGGGCTGATATTACCAAAGTTAGATATTCTGTACCCGCGGAATAAAATTGACATCTGACAGTTCTAGTATGGAAAAACTGTCACAAATTCAAAATACATATATTCTCAGTTTAAGACTTATTCTTTGTATAAAAGTCTGGTGGAATGCGCACTTAAGCGTCATTAATCACTAAATTATTTTAACCCGGCATGCTAAAGGTAAAAATTTGTAACACGGAGAATAAGGTGGGTGTGACAAACCCATATGGATAAATTAGACATTTTTACGGTTTAATATTGATTTTAAATTCTTTCTTAAATTATTGTCATTATAATAGATAGGAAACTGAAACATATATGTCACAAAATATCGAGCGATTTATTAGGGTCTGGGTGTATTATACCCAACCTTACGCTCGCCGGGTTAAGCAACGTTAGTGAATAAACTTTTTAGTGTAGTTGTAGACCTATTAAAGTTCCTGATAAACTTACGTCCACTATCGCAGTCGACAATTCGTCCAATATGACAAATGGGACAGTGCGCAAGGTTGATAATAATCCATTCTCATTCCTTATCTACAGGGGAGAGAAAAATCTTAGAAAAATTACTGTGCTGTCTCATACCTAATCTGAGTGCATTTGAGTGGTAATGGAAAAATCACCATGCCAGTAAAAATTCTTATACTGTACAGTAAAATTTATTGGACAAATAGTGATTTTTTCCCAATCTCACTCAGAACATTTTCTGTAGATGTCACTTGCACTCACTTTACAGTGAGGAGCACAGTAATTTTTCTAAGAATTTTCTCTCCGTGTATACAACGTGTAACGTTAAATGCGCAAAACCTCAGACACCCGAACTGATTTTTAATTCATTTGACCTATTTCAGAGAGAAAATTAGTCATTAAAAAAATTGTAAAGGTTTTATGTGATGTTTTAGTTTTACTGGCCATTCTTATCGTTTCTTGCGTCTAAGACGACGCTTTATCGAGGGAGGAGTCGTCACTGGGCCGCTGCGCCGCGCTGACATTGGCTTGCTTGACCTATTAATAAATAGACACGGCAATGTTTTTAGTGAAGATTTTTTGAAAAATGTGACCTATATTAAAAAGTGGTTCAATTAATTCTGCTCGTTATTCTGATCAAACTATTTTCAGGTTTTGTGCATTTAACGTTACACGTTGTATAAGAAGTGCCTTTTGCTCTTTAACACTGAATTATGAAACAACCACATATTTCACTGAAACTACCCACAAAAGCAGTACAAAACTAAGAACTCCAATCCATTACATCCATCTGCTCAACTCTCAACTGACGCCATATTATGAGTATTTTTAACACAATCCCAGGCCTGTAAAAACAGACGCAGTCAAGGTTGTGGGCAAACGGGTTGTCCCAGGGGCCCAGGCCACTCCCATATAAATGGAAAGGCCTTGTTCTGAGGCCCCAGGAGGCCTCAACGGCTTGTGTTAAAAAATGGACACTGCTCCGTCGTTGGCTTTCGTAAAATTAGAATATGGAAAATAGTAAATGGATATTTTTGTGTCCTGGAGGAAAATGCTGTGTCGTGTTGGTATTTTGATATTGGGATTACGGAAGTATTGAAAAACCTTTGTTTAATTTTGCATAATAAATGGTGCTGACTCTCCAATTTATATAAGCGTATAAGCATTTCGTTCTATTCTGTAAAGCTGCGTCTACGCTAGAGGAGCCGAGCAAAAATTCGTTTAGTGTGGACCGACTTACGAGCGCACATTTTTTCTCACTTCCTACACGAATTTGTGCTCGGCTTGTGCTCCGCTCGTGCTCGGCTCCTCTAGCGTAAACGCAGCTTAAAGTACACTGCTCACCTCACTCAAGTGAGCGCACACAGTTCGAAAGCGAACATATGTGTTTTTAAAGTAAATCATCGCGTATTCACAACGAGGCAACGTTCGAATTTCGAAGTGATTTTTGGAGAATAAAGGCTTGTTTCACAGTGCTCTAATTGGCTCTATCGGCCGGACAAATCCCAAATGGATCAGAAATTGTATGAGAAATGATTTGTCAAATAACTTAGGGTGCGTTTCCACAGAAGCGGAGCTGGGCGAAGCGGAGCAGAGACGTGCAGGAATCGACTAATCACAATGGTTGAAATCCTCATCGCGTCACTCGTCTCGTCTGTAATTGGACGATTCCTACACGTCTCCGCTCCGCTCCGCCCAGCTCCACTTCAGTGGAAACGTACCCTTAGCATGAACTTATCATTATAACGTGCTTGTCCTAACAGGCTTAATCGCCAATGTCGTTAGTAATTTGATTTAAAATAAATAATTACAGTGAAGCGTCGATTATCCGAAAGTCGCTCAACCGAACGACCGCTTATCCGAACTACTACGGCCGCCCGACTCACGCGTGCCTCTCTCCCGCCTCCCGCGCTACAGTGCTTGCGGCAGTCACTTGTCACGACTTGTCGATTTGTTATGTAAATGTAAATATGGTTTTCATTAACCTGTACCTGTGTGTGGCTGAATCATTATACATATAGGTAGTTCGATTATCCGAAAATACCAATTTTCCGAACACCCAATTCCCCAATTAGTTCGGATAATCGACGCTCTACTGTATGTAATATTTTTTTTTTTTGCATATTGGCAACTTATTAACGGACTTAAAAAAAAAATCAGGGAATTTGAAGGTCTGCCGTGTGCGAATCCGACTCGCGCTTGGCCGGTTTTTTGTATTCGTTACCTGAAAACGTTTGAGGCAAAAATAATCCACCATTTTGTTTTGCAGTGAGTGTTAGCTAGGGGAGCATGACAGTAGTAGCGACCTGAACCCCAGTTGCGTGACACCTTTTCTATCACAATCCAAAGGTTTTTGAAAAAATTCGCAATCCATTGTTACATAATTATGTTAGAAAGGTTCTTCCGCAATGAATATTGTTGAATTAACAAAATTAAGAGCTTAACCCGGTGTGCTTAAGGTAAAATTTTGTAAATTGGAGCATTGACAGGCCTGTTAGTCTAGTGGTCAGTGGCTCTGACTGCTATGCGCAAGGTCGTGGGTTCGATTCCCACCCAGGACAAATGTTTGTGTGATGAGCACGATCATTTGTTCTGTGTCTGGGTGTAATTTATCTATAATATGTATGTATTTAGAAATATATATGTATGTTTATCAGTTGTCTAGTACCCATAGCACAAGCTCTGCTTAGTTTGGGACTAGATGGCGTTGTGTGAAAGTTGTGGAATATTATATTATATTATTATAATAAGGTGGGTGTGACAAACCCATATGATATATTATACATTTTTACGGTTTAATCGAACTCAAACTCACGCCGGCGCGTACCACCGGTGGCCCGCACGCGTACCACCGGTGGTACGCGCCGGCGTGAACGTGTTAAATACCTAAAATTTAGGTTCAAACTTAAAATTTTCACCAAAAAAAATTTTACCTTATTTTTGATCGGCCCTGGTGAAAAAAAAATATTATTGGTAGATCATCTTTTTTTTATTGGTGTATCCCAATGTGGCCCATCAGCAGGTAAAAGGTAATCTATAACTTTTCGGACACCCAGTATGCAGTATTATATAGATTTGTTAATTTACATGACATGAGTCGCTTTATAATAAGCAACAGCAGTCTTAGAAAGCGTAGCCATGTTTTTGGTAGTCAAAGAATTACTACCATATTTTATCTACTGATCCATATCGCAAATATAATTCGGCACAAACAAACGCCAACAAATAATATCGGCCGCTAATATTATTTACGTGGGCACGCGCAACGGGAAGCGGATGTGACCGTATTCGCGACTGAAGGAGCTTCGACCGCCCGGTAAAGCGATTTGTCAATACGCGTCTGTGCGACGTGCGACCCGTTTTGATACTTGCTGGGTTTTTTTTTTCTTTTCAATAAAATAGATTGGCCCACAAGAAATGATGAAGTATTAAAATTGAAAAAAAAAAACATGGTCATAGAAGTTCTATGAATGTCAAATATTTCTATGAATAAATAAATATTAACTTACCTTTAATGTGACGTGTGTGTGTGATGTGTGTGTGTCCTGTAATGTGTGTGTGTGTGTGTGTTTGATTAAAATATAAGCAGATTAACGGACAGACAGACAGACTCGTTGACCTTCCCTTTAATATTTATAAGGTTATGGAATAACGATATGAAATTTTGTTAACGTGCTTTTAACTCCGTCACGCTTTTGAAGTTTTGCTCACAGATAGTGATAGTGGTAGTGTACATTAACATGTTTAATGTTTATCCGGTAAAACCGAGATCAAGAGTCAGTATCACGGAAAATATCCAGTTAGTGACAACACAAGTGTAGGAAAACCTAATTTCTTTTACCACCCACGAGACAGTGGAAAATAATATAATGTAACGAATGATAATAATTTGAATCAACAATTTCCAATTATAATTCAGAAACTCGTGTTTTTCTATAATTTGTACATTAACATAGAGATTATATTACGTAAAATATGGAATATTTTGTATATTATGTGTGTACTTTCTAGGCATAAAACGGGCTTCTATTAAGGGAAAGTAATTTCTTCTTCTATTAAGGGATAAATTGAATATGTAAAACCTTAAATGATTACATTCCAGTTTCATATAATTTGTATGGTGTCCCTGAAAATTAAAGATAAATACAATTTAATTTCCTAGCATTTTCATAAATGTGATGAGATTTTTCTGGGTTTTGTGTTCCCACAAAAATCTTGTTACCAAAATAAAGTATTTTTTTATTTCCCTTTTTCCGGGCTTTCCTTACACCAGGCACCGTTTAGGGTCTACAAGGTATGGACAAGCGTGATAAAGCTAGTACTTATACAACGTGTAACGTTAAATGCGCAAAACCTGAAAATAGTTTGATCAGAATAACGAGCAGAATTAATTGAACCCCTTTTTATAATAGGTCACATTTTTCAAAAAAATCTTCATTATTAAAAACGTTGCCGTGTCTATTTATTAATAGGTCAAGCAACCCAATGTTACTTAAAACCTTTACATTTTTTTTAATGACTTATTTTTTTTTTGTGAAATAGGTCAATTGAATTAAAAATCAGTTGGGGTGTCTGAGGTTTTGCGCATTTAACGTTACACGTTGTATATTATATTTCTACAAAATAACAAATTACATTTTTGAAAACGATTTATCATTTTCTTGAACCTCTTTGTTTAAGATTTGAAAGATAGCAAACGATTTTACCAGTACTCTAATAGCATATTTCATTTCATTTACTTATTCATAAACAATTTCCATTGTGTTTGAAATCGTTCCCTGCAATAACATTTTCAATGTCATTGCAGGGTCAGTCAATCATATAACACTTTCAATCACAATGCGAACGTTTTGCAGGAAATTCCTAATCCATTGATTTTACAGATTTGAAAGATCGTCTGTTCAACTACGTACATAACGCAGTGATCGTGGTCGAACTGTCATAATGATAGGCATTGAAATTAATTGTCAATTTATGTGTGAACCCTTAATCGGGCACCGTGAATTGTTTTGAAAGAGGGATTGGAAAAGTGTTGTGTACTGATTATAATATTTTCAGATTCAGATATTTATTACTCAACACAGTACCTACATTTGATACATTTCCAGATGTTAAATGAAAGAAATTAGAAATTGATTTTTTTTTATTCTTGTTTTTTTTTATGTGGGAGCTATTCTACCATTGCCCAATTAGAACAACACTAATTTACATAAACTAAAATTCCCAAAATAGAACAAATGTCTCTTATTTTTCATAAATAGGCTAGTATAATCCAGGTAAAATAAATAGCAATATGTTTACAAATTTTATTGCTCATTAATTTTATGAAATTGCTCCCAACATGGGATAAAGCATAAAGGCACCTCACATATTTTGCACTTAATTAGTTCGGAAATATTCCATGATCGATAATCTATGACATGATGTGGGGGATTATTACAGTCCCGGACTGGTTAAAAAATGAAAATGTATGTGGGAGCTATACTCCCACGGTTTTATTAACACATTGAACGCCGTGATGGTCACCGGTGACCACCACTGACCACCACTGAACTTTTCATATAGGCTGACGCTGATTCGCGATTTCGGCAAATTCTTAAAAAAAAAAAATCTATGGCACATGGGTAGACCATGACCTAGGTAAGGACATAGGATAATTTTTATCCCGAATTTCCCTCGGGATCGAGACTTATGCAGGTGAAACCGCGGGGCGCAGCTAGTTCCTCATATAATCTGGCCAAGATCTGGACTTTACAAGGAACTGCGACCTCTTTCGGAGTTTTTTTCGGTGTTTCTCAAACTCAATGCGTTTATTTCAAATAAACCAATTACAGGCACTTTTGAAATGTCAAGGGGTCGGTTAGTTAGAAAGATGAAGCTAGTTGCTCATTCCAAAGCGTAGTGGATACCTATGGAGAACAACAGGCAAGAAACTCCACGGACACTTGGAAATCAAAATAATTTGGTTACAAAATATTGGTTACATCATTCATGTTGAAATTGCGCATAAGTACTTTTTTCTATTCAGAGTAGTCGAACTTTTTTTTGCGCGTAAAATTGTTTGACCAATTTATAGAAATAAATATAATTTGTGAAATGGATACTTTCGTGCAAGTTACAGACATGTCTATTACGTGCTTTGAAGTTAAGCTAGTGACAAAAAAATATTATTTAAAGTATCAAAATCACGCTACATTTCATTGGCCTGCAAGTTTTGATCGTCGCGGCATTCGCATCGTTAAGTGATTGGCTCTTACGGTCCGCAGATCGACTGAATGATTTTATATTATATACAAACTGTATTGTTGTGTCATTTTTTTATATATATTTGTGAATATCTAAAGGTTCTATGTATGGGGTTTTTTGTTGGTCGCCAGTGAAGATTCTCTCTTACAGGAGTTGTTATGGTTGGGAATTGCCAAATATCGCTTTCCATCAGGCGTGATCGAGGTGAAGACACGCCCATTTACTAAGCAATAAAAAATAAAAAACAAGTAGCTTTTTTTTTTGTGTCCTGCAGCTGAGCAAGCACCTCCAGTTTTTCCTTCCAAAATTCTCTGTCTTGTGCAGAGAGTTACCCCCAGAGAATTACCCCCTCTACATTCAAACAAGCAAACAAATTTTACTTCTTTATAACGGCGGCCCGCCCCAGCTTCGCACGGGTACAATGTTTTTTTTTCGAATTTCTGAAATTTCTTTCATACAAACCTTGTCCTGGCAATACTGAACACAACAAAAAAATAATTATTCAATTTGGTGCAGGCATTTGGAAGTTATGCGCGTACAGATATTTCGGCGAGTTTGTTTTGTACTATGTAAGGAAGTATCAGGTTGGCACAAAAGTAATGAGACAGTTGGTTTACGTTTTATATTTTTTATTATTATTATTACAATACAAAAAGCTTAGTCAATTATGTAATCACCATTAGCATCTAAGACTTCTTGCCAACGATCCGGCAAAGTTTGGATGCCTTTCGCCCAGAACTCTGATGGCTGTGCCTCGAAACAGTTGTTCAACTCCACCTCTACATCGGAGAAATCAGAAAGCAGAACTTTTAAGTGGTTCTTTTGACTTAGCTTCGGTTGAGTTGGTGGCGTTTCTTCTCGAGGCAGCCAACGTTCTCGTAATTAATCCAAGATTCATCTCGAGTAACCAGATCAGACAAAAACTCTTTACGTCGGGGTCGCAGCAAAAGTGATTGACAGATAGCGACACGGACTGCACGACTGGCGTCTGTAAGGATGTGCGGTACCCACCAACCCAAAACTTTTCGATACCCAAGCTCATGCAGATGGTATTCCACGGCGTGGTGACTGCAGCTAAGTGCTTCCGCTAATTCACGAGTGGTAGCATCCGGATTCCACTGCAGTTCGCGGCGTAAATCGTCATCATTCACTGCGGGTGGTCGTCCTGAGCGTGGCTGATTTTCAGGGCTCCTGTCTCCTGATTTAAAACGGTGAAACCATCGGGACACCGTCGCATGGCTTGTACTTCCAGAGCCCAATGCAGTGTTGATATTGTCAGCCGCAGCCCGCGCACTGTGGCCTAACAAGTACTCGTATAAGTATAGTGTTCGAACTTGTCGCTCGTCCATTTTTCTTCAAACTGAATAAACCGATCGCGAGGGCGGCTTTATAAAACGTGTAACGTTAAATGCGCAAAACCTGAAAATTGTTTGATCGGAATAACGAGCAGAATTAATTGAACCAATTTTTAATATAGGTCACATTTTTCAAAAAAATCTTCATTAAAAACGTTGCCGTGTCTATTTATTAATAGGTCAAGCAAGCCAATGTCAGCGCGGCGCAGCGGCCCGGTGACGACTCCTCCCTCAATAAAGCGTCGTCGCAGACGCAAGAAACGATCAGAACGGCCAGTAAAACTAAAACAGCACATAAAACCTTTACAATTTTTTTAATTACTTATTTTCTCTCTGAAATAGGTCAATTGAATTAAAAATCAGTTGGGGTGTCTGACGTTTTGCGCATTTAACGTTACACGTTGTATACATCACAAGTACCTAGAATGTTCTACAACGTTCTAGAATATTATCGAAAACCATTAACTTGAAAAAGGAGAAAAAGGAGGTTGTAGAGTTTTTTAGTGTTTCATTACTTTTGTGCCAACCCAATATAACTGTGTTTCAAAATTTTTCCCCACATTAACACCTCTCAGAGCCTTCTATTAAAAAGCACAGCCCATTCATTAGGAAAACAAAAGAAAGACTTTAATTGCCTTTTAAAAAATGATATTTAAATACAACAGAGCTTTTCAAGAAATACGATGCGGTCCTTCATTGCCGTAATTACTCCGTCAGGTGTTGATTTATGGAGTGAAAATTATATTATATGACAGTAATAATAATTTACAACTTTCACACAACGCCATCTAGTCCCAAACTAAGCAGAGCTTGTACTATGAGTACTAGACAACTGATAAACATACATGTATATTTCTAAATACATACATATTATAGATAAATTACACCCAGACAAAGAACAAATGATCGTGCTCATCACACAAACATTTGTCCTAGGTGGGAATCGAACCCACGACCTTGCGCATAGCAGTCAGGGCCACTGACCACTAGACCAACAGGCCTGTCTAAAGTTAGTAAGTAAGTCTACAGTATTTTCAAAGATACTCGTACTTAATAAGACAGACGACAATAAAAACAACATAACATCACGCTTATTTTACTTGTGCATAAAGTTTTAATAAAATAATAAATAAATAAATAATCCGCAAAGGGTTAGCCAGGGGTCTACTAGGTGTTTTTTTTTTTTTAATTTTAATTTTGTAGTCATTTTGATCTCATTAGCTCCCACTGTACCCAATATTTGTACCTTTAATAGGTTTTTTTTTTGTTACTTACCGGATATTTGTAATTTCATTATGTTTTCTTTTTAACTTTAATTTGATGATTTGTATTTTTATGTCGTAATTCCTCTATCAAGATTTTAATAGCTAATAATAATTAAGTGTTATTTTACTCACTTAGAAAGTTGGTCGACCTATTAAATTATTGGCGACTGTATAAGTCTGATGCTTTTGTTACTATTATTCTTATGTAATACTGTATACAAAAGCTGTTGGTTTGCCTTTAACCTGTTAACCGTGCGGGACGTATAAATACGTCAAACTTAAATAGTAGCGTGTACGGAATTCCCCGGTTAACAGGTTAATAAATAAATAAATAATAGGGGGGAACCTATTGCCATCCAAATGGGCACAAATCAAGATTCCGGGCTACTTCTGTAAAAAATCCAGTTGTAAAAACCGAATAACATTTTTCCCGACCCGGGAATCGAATCCAGGACCTTAATGACGACAATAAAAATGAAACTATTAAACAGATTGGACTGAAATGATTTAAAGGATAACCCACTTGTACCTATCTAATGTAAAATTCTCCAATAATCACTTCGAAATTCATATTAATTTTATTTGCGTTCCACAAGGTAAAACAAGATGTTAATAAAAGACTTAGAGCTAAGAGCCGTTTAGACCAGGGCACAGCAAAAATGATTATTTGATACATAGCTATTACTCAAGTTAAAAATCTAAATCGTAGAAACAAACAAAATAAAATAACAAAATCGAACGGTGTCTTGTTGTGAATCCGCGATGATTTACTTTAAAAACAAATGAATTCGCATTCGAATTGTGTGCGCTCACTTGAGTGAGGTTCCACGTGAACTTTACAGAATTGCATAACAGTGGTGCTATTCTATCAAATTCACTTCGAAAGGACTCCTTCTTTGCAGGGTGGCATCGACGCGATCAGGCAGGTAGTATTGTATTGTAATGTTCAAAGTCGTATCTGTAATGTTACGTTACACGAGCATCTTTACGCAACACATTAAATTAAAAATACTGGTATTCAGCTGCATCCGGTTAGACTGGAAGCCAACCCAAACATAGTTGGGAAAAGGCTAACCATATGAGGATGTAAGTAAATCATGCTTGTGGTAGAAAAAGATGACGAAAATTTCATTATCTTTAACGTCACCCACAGGACAAAGTTACGACCTATTCTTCTCAGCTTAAACATTTGAGGAGCGTCGGAACGAAAACCGATATATCGAATTTACCATATTTTTCACAAATTAAAAAAAAAGCTTGTAAGTTTTTTAATGTTACAAAAGTGGAAAATTATAGCATGTCAATTTTCAGTTAAAGTGACATCGATTGATGTGTGAAACTTGACGGAGGGTAGATACTTAATTTAGGGAGATACTTGGCGGACAAGTATGGATATATCGGTTTTTGACGCGATCATTTGGATATATCGGTTTTTGACGAAACCAAAATGGATATGTCGGTATTGAACTGAATTGAATTTGAACCGACCATTGTTGAATTGTGTAAAACTTAATAAGAATTATCGGTTTTTAATCCAACAACAAGAACATGTTGAATTTAAAAAATTATTTGCCGGTTTTGATTTGACCACGGTATTTTGATATTTTTTTTAAGATGGATGTAACTGTTTTTTAATTGATTTCTTTCCTGAAGGGTGAAAAAAATTAAAAAAAAATAATGTCTTAATTAAGACATCGGTTTTTGTTCCGACGCTCCTCATTTATAATATCTAGCTGGATAGTAGCTGTAACCCGCGACTTCGTCATCGATCTAGGATGAAAACTAGCCTATGTCCTTGCCTACCCATGCCATGGTCTATCTGTGTGCAAAATTTCGTCCTAATCCGATCAGCTGTTTTAGCGTGAAAGCGTAGCAAACTAACAAACTCACTTTCGCATTTAATATTAGTTAGAATTCAAACCACAAATAATGTATGCGTATATTCAGTCCTTAACTAAAACACATACACTACAATCCTGATCACGACATATCGACAACCCCTAATAGAAATACATGGACGCGTACCTGACGAATGGCGGCATTACGCGTGAAGCCCAAAATAAAACAAATATCCTTCACTAGATATTCATTTACAAAAATCATGATATATATTTCGTGATCTTCAAGGTAATTTCGAAGATTTTGGATGGAATAAGAGTGATCGCCATATTCGCCAAGATACGAGAAAAGATATATAAATATCTTTTACGTTGTGGTTTTACCATTTCTTTTATGATTATCCTTGACGTGACAAGGTTCTGTGTTTTTGAAGGTTTGTTAAGACAGATCGCAGTCATGCCTGTTTACTCATGGTTACTGTATCCGTAAATATGGCTTTCCGTTGTTGTGATTATTATATTTACATATTAAATTAAAGTCTTTCAAAGCGTCAGTGCGTTCCAATAAAAAAATAAAAAATCTCCTGGTCTATTCTGTAAAAATCTAACCGTGAAAACATAGGTGAAATGAGCCGTCATTCTACCTAATGCTAGATATCGAACCATTTACAGCTCACTTCATCTAAGTCTTAAAAGTAAGATATTATGTTTTCTGGGTAGGTTTTATAATAAACGCTACGGGCGTAATATATCCATTATACTTAGATACATATTATATCAAGAACTACGGAGTTTCCTATTACCCAGTAACTGTGTTGTGGAGGTCAGATAGGCAGCTGCGTCCAGTTAGACTATAAACCGACTACAATACAGTTGTTCAGCCAGATGACGATGATAATACAATGTTTCTGTATGTCTATCTGTGGGTGCACCTGTATTTGCGCACACACTTTTGTTGTTCACTAACATATTATCTGCCGCGCCGAAGACTAGTGCGCACTGAGATTGGACACCGACTTGGCCGAAATCCGGTCTGGAGGACTATTATCTGCACACTCTTTACACTCACACGCACTCACTCTCACTCATTCTGTTGCGACGCTTATTTTTAAATGTCGCGGCGCCATGCTGAGATGATGAGCCTTTCGGACTCGTACACGACTTTCGTTTATTAAGTACTTTCTTTTTACATGATAATGATTTTGTACATTTTTATGGTTATGTTTAGTTTAGTTTGTGGTATTCCTGCGAGAGTTACAATAAATACTTTTTTCTTTATCTCTTTATCTGTCCTTTAATGCGTTTAAAACTCAACAACTACGAGTAACTGACTGTCGCCAACTAGTTTGTCATGCTATCTCTTCATGAACTCTTTGAGTAAGTAATAACACTACGTTTGGAGAAGTAAATCAAACTGTATTTATTGTAGTTTCTTTCTCTGATTGTGCCGCGACTGGCACGGGTGGTGACGCGAACGGTATTGAACAGATGTGCACCTTCAGAAGTATGTATGTTTATGTGAACGGTGTATTGGTGGTCCGCCTTAAGTTATCCTCATTTCCCTGTCAAAGTCAGTATGGTGGAGTTTCCTCCGAACTGAGGGCAAAATTATGTGTCCGAAATAAATATAATCGTCGTTTAACACAACGTAAGTGCATTTTTGGCGGTTTTGACATTTTTGTGCCGTTTGCTAGACATTCGGAAGACGCGTTGTTTCTGCCAAATAGAAACAAGCAACGTCCAATAGAAACTTATTAAGTAAAAAGTAACGTCACGGTATTCACCGTCTATGTAAAACTATGCAGTTTTTTCACTCTCCTGTAAAGTTAGATAGTTTTGAGTTACGTGAACTTAAGCAACTATAAACTATACAGGAAGACGAGTCCACGAATCACAAAAGCTGTTCACGCCCTGGGCCCTGGCGTTAAACTCAGTTAATAATCCTTGCAGACTGGCTAATTGAACCCAGCATGAAACTGTAGCGGTATCTATAACGCCACATGCGAACTACGCGTCATACTGACGTCAGGCAAAATCCTGCATCTCGCAAGCGGAGTTTACCGCGCCACTAGCATATAAAACTGTAACGTTAAATGCGCAAACCCTGAAAGTAGTTTGATCAGAATAACGAGCAGAATTAATTGAACCACTTTTTAATACAGGTCACATTTTTCAAAAAATGTTTATTAAAAACGTTGCCGTGTCTATTTATTAATAGATCAAGCAAGCCAATGTCAGCGCGGCGCAGCGGTCCTCCGACCGCCGACTCCTCCCTCGGTAAAGCGTCGTCGCCGCAGACGCAAGAAACGATCAGAACGGCCAGTAAAACTAAAACAGCACATAAAACATTTAAAAATTTTTTAATGACTTATTTTCTCTCTGAAATAGGTCAATTGAATTAAAAATCAGTTCGGGTGTCTGGGTTTTTGCGCATTTAACGTTACACGTTGTATACAACGGCCCGACATAAATCATTGGGCAATTGCCCGCCAGACACAGCACCTGTCTGGTTGGAGGATCCTCCCTCTTCTATGGAGTATGAGTGAACTTTACAGCCTGTTCCTCATACCTCTATAAAATTATCGTAAGGAGAAGTCATAATTACATGTTTTGAACTACCCTGAAAATAATTCTGGTATGCCATAGTAGTGTGATTTCCTAAAAAATACTTTGAAATTCGAACGCTGCAGCTGTCTCGTGAACCCGTGAACTTTGAAAACAAATGAGTTCGCTTTCGGATTGTGTGCGCTCACTTGAGTGAGGTTCCACGTGAACTTTACAGAATTGCACAACAGTGGTGCTATTCTATCAAATTCACTTCGAAAGGACTCCTTCCATGCAGGGTGGCATCGACGCGGAAACTGAAACCAAAACAAATGAGTTCGCTTTCGGATTGTGTGCGCTCACTTGAGTGAGGTTCCACGTGAACTTTACAGAATTGCACAACAGTGGTGCTATTCTATCAAATTCACTTCGAAAGGACTCCTTCCATGCAGGGTGGCATCGACGCGGAAACTGAAACCATGAATTCGGCACTTGATTCTTTCCCCCCTAGCGTATAAATTTTTCGTCAGTTATCAAAAAAAGAGGGGCCCGTGGCTAAGTAATAACAGTCGCATAGGTTGATCGATCAGGTTAAGCTACGCTTGCCGCGGTTGGTCTGTGGATGGGTGACCATCTTTCAAAAGGTTCAGAATCATTTACTGAATCCATCTAATGTTGCGGCTGCGCGTCGATATCCTGTAAATGCCCCATATCTGCGGCAATCCTTCCTGCGAGGAGCCTATTTTTCTATGGCTCCGGTATTCCAGTATAATAACATTGTTTTGTAGTGTGTCTATACGTTAGATGGTTCTCGTGAATAAATAAGTGGGGTCCCGTGTTCGTGTCTCCATAACAGTCGGCCGTCACGCGAAGATAGACTATGATGTACCGGGGATTTGCTAGCGAAATATACAACGTGTAACGTTAAATGCGCAAAACCTGAAACTAGTTTAATCAGAATAACGAGCAGAATTAATTGAACCACTTTTTAATATAGGACACATTTTTCAAAAAATCTTCAATAAAAACGTTGCCGTGTCTATTTATTAATAGGTCAAGCAACCCAATGTCAGTGCGGCGCAGCGGCCCGGTGACGACTCCTCGCTCGACAAAGCGTCGTCGCAGACGCAAGAAACGATCAGAATGGCCAGTAAAACTAAAACAGCACATAAAACCTTTAAAAAAAATTTAATGACTTATTTTCACTTTGAAATAGGTCAATTGAATTAAAAATCAGTTGGGGTGTCTGAGGTTTTGCGCATTTAACGTTACACGTTGTATATATATATTTTTTAAATAAATTTTCCGTGTCGGCTTACTGCTACTGGACTGCTTCGTTGGTCTATCTAGACTGTAGAGCGTGCGGTTCTGGCTGCAATCCCCAGCATAATTATTCACAACGAATCGTCGGGCTATCGTAACGAAAATGACACATTTCGGTATCCTGATTTGCCTTGCCCCCGAAAACAAACAGCTGTCGGAAGAATAGCGGCCGCCTATTGCCATGGCATGCTAAAACAGACCCCAGAGGTCTAATTGTATGCTTTTTTAAGTCTCAAGAACTTGTCACTACATAGTATAAAACAAAGTCGCTTCCCTGTCTGTCTGTCCCTATATATGCTTAGATCTTTAAAACTACGCAACGGATTTTGATGCAGTTTTTTTTAATAGATAGAATGATTCAAGAGGAAGGTTTATATGTATAATACATGCATAATATAGTAGAGGAACACTGATAATTTTAGAGGTTTCTAATGTGATGTCGTAAATAAACACATTTTTTTGCGCTTACATTGTAAACACTGGCTGAACCCGTCGAGATAGATCAAAATAATGTACTGCAGTATTGTACACCTTAAAAAGGTCTACAAAAAAGTCCGCGATGGTATATGTCTATCTCGTAGGGATAACCCACAATAACCATTTTTTATCCTATACTTTTTACGAGAAATAATGGCTCAAAAATTATCAGTGTTTCTCCATTGCACCCGTGCGAAGCCGGGGCGGGTCGCTAGTAATTTATAAAATAAAATTAAATAATTAAACTGACAAAATTTCGGGTTTTAGACTTGTGAACAGCGTTTAGAGGACTCCCACTATAGTGTTGATTGATACGGTATGGAAGCGTATGGAGTGATTGTGAATAGAATATCCTGCAGGGTAATTGCGTAACACACTATCAGTAGCAATGGTTTCCATTTTGACAGTTCAACAACATTCATTGCGTTATTTACGTTGTTTAGCAGACACATTTTTCGAACATATGGAGTAATGGATTAGCAATATGCTTTAAAATGATTAAAATTGAGAGTATTGGTGTGTTACGCAATTAGGGTGCTTGTCAGAAGTGTCCTTCAGAAAATTCTTCTGGAATTTAACAATACTATTTCTTTCTAGTCTAGAATTGTTCTCAGTTGAATGCCTTAGGATTAAAGGCTTGGCGATAACTGTTCGAATGAACTATCCATACCACATCTGCCTACCCCTTTTGGGAATTCTGGCGTAATGTTATGTTCTTAGAATTAGATAATCTTTGGGTCGTCACTTTTTTTTTGCCATTTTCAACTGTACGACTAAAATTCTTTCCTCGACTATACATACACATAAATAAGTACGGGTATTGCTGACTTAGAAAACTAAAACCACATGACCGGACACAGCAAATAAAAAATACATAAAGACACACAAACGTACAAATAAGCAACATTTATTATTAGCTATTGCCAAATATTATCGACGCATAAAACTGGAGAACATACCGTCTTCCAGAGTTATGTAACTCGCGTGTCGAACGAACAACTACCTTGAGATCATAAAATTAAGGTTCATGTTGGGTTTGCAAGCAGTTATTGATGTTACCGCAGTTGGTGATGTAACAAATGTCTGTTTGCACAGTTGGAGGCACTTTTTTGGGTTATTTTTGTTAGGGAAGGAAATTACTCTTGCTAAAACAAAAAATGTGGATGTGAGTTTGTATTTCTGGATTCTTATAAGTCTTCAATCTTAGAAACAAAAGCTCGGAATGTCGAGTCAAAGAGCCCTCATTAATGTCAAATTACTATAGCCTGAAAACGGAGGGGCTCGTGACTAAATGATAACAGCCACACGGCTCGATCGAAGGTTAAGGGTGCGTTTCCACAGAAGCGGAGCTGCGCGGAGCGGAGCGGAGCGGAGCGGAGACGTGTAGGAATCGTCCAATCACAGACGAGACGAGTGACAAGATGAGGATTTCAACCATTGTGATTAGTCGATTCCTACACGTCTCTGCTCCGCTTCGCCCAGCTCCGCTTCTGTGGAAACGCACCCTAAGCTACGCCTGGCCGCGTTCGGTTACCACATAGCGTATAAATGTTTCGTCAGTTATCAAAAAAAGAGGGGCCCGTGGCTAAATAATAACAGCCGCACAGGTCGATCGATCAGGTTAAGCTACGCTTGCCGCGGTTGGTCTGTGGATGGGTGACCATCTTTACATATCGAGGCCCCTTCGTGTCTCGGAAAGCACGCTAGGACTTTGGACTCTGCTGTCATTTTTAGGTTTTTGGCAGTCGTTGCGGGTAGTCATAAGCCCGACAACCAGTCTTACCAAGTGGTATGGTGTTATTCAGTAACCGGGTTGTGGAGGCAGTCGCTCCGTGTAAGATACTGCTAATCAGCTGCATCCGGTTAGACTAGAGGCCGACATAGGAAAAGCATAACATGGGTAAAGGCGAGACAGATGCAGTCAATTCTGGGAATTGCTGCACAAACCTTTTTCGAGCTTTAAGAAAGTTTTTTTTATTGCAACAATCTATACAGTACAAATATGTACAAATAAATAAAATTGAATAGTCTATTTGTAATGTCGAAATAACAGCTTTTAACTAAATGCATATTAAAGTATTATGTAAGGTACTTATAAGAAAAAGAAAAAAACTAAATAAAATATACTTGTCTGTATGTCTGTTTGATCCGGCTAATCTCCGAAACGGCTGGACCGATTTTGACGAGACTTTCACTAGCCGATGTTAAAAGGAGTAACTTAGGCTTTTATTTTACAAACCGAATTAGGGTTCCGTGCAAAGCAATTTAAACCCATGAAAACAATTAGAACCCGTATAAATTAAATATTTAAGCAAGACATCACGAAATAAATAATTAGAAAGAGACTGCCCGATTTCTCACACACAGTATCCTTGCACATAAGGTCCACTCGGAGTCTCGGACAGTCAAATGCCCATTCAATGAGCACATACCATCACGCACAGAGTCGTAGGGGAATATGTTATTTATATTGCTACGCCCCTGATGAGGCCAGGAATTTATTGCTATTTTCACGGTTTTCGTACAGCGGTGGGCAGAAAGCTAAGCGTTATTAAATTTGGGAGGATAATTTATTGGTCTTAGGTATCCGAAGTACGCCCGTGGCTAAATAATAACAGCCGCACAGGTCGATCCGTCAGGTTAAGCTACGCTTGCCGCGGTTGGTCTGTGGATGGGTGACCATCTTTACATGCCGCGACCCCTCCGTGCCTCGGAAAGCACGTTAAACCGTTGGTCCCGGCTGTCATTCGTAGATCTTTGACAGTCGTTACGGGTAGTCAGAAGCCTGAAAGTCTGACAACCAGTCGTACCTAAGGGTATCGTATTACCCAGTAACTGGGTTGTGGAGGTCAGATAGGCAGTCGCTCCATGTAAAATACTGATATTCAGTTGCATCCGGATAGGCTGGAAGCCGACCCCAACATAGTTGGGAAAAGGTTAGGCGGACGACAGACATATCTGAAGTACGATGGTGGGAAAGTCAAAAATGTATAAGATAGATATGAGCTACCGAAAATCATAAGCCGCGTACCCACCTAGCGCACAGGCTCGCGCGGCAGCCTCGGTGTCCGGATCGCGAGCGATGGCTCCCGCGGCAGCCTCAGTAGTTTTGTTCAATTTACACGAGGCCGCCTCGCGAGGCAGGCTGAGCCATCATAAGTCCGCGAGTATTCGTAATGGACAGTCGTGTATTTTCAGCTGCAGCTATTTTCCTAGCTGCTGATTTTTGTTTAAATATTTTGGATCTTTGGGGTCCCAAAGCGCATTGTACGTGCTGTACAGTTGTATTAATCGAATGGACTCCTCCTGACTGCCCATGATATCAAAATTACAGAAGACAAACACGGCAAGAGACAAAACTTGAAGTAGCTTCGCGCGCGAGCCAAAACATAACCGTCCCCACCTAACGCACAGCGCTCACTGAGGCACCTTTGAGCGCGTCAAGTTTACCGACAACAGATGGCTCGGGGCCGAGCCGTGCTCGGTCGAGCAAACGCGCGCCCGAGGCAGGCCGAGGTACGTCCACACCAGCCGAGGCATTTGGCTCGCGAGGCTGCCGCGCGAGCCTGTGCGCTAGGTGGGTACGCGGCTATTTGTAAATCCTGTCGAAAGTCGTTGTAGAAATACGAAACGTATCGAAAGCGACTGTCACTTGTCTCGGACCCTCTGTGACCAAATTAACAGTAAAAATCACTATCCGAGGGTTTAGAAGGAAATTTCCAATCCATTGCTTTATAGGTTTGAAAAGTTCGTCTGCTCAACAACGTAATTAACACAATGAACGTGGCTTAACAGTCAAAATGAAATGCATTGCTATCAAATCAGTCATATAGATGCAAAGGCAGCATCATCCAATTTTTTCATGATAGCAACTCAGTCTGTCAGTGTAAAATCAGCTTAATTGGTTGACGTATTTAGTTTGTACCAAAATAAGCAATATCCCGTATAAAATTGCCGTTAAAATCTTAGTTTTGTAGCAAAAACAGCATTATCCACTTGAGTAATGCCAAAAACAGCAACATTCGATTCGGCCAATCAGGTGTCTGTATTTGGCCACCATGACACTTCGTTTAATATGGCGATTACAGTTTTGTTGTTCTTTGCTGTGATATTTATTTTTGTGTATTGTGTATGTGTTATGTGTATTTGTGTATGTGATTTGGTAGCAAAGGTTGCAATATCCACGAGTTGGGCGCAGAAACAGAAACATCCAAACTAAACGTCTAGTTTTTAGAAAAAATATGATATTACTATAAAATCCTAAATTATTCTTGTATTAATCACATGATTATCTAAATATGTATGTTAAAAATATCACCATATAGTTATGTTACTGCTTTAAAATAAAAAAAAATGTTTACTGCCATTTTGGTAAAACAATATGTTGCTGCCTTGGCATCTACAACGTGTAACGTTAAATGCGCAAAACCTCACCCCAACTGATTTTTAATTCAATTGACCTATTTCAGAGAGAAAATAAGTTATTAAAAAAATTGTAAAGGTTTTATGTGCTGTTTTAGTTTTATACTGGCCATTCTGATCGTTTCTTGCGTCTGCGACGACGCTTTATCGAGGGAGGAGTCGTCACCGGGCCGCTGCGCCGCGCTGACCTTGGCTTGCTTGACCTATTAATAAATAGACACGGCAACGTTTTTAATTAAGATTTTTTGAAAAATGTGACTTATATTCAAAAGTGGTTCAATTAATTATTCTGTTCGTTATTCTGATCAAACTATTTTCAGGTTTTGCGCATTTAACGTTACACGTTGTATATGACTCAAATGTCAAGTAGTTTGTGAGTTACGCAATTACTAGTGTCTATAAGCGGGCGTAATCACTATACCATCACTGGTTGTCAACCTAAAATATAAAATGTTGCGCATAAAAATACTCTACGGTTCGTTATCAAGCCTCCACAACGGACATAATTTTTGTCAATTTAATACAGTAGCCGAGCGCGAGTCGGACTCGCACACGAAGGGCTCCGTACCAACGTACAGACGCCAGCACTTCAAGCTACCCGAAACTGTCAGATTTTCCCAATCAATTTTGAACCTTATATTTCAAGCGATAAAGTCGAAAATCTATTAAAGAAATCTGACAGATTGTAGTAGCTTGATGTGCTGGCGTCTGTACAATATTTAACACTCGCGCAAAAAAGTTCTGAAAAAACACGTGTCTTTTTTGGGTATTAATAAAAATTAAAGGGGGGACCCCCTTTAATTTTTATTTTTATTTTATTATTTGTTGTTTTAGCGGCCACAGTAATACACACTCTGTGAAAATTTCAAGTGTCTACCTATATTATGGTTCAAAATAACAGCCCTGTGACAGATGGACAGATTGACGGACCCAGCGGAGCCTTAGTAACAGGGTCCCATTGACTCCTTTTGTATACGGAACCCTAAAAAGCCCCTTCATAAATATAATGTTTATTTAATAGCCCAAATAAATGATTATCCAAATGAGTGTATATTTTAGCGATATACGACCTTTTCCGAAACGCGACATATGTTAGATTTGAAGATAAAGTTATTATGATTGTAATAAAAATAATGTTTTTTTATGAACTATTAAATAGTGTTTTCGTAACGATGTGGGCGTTATAATTATATTAATTATAATTTTTTTCTATCAACAGGGTTTTCACATGCAATAGGGGGTTCGGAATTAGGTATAAGTACGTAGTGAATATCGTCATGACTGACTTTAAAAGAGTGAAAACCTAGGTGAGCTATTATGTACAGTTGACTGTTCACTTAACTCAAGTGAGCGCACACAGTTCGAAAGCGAAATCATTTGTTTTTAAATTAAATCATCGCGGATTCACAACGAGACACCGTTCGAATTTCGAAGAGATAAGATGGTCTAGCTTTTTTAGAATATCCAAAGGTTGTCTTTAAAAGATCGCTCTTAGCGATAAGACCCCCCATTGTGTCACCCTTTGTAAATTTTCTATATTTATGTCTGTAATTTATATGGTGTACATAATAAAGAGTATTCTATTCTATTCTATTCTATACAACGTGTAACGTTAAATGCGCAAAATCTGAAAATAGTTTGATCAGAATAACGAGCAGAATTCATTGAACCACTTTTTAATATAGGTCACATTTTTCAAAAAATCTTCATTAAAAACGTTGCCGTGTCTATTTATTAATAGGTCACGCAAGCCAATGTCAGCGTGGCGCAGCGGCGCGGTGACGGCTCCTCCCTCGGTAAAGCGTCGTCGCAGACGCAAGAAACGATCAGAATGGCCAGTAAAACTAAAACAGCTCATAAAACCTTTACAATTTTTTTAATGACTTATTTTCTCTCTGAAATAGGTTAATTGAATTAAAAATCAGTTGGGGTGTCTGAGGTTTTGCGCATTTAACGTTACACATTGTATACATATAATTCGTGCAGGGTTCCAAATAAATCTCAAACTCAACTCAAACTAGAAAGAAGCATTTATTTCAATGACACCATTTACAGGCACTTTTGAGTTGTCAAGGAGTCGGTCAAACAGAAATATGAAGCTTTTGGCCCATTTCAAAGCGTAGAAGATATCTATGGGAAAGAACGGGCAAGAAACTCCACGGACACTCTTTTAAATTATAATGAAATCTGATTAAAGTTAAACCCTATTCGGGTGCTCGAAAGAGTATACCCGAATCCGGGCACCTGATGCATTGATTACACTGGAAGATATAGCTGATTTTTTTATTATTCCGGAAGATTTTCCGGAGACGGGCGACTCGACCCCGTTTAGTCACAGTTGATCGTTTGCCCGAATTCCATACATAGGCAATCAAATTCAGGAGAACTACCAAGAGAATTTGCGCCATTACTGATTTAATATCTGGCCAGCCCGACGGTAGTCTACAAAAATAGCACCAAAAACATCCACCGCTTACTCTGTCATCCAAACAGCTTGAGAGCTCAGAAGCAATTTGTTCTTGTCACTCGATCAACCGTCCGATCTGTCCGACACGTCCGATATGTTTAACGCTTGCATCCGATGACGTTCCATTCGCACGCTGACGTTTGATGAAGAGTTCAGCGATAGATATGCCAATGAAAAAGGACTCGAAAAACGGACGGATTTTCCATATTTGTAAATCTTGTTTTTGGACGAATTGAAATTACAGTTGTACAGCTTTTACTGGTCTAAAATGATAGAATTTTGCGATGTGGTATTAGCTGCTTTACTATTTTAAACAAAAAAACCAGCACCCCAATTGCGTTACACACTTAGTTCCACAATCCGAAAGAAATTCCTAATCCATTGCTTCAAATCTTCAAAACTCGTCTGCTCGACAACGTAAATGACGCAATGAATGTTATTAAATTGTCAAAATGAAAGGCATTGCAATTGGTAGTGTGTTACGCAATTACTCGCCTGTTTCTGACTTGGCTACTGAACCAAGAAGCACATGAGACATCAACTTTGTCTTTAATTTTGGTGTTGCAGGTATGTAGAGGCAGTTACAAGCAATTCCTATTAGAATCTAATAGCAACGTAGTTGACGTTGGCTGTATTGGTGGTGCGTTAAAATTGCCTCCACGAATGCCAATAACGTTTCAGTAAGCGCTCGTCTACCTACCTCTCCAAGAGTAAAAGGCGTGAAGGTTTACATATAAACTGTAGTTTCCCATTCAAACCGGATGTATTGTCCGTCCATTTGTCACAAAGGCATATATGATAAGCAGTTGTCTTTGACGTCATATAGTGTTCTGTTATACATGTCTTTGACGGAGATTGTCTCCTTACAATACAGAATGACATTCTATGAGTTTATATTGATGTAGCTCAAAATATTTTATTGAACCTACATGGTACTTATGAAACGTAAGAAGCTAGGTGCACGGTTCCAATTGGTCGTTTCCTATGGAGAAGAGCCGAGAAGAAACTCCACGGTAACTTGTTTAAAAATAATTGGTTTTTACTAGGTTTTCTAATTACAGTGTTAATTGGCATGGGAGAACCGTGTAGGACTGTCAACAAGTACCAGGTACAGACGCCAGCACATCAAGCTACTGTAATCTGTAATTTTTTTTTAGATTTTCTACTTTCATACTTTACCCTATCAATAAGAATCTGAATCATTTTGAAGGATATTGCTAATCCATTGCGTCATATGTTTGGAAAATTTGTCTTCTCAACAACGTAAATAACGCGATGAATGTTGTTGAACTGTCAAAATGAAAACCATTACTACTGATAGTTTCTTACGTAACTCGGCAGTTCTTCTAACCTGGACCCTAATTCACTTCCATTCAATGATTCCTCACTTCGAAACCACGTCAATTCCATAGCTAATCACGCCAGTTCATTTCGTTGGTTTGTTTGTTGTGTCATAGACAATAGGGACATATAAAGCAACAGACAAATAAGGCAACAGGCAACGTATACTACGTCGCCTGTTGCCAAGAAAGGTTCCTAAAGATGTCTGCGGTCCCATCCTTCTTTTCGAAATTAGAGTATCAATGGCCCCTTCTTAATTCTATAGCACATCTCCACCTAATTGTCAATTGTTTATAACGGCCATCAAGTTATTTTATCGACAAAATGTCCCCGAATTATAAAGACAGCCCTTTGGCCCATTAGTGTCAGGAACAACGCACACAGGGATGCTAGGCGTGGGAGGAACACCGGGGTAATTGCGTAACAACTAACAGTAGGCGCGGCTTTCATTTTGACAGTTCAACAACATTCAGTGCGTTATTTACGTTATTGTGCAGACAAATTTTTCGAACATAAGAATCAATGGATTAGCAATCATCATCTGCCTAGCTTTTTTCCAACTATTTTGGGTTTGGCTTCCAGTCTAACCGGATGCAGCTGAATACTAGTATTTTACATGGAGCGACTGCCTATCTGGGACGCGTGTCCCTCCACAACCCACTTACTGGGTAATGCGATACCCCTTGGTACGACTGGTTGTCTGACTACCCGTAACGACTGTCAAAGATCCATGAATGACAGCCGGGACCAACGGCTTAACGTGCTTTCCTAGGTACGGAGGAGGTCTCGCTATGTAAAGATGGTCACCCATCCACAGACCAACCGCGGCAAGAGTAGCTTAACCTGATCGATCGACCTGTGCGGCTGTTATTATTTAGCCATGGGCCATTATCAATATTGCTAATTTTGATCTAATTGAAGAATTTTGCTAATTTTGATCGACACGGCCTGTCCTATGTTATATGCTATGAAGCGCCCGTGGCTAAATAATAACAGCCGCACGTGTCGTTGGAAGGTTAAGCTACGCTTGTTACAGTCGGTTCGTGGATGGGTAAACATCCAATACATTTAGTGCATATCGAGACCCCTCCATGCATCGGAGAGCACGTCACGCCGCGCGATAGCCGTTGGTCCCGGTTGTCATTCGTGGGTCTTTGACAGTCGTTACGGGTAGTCAGAAGCCCGAAAAGCCTGACAACCAGTCTTACCAAGGGGCGTCGTATTACCGAGTAAATGGGCTGTGGAGGTCAGATAGGCAGTCGCTCCGTATGGAATACTGGCATTCAGCTATATCTGGTTTGACTGGAAGTCGACCCCAACATAGGAAAAGGCAAGGCTTTAAGATTGATTGAAGTTAAAAACGTCCTACCCCATCCCAGTGTGCGTTTTACCTTAAAGTTACAATTGTAAGGGATACCAACTTTTCAAGTTAAATTAACTTGTTTATACAATTCCTCGACCATTAGAGCCTCAACAATTGGGTAATTTCTTAGAAATACGATATTTATTCAACATGGCGACTGGCGAGTACTTGATCTAAAAAGGTGGGTTGGGTTGCAAAGTGACAAATTCTACTTGACGTTTTGTCTGTCACTTAGTTCCGGAAGTGTTGCCCTATTTTAGGTTAGTTTTAATTTAATTTCTTTGTTTTTTTTCAGCGAAGTACAGTTATGTTTGTCCTTTTGACTTTCTAAGAACATCGCCAGTTATAGTTGGCATAAGTAACTAAGATTTTTTAGTTGATTGGTGAATGACATTAGTTCTATAAGTAATGGGTTCAAACCTAAGCAGGCTATTTAGCATAATCATCCTGTAACGTTCTCAGTGCTGGGAAACAGGCCTCCTCTTGGTGAGGGTTGGAGAGGGTTGGTAGATTTCGCATGTCTTCGAATTTTTGGTTTTAGGACCGCCGGCCGGCTCACGACGTTTTCCTTCACCGTTTTGAGAGCAATGATCATGAAATCATTAACACAGGACATAGACCTCCCCCAGACTGCGCCACAACACCCTGTCCTCCGCCTTCCGCACACAGTCTACCTCAGCCACCTTCTTTAGGTCGTCCGTCCATCAAGCTGGGGGCGTCCCACACTACGCATGCCGATACGCGGTCTCCAGTCCAATCGTCTGCTCCACCGGCCATCGGTCCTTCAACAAACATGGCCAGCCCACTGCCACTTCAGTTTGCTCACTCTGCAAGCTGTGTCGGTAACTCCGGTTCTTTTCCGGATAATTTAATTCCTGATTTTATCCTTCGAAGAGTCTCCGAGCATAGCTCACTCCATAGCGCGCCGAGCGACCTTGAATTTGTGGACCGTATGTCATGACTGCCCCTTGCAAAACTTCAATAACTACTTCTAAGTACCTGTACAATAAAATATTTCCTATTTTTATTCTATTCTATTTCTATCTGCTATCCTCCTTATTATTGTATTCATCCCACGTTATTCTAAAAGAAAATACTCCAGATATCAATAAGAAAGAAGTATGTAAGTAAAGCGAGCTATTCTCCGCGATATGTTTAAAATCTGTGCACCCGGGATGCTGGGCTGTCTCGCTTGTCCCGTTGTTGTAGTAAAAACAATATTTGTCATACTTTGACTGATATTTTATGATTAGATATGGGAACGTGGCTTGTCGATATCGATAAGTTGATTTTATTACTTGCATTTAGTTGGTACAGAAAATTATACAAGTTGTAACTTAAAATCGCACAACTTCGTATCGGGTCATTGTACTCATCATTATGAACAACTTTGACTATGGGACCAAAACAGAAATCGCGAAAAAAGAATCAGCCTACAGTTATTAAATAAACATTACACAAAATACATACACTGACTGGATAAACTTCTTATACCAAATAAAGTAATAAAATAAAAATATACTGCATTAAACATTAAATAACAATCCCCTTATACACAGGACGTCTGGTAGAAGGACCGACACAATTTCTTGAGAGATTGAGGATGTGTTTTGCTAGCACAAAACTGTTTATATTTCATTTTTATTATGATTTTTTTTTTATATTCTCTGGAAGCACCTAAGTCATTTTCTAGAACCAAATGTACATACATTTGCATTGCATATAACACTAAAAATGATTGTGCTCTACAAACAAAAAAGTTGTGACGATATTTCGGGTGATTAAAAAGAAACATATTATTATTTCAACTACCTACCGTGACACTTAAGACACCTGTCTTAAGTGTCGCGGTAGGTAATAACACCTATTATGGTCTAAAACTAGGATAATATGACACTTTCTATACCTAAAAAATTGTGTCGACCCTTCTACCAAACATCCTGTATAACATCATGTTGCTAGTTCCTACAGAAAATAACAATTGAAACGGGAAGCAGTAATCTGGGTTAGCGATTCTCATTAAGTATTACATTTCCAATATTGCCAGTAATGACCAATACAGCAGTAATACTGGAATTATACCCACGTTATTGCGGTTATGTTAATCTTATCGTATACTGTTTACGACTTCGCTCGACTTTATTGTACCCAGTTGTAATAAGTCCCTTTGTTTTCTTTGAAATCACTTATTAATTTGCAATGTTATTAAGAAACCACTTTGATATCAACTATGTACGTCGTAGAATTGCACTGATGTGTTTTAACTTTTTTATTACCAGATAAAATTCTCATTTTGGCTATTGGATTAGTAACCCGTCTCAAAATGTTTGTTAAAATCAGAGCTGCAAAAAAAGTGTCGTTATATCGATAAACAAAACTGAGATAGTGTCCCATCCCTACGCAGCAATGGCACCGCGGGACCTGAGACAAGAAAAACGTCTTTATAACACACCTGAGCTCGACGGACACTACGACGATCTACCTTCTTGGTACTTTACGATGTAGGTACCCATAAAAATATTAAATAACAATGTCGCTTTACTTGAGGTTATTAAATCTGGTGCTCAGTGTCATTTAGTTTATAGTGTAGAGTAGTTTCTGTTTTAGAATGTCCTGCTGTGCAGTTAAAATGAAGATGTTATAAACAGTATTAGATTAGATATTAGGGGCCCGTGGCTAAATAATAACAGCCGCACAGGACGATCGATCAGGTTAAGTTACGCTTGCCGCGGTTGGTCTGTTGATGGGTGACCATCTTTACATACCGAGACCCCTCCATGTCTCGGAAAGCACGTTAAACCGTTAGTCCCGGCTGTCATTCGTGGATCTTTGACAGTCGTTACGGGTAGTCAGGAGCCCGAAAGTCTGACAACCAGTCTTACCTATGGGTATCGTATTACCCAGTAACTTGGTTGTGGAGGTCAGATAGGCAGTCGCTCCATGTAAAATACTGGTATTCAGCTGCATCTGGTTAGACTGGAAGCCGACCGACCCCTTACATAGTTGGGAAAAGGCTAGGAAGGTGATGAAGCAGAATTAGATATCACTTTTAGAATAAATTGGATATGATGAGCTTTTTCTTTTCAGTATATTCTGAATTGATAACAAGTTAAAGTTTGCATCGAAGAGTGATTAACTTAAGTATCGGCTTTCACTGTTCACTGCTAAGCATGAACTTCTCCAAATCATTTTACAATACCGTTTGGCAAAACCACGTAGCCTTAGCGTGGTCACTAGTCAGCGTGGTGATGATAGTATCTCTTTGAGCAAGCCATATCACTTAATCAATCTGCCGAAACTTTGCCCAACTATGTTGGTGTCGGCTTCCAGTCTAACCGGATGCAGCTATCTGACCTCTTCAACCTAGTTACTGGGAAACATGTTACCCCTTGGAAAGACTGGTGGTCAGACTTTCGGGTTTCTGACTGCCCGTAACGATTAACAGAGTTATACGAATGACAGCTGGGTCCAACTGCTTAACGTGCTTTCTGAGACACGGAGTGGTCTCAGTATGTTATGGATGGTCACCCATACACGGACCGACCTCGGCAAAAGTCGAGTCGAGTTGAAGATCAACCCGTGCGTATGTTATTATTGAGCCACGACCACGAGCCCCCTCATGTAGACCTCTAAAACGAATGGAACATAGTCAGTTATTGACATAACCTTTCTTTCCTAATTCGAGTATCTATCTAAAATGAGAAACGTATATTATTGTTATAAATTCTTTCAGAAAGTGTGTTGAAGCGTGTAAAATTGACGGGTCGGGTGAAGTCGGGTCAGCACTAGCTCTTTACCTGATTAACGAACCGTGTGGGTCCGTTCTACACTGAGGTTAATTTTACAAATGAAACCAACATTGAAGCGTTTCTCGATTGGCTGTTATTCAAATATCTTCGGTTTTGTAGGTAAAATACGAGCTTTTGATCTAAATAAATAATTTATCGAAGTAGAAATATTCTGTTTTTATATGAAAATTGTTTACGAGAACGTGTTAGTGTGCACACGAGCGACACGCGTTGACGACAGAGGCAACTGTAACGATCGACGCGTGTCGGCGATAGCCGTCAACGAGTGTCGCTCGTGTATTTGAGTATGTTGCTCTAATACACGAGCGGCATGCTATCGGTGGCAGCGGCAGACGCGTGTCGCTCGTCTGTATGCACACTTAGGCTGGACGTCATGGTGTTACGCTGACGTCGGTCGCGTACCGTCAGTCACGCGTAGGTACCAAGACACTGCGTCAGCGTCTAGTGCTACAGTACTAGTCAGCGAGCGCGAGTCCATACGAATCGGTACACGACTGATAACAACGACCGACGTCGGCGTAACACTATTTCCAGCCTTAGACTTAGTCTTACGAGTTTCAGCTTTGTATTGTAACGTAGCGTAGCGTAGCTTCTTGTCCAAATTCTAATCAGTTTTAAGTTCCAACGGATGCGCTAAATAACAATTTTCTTGGTGTTTTTGATTATGTGGAGAAAGGCAACTACTTTAATCTACTCTCTACAAAACAAATGCCGTTCGTCAAGCAACCTTCGCTATTATAAATTAAAAATCGTATAGCCTTATGTATGTAAACGCAATAAAGCAGTCTTTAGTCAAAGTTTTACCCAGTAAATGACATGTTAACCAAATTCCAAGTATAAACACAAATTCAATACCGACTTCGCAATAACAAAAATAAATACTCCTCTCAGACGCAAGTATCAAGACTGTCTCGTCCGCCTAAGCGACAGGTGCGGCCTGAGATACAATTACGTACATAATAATTTTTTACGGAGGGATTTGTTTTATTTCGCAAGGAACCCTGAATGTTAAGGGCGTTGCTAAGATATGTACTTAAATTCTATTGATTTTGTTCATGTTTTTTTTTTTGTTGATCAAATTGTTTTAGCGTGTGTGTAGTGCGGTTTTGCACTAGCAAAGAATTACATCACTACATAGTATAAAACAAAGTCGCTGCCCGCTGTCTGTTCCTATGTATGCTTAAATCTTTAAAACTACGCAACGGATTTAGATGCGGTTTTTTTTAATAGATAGAGTAATTCAAGAAGAAGGTTTATATGTATAATACATGTATAATATAGTAGAAAAACACTGATCATTTTAGAGGTTTCTAATGGGATGTCGTAAATAAACACATTTTTTTGCGCTTACATTGCAAACGCTGGCTTAACCCTACGAGATATATCAAAATAATGTACTTCAGTATTGTAAACCTTAAAAAGGTCTACAAAAAAGTCCGCGATGGCATATGTCTATCTATTAGGGATAACCCACAACAACCATTTTTATCCTATACTTTTTAAGAGAAATAATGGCTCTAAAATTATCAGTGTTTCTCTACTATATTATGCATGTATTATATGCATATAAACCTTCCTCTTGAATCACTCTATCTATTAAACAAAACCGCATCAAAATCCGTTGCTTATTTTTAAAGTTCTAAGCATACATAGAGACAGACAGTCAGCGGGAAGCGACTTTGTTTTATACTATGTAGTGATAGTGATCAGCATTGCACCCGTGCGAAGCCGGGGCGAGTCGCTAGTAGTGGATAAAAACACAAAAAATTCGACGACATGTGACATCTACAAATCGCACTGGACCCGCGTGGTGGCTTCGGCCCACACTCTCTCACAGAGAAAAGACCTTTGTCCCAGCATCAAACCAACATCTTCAGCAGCATTAAAGGCGGATTATTCTATTTAATTTTATGGTAGAGTTAATTTTATCATCAGCCACAGATAATGTAAGATGATTACAAGAACAAAATCGAATGCCACTTTTGAATGACTGTTATTATTTTGTTCAATCCAATCACAACTGTTAATAAATGGGATATGGCAGCATGTCTTCTGCTCAGTTGGTTCTCCCAACAACTCTTCGAACTTCGAACGGAGACACCGTTGTGAATCCGCGATTATTTACTTTAAAAACAAATGAGTTCGCTTTCGAACTGTGTGCGCTCACTTGAATGAGGTGAGAAGCGAACTTTACAGAATAGCGCTAATTGACTAATTTGATGAACCTTTTAACCCTACAGTGCATGATTTTCCCCCATTTCTAGAAAATAATATTTAGAAAAATCATATCTCAATAGAAATGTATGTTTTTGAGTATGACCCACATAATTATGGCAAATCTGTGTTACGTGGTATCAATTAAATTACAAGATTAAACAAATAAGAACATGAACTTACTAATTATTCGATACTGAAAAAATCATTTTTATATTCTTTTTTGCGTTTATTACCTATACGCCGCTCGTATATCGTATTCAAAGTACCTACCGATTTGAAGAAAACATAAATAAATGTTTATTCAGATCTATCGAAAATATCTGGTACTAAATTCGAAACTCAAATACATAATAGTTAATCTTGTCAACACTAGATCACGCTACTTGAATCGATTTTTGAAATATAAGACCTTTTTCGGTATGTCCCATATGTGGGACACTATGCGCTGTAGGGTAAAGTTTATAAATTCTGCCTATTACATGTTTTATTTTATTTTTTATTTTTTATTGAGAGGAACAGCAAACAGTTACATTATAAGGACTTACAACTAGTTTAACAAAATAGCAATTTGGCTAAACATAAGTTGCATCAAATGTCACATAATTATACATATCCCAACATAATTATAAAGTTTGGAAGAGTGGTGGCCCAATGGTAGCGGCCGTGACTTACGAGTTGTAGGTCGTAGGTTCGAACCCAGACAGACGCTTTACTTTGTATTCGCAAACTACTACTTGTATACTTTGTATTTGCAACGACCTATTCTTGCACAGATGCGACGCACGCATGGCACACATGTGAGACGCACGGCTTATTATACTTATAATCATTATTGTTTGTTACAAAAGTAGTTTTTTTCAGTTTGTTTTGATTGTTATTATGTTATTGTTTAGTTGTCATCTGCCGCTGTCGCGGGCGCATCTTGATTAATGTATGTGTTGTCTTTGGTCCCTGGCCCTGACATCAAGCGCTTGAGTACGAGGCTTTTGGCTACGTTGTATATTTTGTCTTTTCATTTTTTTATTTTTTATTTTTCATTATTATTTTGTTTTTTATTTGTAACGTGCGTTTTGTTTGTGCAGAATAAACGTTTTTTCTTTCTTTCTTTTTCTTTCTTTTTGTATAAATTATTTCATCACCAGTGTTCTCAAAACGGTGAAGGAAAACATCGTGACTATTCCGTCAATCGTACAACCAAAAATTCTAAGACATGTGACATCTACCAACCGAGGAGAAGAGCCGTGGGAACATTGTATGCTACATAAAGTTTCAGAAGTTCAGCTCAGGCTACAAATAGCCTACAAAAGGATAAGCAGAGCCTTAAACCCGTTACCACGACTATAAATAAAACCATCAAACATAACAAAACTCTAGGAAAAGGCAACGACACACGAATAGAGGACTTAGATCAGTTGTAAAGTTTGTTCGGCCTAGACAAACACGTATAATGGCGTATTAGCCTCGGATAGCCGTTGATAGCCGACTATAAACACATAAATTGACTGTATTGGGTGTGCCTTTCTGAGAAAATGACCTTCGCTTTGATGTAGGGGCTTTAGTTGTATGTTGATAAGGATTTTGCTTTAGTGTTTTATTAACATAAGATCAAGCCTTGTTTCTCCGTAAGGGTTGAGCAGAGGTGTACAGACACCAGCACATCAAGCTACCATAATCTGTTTTAACAACCTATATTTTTAAGCTATTAAAGAAATTGGTGGTTATTATGTGCACCGCCAAAGTGTGGAACTCTCTGCCAGCGTCTGTGTTCCCTCCCACATTTAACCCGTCTGCCTTCAAAGCGAATGTGTCCATCATAGTCCTCGTCCATCGCTTTCCACCAGGCGAGATCGAGGTGAAGAGGCCCATTCAGCAATAAAATATAAAAAATTGGTATGTTCAATTCACGAGTAAATAAATTACTTTCGATAAGCGTGCACCATCATTGACTGCATCACCACTAGGTACAGACGCCAGCTTCCAACTGCTGAGCATGAGATCCTGGGTTCGAATCCCAGGTCGGACAGTGTTTTTGGGTATTTTCCATCTGGAATTTCACGGTAGCAGCCAGGAGTCTGGATTGGTGCCCGGTCGATGGCAATACAATTACATGGGACTTAAACATAACTGTCCAAAAGTACAGACGCCAGCACATCAAGCTACCCGAAACTGTCAAATTTTCCCAATCATCCTAATGCTTTAGCGATAAAGTTGAAAATCTATTAAATAAATTTGACGGATTGTAGTAGCTTGATGTGCTGGCGGCGTCTGTACGTGTACTGAAGTTGCATCTCTGACTAACCGGTAACGGGTAATTGCGTAACACACTATCAGTAACAATGGGTTTCATTTTGACGGTTCAACAACATTCATTGCGTTATTTACTTTGTTGAGCTGACACATTTTTCGAACATATTGAGCAATGGACTAGTAATAAGTATGCTTCAAAATTATTCAAATGATAGAAATAGTGTGTTACGCAATTAGGGTGCAGGTGAGATGACGTTTTGCGAGATCTATTAAAAGAAACACGGAACTAACAATACAAGCGAACATAAAAACTTTTTTTATAAAAAAAAAAAACAACCGACTTCCAAAAAACATCACAGTCAAAAATAACTTAAAATTTGGATGTCGTTGGTTCTGCATTTTCGTTTTTTGACACCAGGTTCCGAAATTAAAGTTATTTTTCACTTTGTAGTGTTCTTTGGAAGTCGGTTGTTTTTATTCATGTAAAATGTTTCTATTTTTCACTTTTTAGTTATACCTAAGTTATGCCAGAATTTACTTGAAAGAGAGGTACCCCAAAAACAACTTTGACAAAAATGAGGGTTTGCGGTGGTATACTGACCACATCTGCGTACTGCATCTGCGTTTATAGGGTACAGACGTGATGTTATGTTGTGCGATTGCGTAAACAATGCATACATATGAGATAGCAGCAATCGCGGTTGTTTTACTGGTATTTATTGAAGAGTTCCGTTGTCTGTTTCCGAAAGTCATCACCAGATCTTTACGAAATTTAAATGGGATTATTTCGGGACAAACCTCTCTCGAACAAAAAAAGAATTTTGCAAATCCGTCCATATATGACGGAGTTATGCCCGAAAATACATACATAAAAATAAAAAAAATAGAAACATCCGAATTGATACTCCTCCTTTTTAAAGTCGGTTAAAAATGGGTTTAGTCTAAAATTACAAAAACAAACAACAAGTAATATTTAGAGTACCTACCGTTTCTCAAGTAAACACTCAAACTATAATCCTGTTAATTCGATACTGCTCTAGATGTAATCGGTAATCGGTTTAATCTCGATCCATTATCGTAATCGGTACAATTGTAAACATCGAGTGGTTTCTGATGTATTATATGTAACTATGTGATCGACTCGACTCGAGTGTCGGCGCAGAATATGCGGTGGGATACAGGCTGTTTGAAGATAATGTACAGACGCCAGACAACAAGCTACCCGAAACTGTCACATTTTCCCAATCAACTTTGAACCTTACGCTTTAGCGATAAAGTTCAAAATCTATTAAAGAAATATGACAGATTGTAGTAGCTTGATGTGCTGGCGTCTGTACTTACATTATTTTGGGGTTTACTGAAAATTATATTTTGAAAACGTGCAACCATCTTCAAAACAGTAGGATGTTCGCTTTTTATTTCAAACTAGCATCCGCCCGCAACTTCGTTTCCGTAGAATTCGGAATTCCCGCCGTTTAAATCCTATTACCCGTTTTCCCGTAGTAATGAAGTATTTTACCGCGGTAAAAAGTAGCCTATGTTCATCAGGGATAATGTCGGCTTCTAATGGTAAAACAATTTTTCAAATCGGTCCAGTAGTTTCGGAGTCTATTCAATACAAAGAAACAATCAAATCTTTCCTCTTTATAATATTAGTGTAGATATCTCTGTAATACTAATGGAATACTTCATGCCATTTCATTTTTTATACAGACTTTTTTTAATTTTTTTTATACAGTATTCCCTTTTTCACAAACTAAACTAAATTTAAGTTTTGTGCATCTTTTTCTTTCTATATCATTAAGAAAAGGACAGAAGATATATTTTAGTTTAGCCCTGTCAAATTAATCAGCGCCTGACACGACTCCATACAAGTTTAGACGTGATAAAAAAAGTTGCCTACTAAATGCCAATTTACGTCAGGCGCTGATTAACTTGACAGGACTAAACTAACAAGGAAGGTATCCCGACGTGTCACCTCCGATTTTTTTGTGGCTGATGCGCGTTGGCAAAAAAAAAATACGTGTCTCTTAAAATTTGATGGAGAATAACATATATCAGCCACAAAAAAATCGGAGGTGACACGTCGGGATACCTTCCTTGTAAGATTTATCTTCTGTCCTTTACTTAATGAAATAGAAAGAAAAAGACGCACTGAACTTAAATTTAGTTTAGTTTGTGAACAACAGAATCTTCTTTTTCTATAAAAATCTAATTACCTTCCTCTCTTCGTGAACAATTAATATGATAAAATAAGTTTTTATTACGCCTTTATAATATTAGTGTGATCATACACTAGTATTATAAAGGCGAAAGCTCTTGAGTATGTTTGTTACTTCTTCACGCTTAAACGGCTGAACGGATTTGGATGAAATTTGGTACACATATAGTTTATAACCGGGATTAACACATAGGATACTTTTTATCCCGATATTCCCACGGGATCGACACTTATGCGGGTGAAACCGCGGGGCGCAGCTAGTGAATAAAATCACTTTGTTTCACAAACTCGGGGCTAACTAGGATTATTTTTATAGCTTTATTTCACAAATAATAACTCAACAAGCTATTGAAACAACATGTATACTCGAAGAGGGCGGGAGGAGAAGCATCATTGAACAATTGATACTGTCAAATACAATTGTAGCTTATAATTTGATCCTCGGGGTGGTTTGCGAACGAGATTGTCGATGAGTAAGTACATGGAGAGAAAAATCTTAGAAAAATTACTGTGCTGTCTCATAATCTGGGTGCATTTGAGTGGTAATGGAAAAATTACCATGCTAGCACGATAAAAATTCTTATGCTGTACAGTAAAAATTATTGGATAAATAGTGAATTTTTCCCAATCTCACTCAGAAATTTTTCTGTAGATGTCACTTACACTCACTTTACAGTGACGAGCGCAGTAATTTTTCTAAGAAATTTCTCTCCGTGTATTAATATTATAGAAGACGCCCAATATCAAGCCACAATCTTTGTTTCAAATTAGGGTAAAAATCTAGTTTGAATAAGTCACACCAACCCTTCCTCACGTCTTCATCATTATTCTCCAATATCTATATCCCAATTTATTTTAGGGTCAAAATTCAATATCGTCATCATCTGCCTAGCCTTTTCCCAACTGTGTTGGGTACGGCTTCCAGTCTAACCGGATGCAGCTGAATACCAGTATTTTACATGGAGCGACTGCCTATCTGACCTCCACAACCCAGTTACTGGGTAATACGATACCCCTTGGTAAGACTGGTTGTCAGACTTTCGGGCTTCTCACGACCCGTAACGACTGTCAAAGATCTACGAATGATAGCCGAGACCAACAGCTTAACGTGCTTTCGTCTTGGTACGTAAAGATGGTCACCCATCCACAGACCAACCGCGGCAAGCATAGCTTAACCTGATCGATCGACCCGTGACCCCACAAGCACCCCCCCCCCCCCCACAAAAATTGAATATTAAACGTCATTTATTCAAAGTATGCTGAGAATCAACACGTTTTGAACATCAAAAAAAAAAAATATAAAGACAGTCCACCAAAAACTCCCGCCCTTCACTACTATCTAGTACTTTAGCTGGGAAAAAGAAGTAAACTTTCTAAACATATCATCTTACACACAGCCCATCCCTCGTTTCTTTGGTCTTCCCCTACTCTTATAGCAATCCACATTCATACTCAAAACTTTCTTCACCAATTGCTAGTGTTGAATACATGCTGAGAAGAAGTAGCATATAATCAGAATATAATGTTCCCAATGCTACTCTCGGTGAGAGGTAGTGGGCCGTAATCCACCACGAGGGCCCAGTGCGTGTTGGTGGATGTCACATGTCTTAGAATGTTTGGTTCCAGTTTTTCGCATGCCGGTTTCCTCGCGATGTTTTCCTTCACCGTTTATGAGAGCAGTGATGATGAAATTATGAACACAAAGTAAACCGCCTGGCTGGCTGGGTTCGAACCTACGACCTGAAACTCGTAAGTCGCGTTCGAAGATTCTTAAGATTCTTCAACTCGACCCGTCCCCTCAACTCGTAAGTTGGGGCCGTTAGCACTGGGCCACATCTGCTCTGCTCTGGGAAGACGTGGTTTTCCTCAATAGCACTTTTGTATAAAACCAAAAGTTTGATACAAAAGTAATGATGAAATAACAAGCCTGTAACTGTCCTTCTGGATCTCTATTGACATGTAACAAACAATAAATGATTTGAATTTGAATTTGAATTTGGAGGGCAAAAGAGTCTTCTCATACAGATATGGAAGTCCACATTTCACCCAATTCTATCAGAAGACTGCTAATGTTTTCCTTACGATATTTTCCTTCGATTTCAAGAGTTTACTATCTAATGAGAAGATATTAATTTATTCAAGCAACGCAATAATAAGCTATTTATCAATTAAAATAAGACATTAAACAATAAATATCCCCTAACATAATCCCAAAATATTTATGAAAATGTAATATTAATTAGACCTTAATTGCGTAATTAAAAAACAGGTGAAAAAATAATTAATTAATTAGCCAACACAACACTGGAATATTTTTGCCGCGCTTTTCATAAGCCACCATTTTCCAATATGGCGGCTTTGTTTACGTCACCCGTGGAAATGGCCGACCATTTTTGCGCGAAAATAGCTTGTTTACTTAGCGTTTTTGTTTTCTAGTCATTAAACTAATTGAGCCTGTATAAATTAATTGAATTTTGTTGTGAGCACTATTTTCATGAGATGCAAATAAATAATAGACTCGCTATTTATTATACACTCCCGGACTTAATTCGAGCTACCGTGCAAGTCCATGTCAGATATGTATAAAGGCGTAAAACATCCAAATAATGATGAGTCAAAGAAAAAGTTTTTCAGCAGTTTTGAAGTCGACAGACTGCACGCGTAGCATGACCACGCGACGCGGCGCGACGGCAGAATAGACAAAATATCAGATTGTAGAAAGATTTCTGTCTTCTTAAGCATGGCGATGAACAGTTTTCTACTTTTGACACTTGGAGTAGAAACATTTTTTCTCAACAATTGAGGAGCGTCGGAACAAAAACCGATATGTCTTAATTAAGACATTATTATTTTTTATTTTTTTCTGCTACAAAATGTTTAATTATACACCCTTCTGGAAAGAAATCAATTAAAAAACAGTTACATCCATCTTAAAAAAAATATCAAAATACTGTGGTCAAATCAAAACCGGCAAATAAATTTTTAAATTCAACATGTTCTTGTTGTTGGATTAAAAACCGATAATTCTTATTAAGTTTTACACAATTCAACAATGGTCGGTTCAAATTCAATTCAGTTCAATACCGACATATCCATTTTGATTTCGTCAAAAACCGATATATCCAAATGATCGCGTCAAAAACCGATATATCCATACTTGTCCGCCAAGTATCTCCCTAAATTAAGTATCTACCCTCCGTCAAGTTTCACACATCAATCGATGTCACTTTAACTGCAAATTGACATGCTATAATTTTCCACTTTTGTAACATTAAAAAACTTACAAGTTTTTTTTTTTATTTGTGAAAAATATGGTAAATTCGATATATCGGTTTTCGTTCCGACGCTCCTCAATTGTCAAATAGTCCACATCACATTGGACTTACACAAGAATTTATATTGATTTTAAAATTGTATCCTCGTTGCTATGGACAGAATCTTTGTCTTCATAGGAACGCGAGTCTCGCCCCGTGCTCGGGCAGAAGAGATGTCGAGTTGGATAGAAGGAACTTTGTCTATTCTTGTTAGGATAGAGATAGAATTGGTCATGCTAATTTTGGTGTCGTCATTGTTCCGAATTTGAATTCACGACCATTTAAACCAAAGAGAATTAAACATTTAAACCTTTCAACAACGTTGGGGTCGGTTTCCAGTCTAATCGGGTGCAGCTGAATACCAGTATTTCACATGGAGCGACTGCCTTTCTGACCTCCATAACTCACTTACTGGGTAACACGATACCCCTTGGTAAGACCTGTTGTGCGAATTTTGGGCGTCTTAACTACCCGTAACGACTGTCAAAGATCTACGAATGATAGCCGGGACCAACAGCTTAACGTGCTTTCCGAGGCATGGAGGGGTCTCGACATGTAATGGATGGTCGACCATCCACGAACCGACCTTGGCTAGCCTTCGGTTGACCTGTGACTGGGTAACACGATACACCCCCTGGTAGACTGACAACCGTTTATTAAGTCGAGCTCTGAACTCTTTAACCACAAAAGAGCTTTCTTTTAGATGCCCCTATCAAATTCTCACGAGAACTGAGCCCTTACGATTATAACCGGCCAAAAAAACAACGAAGACGTCACGAAAATGAATTATAAACCCGTGTAAAATAATAATTAACCAAATGAAAGCACTAAAATAACCGAGCATATTATTAGTTTTCTATTTAATACGCCATTCAGGAACTTGCTCACATGTTCTATACAAAATTAATTAAAACCTAATGCAATAAAGAGAATGGTTCCTGCGAGATGAAATCACTCATTCGTGAAATGTGCAGACAAACTTGTAGCTGTCTCTTTCTAACTTATGGGTTTGTGAACATGTGTGAGAGAGATGGAGCACAGGCGGGTAAATGAGCGAAGTTCATTAGGCATTCGGAAAATGAAACTCGATCACATTTCTGTCGCGTTTAGAGAGGATAGCGTTATGCCAGAGTGAATAATGCAGTTTAGTTGGATTTTCTTTGGGAGTTTCGTAATTGGTACGAAGTTTTATGCAAAATTAGGTGAGTTAGTGGAGAATATCATTTTCGTACACGAGTCGTGTCGGAGTTACCGACATAGCTTGCAGAGTAAGCAAACTGTAAAGGAAGCTCGAGTGGTCGGTAAATGTAAAAACAGAGCAATTTTTTGCAGTTTCACCCTTAACTCAAATGAGAAGCTCACCCAGCTGAAAAGAATTGCACAACAATGACATTTCCTGGTCACCTATTTCCATCGCGACCCTTCCCCCATCGAACCAGCACAGATCTACATTACACACACCTGACTAAATACAGCTTACTTCTCCGCTCTAGCATAATGCTGTCCGCTCCAGTAACAAACGCGATCAAGAAAGCTTTGACGAGCGCTGCATACTCGATTATGAGTCGCTGTAATTAAATCATTAAATATGTACACCTTATATTAGTTATTATAGAAATTAATGTTGAAAGTAATTAACTAAATTAATTACCTAGGTATTCTTCGCGTGCATGTTGGAAAATAAATTGGATTTCATGGGTTTTCATTTTTTTTTTTGAGCGTAACCGTAATTCTTTTTTTACAATAAAAGTAAGTAACTCCAACAACAGCTATCTGCCACTGAAAGCCTCGTCAAAATCGGTCCAGCCGTTTCGGAAATTAAGCGGGACAAAAAACAGACAGACAGACTAACATTTTTAAAATTGTTTTAAAACAATTTTTTTTTTATTTTAAAAATGGTTTTTAAAACAATTTTTAAAATTTTGTTAAAAGTACTGTAAGCACTTTCATAAGCATTTAGTAAAAAGTCTCTGGACGTAAGTGCTATTTTGTAAAGTTCACGTGGAACCTCACACAAGTGAGCGCACACAATCATACCGTTCGAAGTTCGAAGAGATGTTGGGACAACCAACTGGGCAGAAGACGTGCTGCCATATCCCATTGTCAACTGTTGTGATTGGATTATTTAACAAAATAATAACAGCCAATTAAAATTGGCATTCGATTTTATTTTTGTTAACTTCTTACATTATCTGTGGCTGAGTGATATAATTAACATAACTAGCTGTGGGGCGTCCCACACTACGCTTGCCGATACGCGGTCTCCACTCCAGGACTCGTGTGCTCCACCGGCCATCGGCACTTCGACAGACACGGCCAGCCCACTGCCACTTCATTTTGCTTACCCCGCAAGCTATGTCGGTAACTCCAGAACTTCCATGAAGAAACTTTACATATGCTGTCACAAATTATTTTTGTAACCCTTTAAGTACTTTTGTTTTTCCTGAAAAATGCTCCTTAGCATTAGATAATGCTATGGAGCTCCTTAGCATTAGATAATGCATGCAAAAGTGTATTAAATATCGCGAAGAATTCTTTGAAAAACAATAAATGGTAATAATCTATTAGATCGTATATACTTATTTCAAACGACACAACATAAAAGGCAGCCCTCGTATTTCATTATATTAAGCCCCTCAACACACATAAAACAACGCCTTTGGTTCAACTAAAATCAATATTCCTCACTGAAAACTGTCAAAAACTCACAATTCACAATTAAACAGCCTGGCAAAAGATAAAAGATAGATATAGCAGCATTCATAACTCAATTGTGTGTCTGTCTGTCACCGAAATTGTTTTTGGCGGGTGCAATCTCGAAAACTAATTGTTCGCCATTTTATAATTGAATATATTTTGTTTACCTGCTGAGTGGCCCTCGGCGCCATCTTGCGGGGGGGAAGCGTAATTAATTTGATAATAAATTGCCGAATACCAGAGAGAAATTAAAATATTTTTGTGGTGAGGGCAGAATGAAATCGGTGGGCAGTAATATAAATTGTTTTGGTGTTTCGATAGTGATTGAGATGGCGTACGGAATTTTGATGTTAAGCGTTTAATTTGTTTGATTGGAAACTGATTTATGTATGCGAAAAAGGTATATAGAATCGTTGTTGATTTTGAACCGACTGTTTCGTTTGGAAGCTGAGTTTTATATGCAAAAAGGTATACTGGGTGTCCGGAAAGTCATGGATTACCTTTTACCTGCTGATGGGCCACATTAGGAACTACCAATAAAAAAAAAAATACCATGGTAAAGTCTTATGGTTTCCGAGTTTTTTGATGTTTAATGAAATTTTGGAAAATCTCTACCTTTGATCAGTTTTTTCCATGCCATTTCTACGAATGAAAACTTTTTCGAGTATAGGTTTTTTATTTTCATCTTGAATCATCCTACTATCGATTGAATACAAGAAAGTTACAGATACCATCTTTTAAATACCTAAAATTTAGGTTCAAACTTAAAATTTTCACAAAAAAACAATTTACCTTATTTTTGATCGGCCCTGGTGAAAAAAACAAATTATTGGTAGGTCATTTTTTTTTACACATCATCTACGATCGCGCACTGGGCTCGCTTGGTGGATTACGGCTCACTCCTCTCACATGCTTGTAAATTTGCTGTTTGTGTATTTTTTTCGATAATCGCCACTGAACTAGACAACCCTTGACATAGGGTGAGCCCACCCATTTATCGGGCACTCATTTCCGGGAAATTACCTATAATTTGAAACAAGAAGCGATTACTTCAACTCAGCCTATCGCAGTCCACTGCTGGACATAGGCCTCTCCCAGACTGCGCCACAGCACCCTGTCCTTTGCCTTCCGCATCCAGTCTACCTCAGCCACCTTCTTTAGGTCGTCCGTCCATCTAGCTGGGGGGCGTCCCACACTACGCTTGCCGATACGCGGTCTCAGCGCGATAAAATCAGGAATGAAATTATCCGGAAAAGAACCGGAGTAACCGACATAGCTTGCAGAGTAAGCAAACTGAAGTGGCAGTGGGCTGGCCATGTCTGTCGAAGGGCCGATGGCCGGTGGAGCAGACGAGTCCTGGAGCGATTACTTGCCACGCATTAATTATTATGAGTATTCCGTCAGAATTGCAGTAGGTACAATGTCATTATATTTATTGTAAACCGTCACAATGGCAGGATGCAGTCCTGAAGAATAAATTCATTTTTAATAACTGAACGAGTTTTGTTTTTCAATATTGTGCTCGGTTTTGGCAGGGTTCCGTATGATTTCTTTTTTGTTTTCGCGTTGTTCGATGAAGTCTTAGTGTTACTCTCTAAAGATCACTTCGAACGGTGTCTCCTTGTGAATACGCAATGATTTACTTTAAAAACAAATGAGTTCGCTTTCGAATTGTGTGCGCTCATTTGAGTGAAGTTCCAAGAATTATACAGAGTAGCAGACGTAGCAAGAAATAGTCATTCAGAGAGTATTATGCATGCGGCATGTTTGCTGACGCCAGCGTAGATGACTTCTACGCAATTATGCGTAAAAAAGTTGCGTCGGTGGTCGACGAGTACCGGGGAGCCCGAATAGCGTCCTAAAAATGTTTGGCGAGAGAACCGATACTACTCTGCTCAGTAGGTTCACCGAGCTCCATGTGTTGCGAGACCGATGAGCGTACTGTGCAGAGATAGCTGGTGTGTTTAGTTTCTTCTTTTTTTCTAATTACTAACATTAGTTATAAGCTAAATTCTTGTTACTAACAACCTTGCCTTGCCTATGGACGTTTTTGTCTGAAATAAATGTTTTTTTTTATTATTATTATTATTCACATACTCACCCTATAATGTTCCCACTACTGGCACTGACTACACAAGCCTTCTCTCTGAGAGGGGGGTGGACCGTAATGTGGGTCTTAAGTTCAGTGCGGGTTTGTAGATGTCACATGTCTTCGAATTTTTGGTTCTAGGACATGCCGGTTTCCTCACGATGTTTTGCTTCACCGTTTTATGAGCAGTGGTGATGATATAATGCTCCTGACTGGGTTCGAACCTACGACCTACTGGTCTGACAACCAGTCTTACAAAGGAGTAACCTATTACCAAGTAACACTGGGCTGTGGAGGTCAGATAGGCAGTCGCTCCAAGTAAAGTACTGGTATTCAGCTGTATCCGGTTAGACTGGAAGCCGACACCAACGTAGTTGGGAAAAGGCTAGGCAGATGATTAATTCTGTAATGTTATATTTGTTACGCACGCGAATCATATTTTAATCAACATACAACTTGCCACTGACCCGCAAATTGCAAGATGTCAGAAAATTTTTCATAGGCTACCTTATCGCATCGCATCCCCCATTGAAGTACCTCAAGGAACCGTAGGGTAGTTGCGTAACACACTATCAGTAGCAATCTCATTTTGACAGATCATCAACATTCATTGCGTTATTTACGTTGTTTTACAGACTTTTCGAACATATGAAGCAATGGATTAGCAATATCCTTCAAAATGATTCAGATTTAAATAGATAGTGTGTTACGCAAGTAGGGTCGACCTCATCTAGTTTTTAAATCATAATTTAGTTTGGACGCGTAAAAGTTTTTTACATACAACATTATTTTTAGTATATTGCAAACCTGAATATAGTTTGTTCAGAACAAGTATCTGAGTCGATTCCAATAATTTTTACACTGTTATATTTTGTCCCAAAAAATATTTAATAAAGGTAACAAGTTGGACACCGAGCGACATGAAATACATATCCGCACACAACACAGGTCACAGCCGGTCGGCCGGCGGCGCGTGTTAAGTGGTAACCAACTTTTTGTACGGACAATCAGGTAACATAACAAGCTTATAACTTCGTGATTATTCATGATACAGTTTTGAAATTTTGTACATAGATTCTTTACCAAAAAAAATACTAGACACGTGCTTCGGGTTTCCCATATACTAAAAATAATGTTGTATATAAAAAAAAATTACGCGTCAAAACTAAATTCAAACTAAACAAATATCATGTAATGAACTCACACTTCTTTTCTCGCTTGAACACCGTACGGAACCCTAAAACCCTAACATCCGTCATCGCCGGAACACCTGGATTCAAACCATGGCGTGTAAAACAATGGGCAGGACAAAGGCGGCAAATGTTTTATACATTGGCACCGCGGGCTGTGGTGTGAGGGAGGAGACAACAGCGATATTCATAACGGGGCAGTCAAATTATTAACTTAGTATAGCAGAGGGTGCTTCCGCTTGTGGCTAAGTAATAACAGCCTCACGGGTCGATCGATCAGGTTAAGCTATGCTTGACGCGGTTGGCCTGTGGATGGGTGACTATCTTTACATATCAAGATCTCTCCGTGCCTCGGAAAGCACGCTAAGCCGTTGGCCCGTCATTCGTAGATATTTGACAGCAGTTACGGGTCGTCAGAAGCCCGAAACTGACAACCAGTCTTACCAAGGGGTATCGTATTACCCAGTACCTGTGTTGTGGAGGTCAGATAGGCAGTCGCTCCATACATGAGCATGGCATAGGCAGGAGCGGCTGCCTAGTGAACCTCCACAATCCCGTTACTGTGTAAAACGATACTTCTTCTTCTTCCCAGCGAAAGCACTAGTGGTGAAGGGCGGGCGTTTTGGGGGACTGTCTTTTGTAATTTTGACGTTCGAAAAGTGCTGATTCTCAGCCTAGTTTGAATAAATGACTTTTGATTTTTGTTTTTTTTTTTTGATTGATACACCTTGGTAAGACTGGTTTTCAGACCTTCGGGCTTCTGACTACCCGTAACGACTGTCGAATATCCACGAATGACAGCTGGGACCAACGGCATAACGTGTTTTCCGAGGCACGGAGGGGTCTTGGTATGTAAAGATGGTCACGCATCCACAGGCCAACCGCGGCAAGCGTAGCTTAACCTGTTCGATCGACCCGTGCGGCTTTTATTGCGTAGTCATAACCCCTCTCATACTGATGACATGACTTTTATTGGGATACTAACCCGCTAGTATCTATTCACTTATACCAAACCACGATCCATTGAATTCTTCACAGCTGTAAATTGGGCTTTACAAAAATAAGAACAAAGAGTATCGGGACCTAGCCTAGGTATAAAAGCTAGACTAAAACCTATTGTGCCTAGCACCTTTGTTTCAGCCCTCGGTATAATATATTTTACATCATAGGGTAGTTCTAATTGCGGTTCGTGACGTAATAATAATATAAAAATAGGGTGAATACTTATTACGTACAACTATTAGGGTTACTGGGGTTGGTGAAGCGTTTTGTACTACTCTAATGGTGGCCCAGTAGTACCGGCCCCGATTTACGAGCTGTTAGGTCGTGAGTTCGAACCCAGACAAGCACTTTACTTTCTGTAAATTATTTCATCACCACTGCTCTAAAAGGGTGGATTTAAAATCGATTACAGCCGGTCGATTCTGTAAAAATCTCACCGTGAAAACTTGCGTGGAGTGATCTGTCAGTGTCATCCCACTGATGCTAGGGATTGACCAAGCATACATTTACAATCATAATCGGGATTTTATTAATATTTTTTATGCTAATTCCATTGACCATTAATTTATATAATTTCAAAGCTAGTATTTTAGTTGCCAAAACATCGCTATACAACGTGTAACGGAAGGGGGGTATCAACCCTGAAGGAGGTGAATGTGTTCATGAAACTCAACAACTTTCCCCAAAGAACATAGGTCGAAATATGAAAAAAAAATTTGGCCCTCCCTTACAAAACTGACTACCAGCTGATTGATTTACTATGGGAGGGCCAAATTTTTTTTTCCTATTTCGACCTATGTTCTTTGGGGAAAGTTGTTGAGTTTCATGAGCACATTCACCTCCTTCAGGGTTGATACCCCCCTTCCGTTACACGCTGTATAAGGACTAGTCTAGGAAAAAAAAAGAAAAAAATCAACATTGAGATTCTGACTAAGTTTCTGTTTTGCTATTTTATTTTAAAACCCCACAAAATAGTAATGTTTTGGCAATTAAAATACTAGCTTTGAAATTATGTAAAATGATCAATACAATTAGCATAAAAAATATTATTAAAATCTCGATTATGATTGTAAATGTATGCTTGGTCAATCCCTAGTATAAGGTGGGATGACACTGAAAGCTCACTCCACGCTCACTTCACCTAAGTTTTCACGGGGAGATGGTTACAGAATTGCACTGCAGATCTGTGTGTCACTGAATGAGCGCGAACGAATTTAAAGATGGCGTTTGGTAGTTTCTGCATAGTGGTGAAATGAAAAGCAGGAGTATTCGCAATGCTTTTGTGGCGCTTCTTTTTTTTTTTGTCTTCGGCCAAGATCTTATAAATTTCCAGGCCATTCAATTCGAGAGTTTTGTTATGTCGACTGACATTTTATTACTGTAAGGGCCCTTGAAAACGGGATGCTTGTGTGAATATGTATATTTAAACACGTAAGATCCTACGCGCAAGATCCCGTTTCCGATCGCGCAGGATCCAGTTTAGTAGTGCAAACTGGATCCTGCAAAAAACGGGATCTTGCACTGGGAAAGAGCCCTAACACCACGTGTGTACGCCTAAAAATTTGTTGAGAACTTTAAATAACCCTACCTCTTTTCATCTTCTTTCCAGGAGGCGGCTGCAATTTCCCAGAAGGCTGGACGGGCGGCTGGTTCCAGTCGGGCATCCCTGGGCTCATCTACATCAACTCTACCACCATGCAGGGCAAGGGGGAGTGCGCGGAGACGGATGCCAACGACAAGTTCCTGGTCTATGACAGGTTTGTGTACTATCATATTTCCTACTATACAAGGTCAAATCAAATTAGCTAGAGAAAATCTGGGTTTCGATATCTAAACGCTATACGAGGTAAAACGGTTATTTCAAGTGAATACAGCAACTGCGGTCGAAATCAACTCAGCCTATCGCAGTCCACTGCTGGACATAGGCCTCTCCCAGACTGCGCCACAACACCCTGTCCTCCGCCTTCCGCATCCAGTCTACCCTAGCCACCTTCTTTAGGTCGTCCGTCCATCTAGCTGGGGGGCGGTCGAAAACCTCATAGAAAAATCGTAAAATTAAATATTTATTTTTTATTTTGTCATGTTCAGGTATCGATCGATACCCATCACGCCTGTGGAGTTTCGCTAGCTGTTAATAAACCCAGTGCTGGCCCAATGATAACGGCGTCAACTTAAAAGCTGTAGGTCGGGTTCCAACCCAAGAAGGCGCTTTACTTCGTGTAAATAATTACACAGCTCTTTAGAACGGTGAAGGAAAACATCGTGAGGAAACCGGCTTGTCCTAGAACCAAAAATTCGAAGACTAGAACCAAAAATTCGAGAATGGTAGATTATAGCCCACTTCCTCCCAGAAGTGGGAACATTATAGGGTGATTATGCTATGCTATGATCATGATGTTCTTCTTTATGACTAACTCCTTGTGTGTACTACTAAAAAACCCATTTTTTTGTTTTCGGGGGGAAATCTTCAAAAGGCACCCGACCTCCGTTAAGGGAGGTCGGGGAGTATGGGATTTTTACCTCACTAAAACCACCCCGTGGTCATCATCAGCACGCAGGGGTGGTCCCGGTTCCTCTTAAAAGGCCAATTCCGGAAACCCCCCGTGCAACAACGCCTGTAAGGCACATCCCTGGGGAGACTGTAAAGGAGCCTCCCCTGAGCCTCGCTATGCAAGGCAGCACGTGACCATTGTGCTACCGTCTTCCCTGGGATCACTTGGTGGGCGGACAGAGTCCCCACTCTGTGCGCCCGCGATCCCAAAGGTTCACCTACATTGGTAAGCGGATTTTGGCGTATTAGGCGCCAAGGCGGTTGCCTCCCCGACGCCTCCTTCTCCGAGCAGGATCAGTCCTCTCCCGATCCCGCTCAGCGGCCTCCTTCTTGACCATCACGGTCTCACAGAAGGAGGCACTACTAACAACCCTACTAACGCCTTCTATGTAACAACGTTATTGGCTCAATCTTGATGTTCACTGTTACTGTTTCTGTGAGCTTGCATCTTCCCACTGCTGGACAAAGGCTTCCTCCCATGACTTCCAGGTCTTTTGATACCAGGCTAAAGTGGACCACTGGTCGTTTGTTTTGTCCAACTCGTCCCGCCATTTTCCACGGGGTCTGCCGCGACGCCTTCTATCTGTGTCAGGGCTCCACGTGATGTTCACATATCATTTTAATGTTTCAGGAACGAAGACTGCTACAGATGCTTGGTCATACACGAAAAACACAAATATGTGTTACAATATAAAGAAAGTAAGTATACAGAACGTAAACCTATTAATTCTTAATCTAGTATTTTGCTAGCTTTTTCTATACAGCCGGTCGATTCTGGAAAAATCTCACCGTGATAACTAAGGTGAAGTGAGCTTAGAGTGAGCTGTGAGTCATACTGATGCTAAGGATTGACACTATTGACGACTCACTTCACCCAAGTTTTCACGGGGAGACGGTTACAGAATCGCACGGCAGGAATCTGTGCTTATTTGAATCTATTAACTAGCTTCAACTTTCTGACCTACTTATAGACTTTTACATTTTTGATTATGTACTGCTGTTGGTGTAGGTACCAAATAAAAATAAAAAAACAAATGAAAGATAAAAAAAACACGAGGCAGAAATAGAACACAACACCAAAAAAAAAAGTAACATGTTGGGGAAAATATGCGTCACCTCCACGCAAAACGGCAATCGCTCAGCATAATGCTAAGACCCTATGCGAGACAGAGCCCCAGCGCTGGTTTAAAATATTTTGTAAAAACCTGACTAAACTAAGACGAATTTCTGAATAGTGCGCATGTGAAACTGCAGACTGTTTCACCTTCTTTCCTGCCCTCTGTGTCCCAAAACTTGCTGTCCGTTGACAGCAAGTTTTGGGACGCCGTCTGCTCTGCCATCGACGATGCCGTGGAAAATGCGAACTATTGAGCCTAGAAAACTAACAGTATACGAGTATATGTCGCAGATGGATTGTAGAGTTCGCTGTTTAACAAAACAGCTAAGTTGTGTAAAACAACTGAACAGCGTTCAGCTGGATTTTCATTGCGCTAAGTTTTACAAAACTGCTACCGACGCTTAGAGGTACTGCCGAATGTCTTATGTGCAGTCACAATGAGCGTCTTTCATAAAACTTTGATAAGTCTTAATTTATATTGTCCTTAAAATCACTGTTTTCACATGAGTACCGTAACTTTTACTAATAACTAACTTTTAGTTTTATTTCTGTTTCGGACGCCATTATTGTTGAGCGACAAAATTTAGCACTAAAATATACAATCTGACGTTTTTTTCACGCTGTTTTACAAAACCGCAAATCGTTTGATTAATGCAAAACGTTTATGCAATTCTGCGTGTTCATGTTCAGTAATTATAGAAAATCGCTGAACATTGTTCAATTGTTTTACATAACGTAGCTGTTTTGTAAAACCGCTAGCGTTTTTATAAAACAGCGGATTCTGCAATCCATCTGCGACATATATACCATCGATGCGAAGAAGTAGAATCATCCTCGGTCTACTCACATCTCTGTATGTTATCGAAGATGGTAAAGGGTTTCCTTATTCTTGGTTAGACCATCGACAGTAACAATTATCGTCAAAATGACTACATATTCCATATCCCACTCCACGTCAACACACGAGTCAACACAACATACTTGATTTATTTATCTTTCTTCTTTTAATACATAAAGTCTTACCAAGGGTATCGTATTACCCAGTAACTGGGTTGTGGAGGTCAGATAGGCAGTCGCTCCATGTAAAATACTGCTATTCAGCTGTATCCGGCTAAGCAGATGATGAATAAAATTAAATTTCTCTTTTCCACAGCATACTGCGGCCAGAGAGACTCACTATCCACAATGTGTGAGTCAATAACTGGCGATGCGGCCCTGTACTCTATGTTCAGAAAGGAGCCGAGGCCTCTGCCTGAACCGTGTCCGTTCCATCCAGCGCCGTTCACCTTCACATATAGTCGGTACGTTGAATAATTGGAAGTAGTTACACAAAAAGGATCCAGTCCACACGAAGTCACTTAGAGATATAGATTTTTTTTTCTTTTTTACGCAAAAATAATCCAGACTCCTTGATTCGTTTTACTTAATTGGTGGGTAATATTGGCTATGAACCAGGAAGGTTGGATTGTCCAAGGTGATTTTATTTTAACGTGCCATTTATGTGGGTTGGTTCTGAGGTTGATACAAAGTGTTGTTTTTGCTTGGATTTTTTTTACTGGCCGATAGTACTGATATTTAGCATCAGTTTGGTGCACTTAACTCATTTTTGACCATGTTGTGGATTGGATTCTTTTCGTTTAACTACGTCCAACTATGCACTAGGGGAAGATTTGAGCAAGTGGTCCCTGTTAAGTTCACTTGGAACCGTGAGCATTAAAAACAAATGAGTTCGCTTTTGAATTGTGTCCGCTCACTTGATCACTCAAGTGAGCGCACACAATTCAAAAGCAAACTCATTTGTTTTTAAAGTAAATCATCGTGGATTCATAGCGAGACACCGTTCGAAGTGACAGAATAGTTCAAAGATGTTTTTTCGAGAACAAAGCATGTCTGCATGTCGATTCTGTAAAAATCTCACCGTGAAAACTTGCATGGAGTGAGCTATCAGTGTCATCCCACTGATACTAGGGATTGACTAAGCAAACATTTACAATCATAAACGAGATTTTAATAATATTTTTTATGCTAATTCTATTGATCATTTTATGTAATTTCAAAACTAGTAGTTGAGCTGTCAAAACATTTCTAATTTGTGGAGTTTTAAAATAAAATAGCAAAACAGAAACTTAAAATATCAATTTTGTTTTTTTTTTTCTGATCGATTAATCATAAGATAGTACTTATATAAGGAATAGTCTTTTTTTCGTAGATTAAAACCCCACAAAATAGTAATGTTTTGATAATTCAAATACAAGCTTGGAAATTATATACAATAATCAATAGAATTAGCATAAAAAATATTATTAAAATCTCGATTATGATTGTAAATGTTTGCTTGATCAATCCCTAGTATCAGGTGGGATGACACTGACAGCTCACTCCACACTCACTTCACCTAAGTTTTCACGGTGAGATGGTTACAGAATCTCACTGCTGGTAGTATTATTGCACTGCACGACTTACCATCATGTGGGAAGACTGGTTGAAAGGCATCAATTAGTATAATAGGCCTAAACCCATTGCTGGGACACAAGCTGCTTCTCATTGTATGTGCATCACTTATTCGAGTATTAAGATGGATTGTTATCACCTTAATTGGGGCATGAGTTTCTGTCTGTGAACCTCGATTAGCAGGGATTTCTTTTGTACTTTTTATATGAATAAAAAATATTTTATCTTTATTTCCAGTGGTTCCGGCGACTGCGCGAACCCTCCGTCGCGCGCGGAGTCTTGCACGGACGACTCGAGGCTACTGTTGCGTTACATGGCCTGTCCTGATGTGCCAGGCACTGAGAGCAACGGTATGTAACTACGTGCATGTATATTGAAAGCCTGATAAGGAAACTAGAGTCATTGTCATCATAACCCTCGGGTGAGTACACAGATTACCGCGTCTGTGTCCGTGTGAGCGAGATAGATACAGTTTTTATAAACTTTACTATGACAGTGATTAACCGCCCGCTCCGGGCGGGACACAGACGCAGTAATCTGTGTACCCGCCCGGAGCGGGCGAGTGACACAGATGAGCTATTATAGCGGTGCAGGGTGGACTTTTGGAGACTTGTCTTGAACAACCTATAACTTTCCCACTGCCGGAACATGGGTCTCCATTCTGTGAGAGGGAGTGGGCTCTAACCCACGCGGGCCCAGTGCGGGTTGGTAGATGTCACATGTCTTCGAATTTTTGGTTCTAGGACATGCTTGTTTCCTCCAGATGTTTTCCTTCACCGTTTTGAGAGCAGTGGCGATGAAACTATTTACACAACGTAAAGTGCCTGACACGCTTAACGTTCTAAAATACCTAAATAATTAGTTAATTTTTAGAATATTAGTTCGAATATAAGCTCTCAAGCGTTTATCTTCAGATCCCTAAGGCTTTTTGTACACACGCGTTTTTTGCCGTGAAAAACTACGGTTTATTCGCCGTGTGTCGGCACGGTCGTCAGTGTTGTATGGATCACTATGGAAGCTTGTTCACAGACACGTGTTTTCTACAGCGCGGTTTATACGCATTACCGCAAAGAAACCGTATCTTGTACAAAGGGCTTTAATTTATCTTTTACAGTCATGTGTAACTTTTGCGATACCTTGATGAACCCAGAGTTCATCTACATGTGGTGTAGACGGCTGGCCACCTGTCTGTGAAAAAGACATCCTTTGTCATATATTACGAAATATTGCTAAGAGAAATTACTTATATTTCCAGTTGAGGAGCTTATCTGCCTGGCGACATGGAAGGAGGGCTCCACGCGGTACCTCGTGGGACTCATCTCACAGGTTCAGAGGAGAAACTCCATCTCCACTGATGAGGATATGTACAGGTATGAGCTTCAGCATATACCAAAGAATAAACAAATGCACCGTTAGTACACGGAGAGAAAAATCTTAGAAAAATGACTGTGCTGTCTCATAATCTGAGTGCATTTGAGTGGTAATGGAAAAAATACCATGCTAGCACAGTAAAAATTTCTATGCTGTACAGTAAAATTTATTGGACAAATAGTGAATTTTTCCCAATCTCATTCAGAAAATTTTCTGTAGATGTCACTTGCACTCACGAGCACAGTAATTTTTCTAAGAATTTTCTCTCCGTGTATGTATAGTCCTCCAGACCGTATTTCGGTCATGGCAGCCAATCTCAACGGAGACTAGCCTTCGGCGCGGGAGATATTATAGTGCAGGCGTGTGCGCGCAGACACAGGTGCACTCCCTCTTCCATCACTCTCATAGTCCTCAGGGACGGCAATCCGACACGACCGGAGAGAGATCAGGCGCAGGACCAACGGCGACACGTGCTTTCCGAAGCACGGGGGTATCACACCGCCAACTTCCAAACTCCGGGTGGTGGTTACTAAGAGCTTTCATCATCTGCCTAGCATTTTCCCAACTATGTTGGGGTCGGCTTCCAGTCTAACCGGATGCAGCTGAATACCAGTATTTTACATGGAGCGACTGCCTATCTGACCTCCACAACCCAGTTACTGGGTAATACGATACCCCTAGGTAAGACTGGTTGTCAGATTTTCGGGCTTCTGACTGGAGGGAGATCAGGCGCAGGACCAACGGCTTTACGTGCTTTCCAAGGCACGGGGGTATCACACCGCCGACTTCCAAACGCCGGGTGGTGGTTACTAAGAAATTCCTAATGGAAAACCTAATAACACTTTGCCCGACCTGGGAATAGAGCCCAGGACCCGCTCAGTAGTTGCACTTGCAACCACGAGATCAGGCGGTCGATTCTGTAAAAATCTCACCGTGAAATCATAAGTGAAGTGAGCACTTAATAGTGTTAATCCCTAGCGAATGACAGCTCACTCCACGCTCACTTCACCCTAGCTTTCACGGTGAGATGGTTACAGAATCGCACGGCTGCGGAACAGTTAGTTACTGTCACAACGAAAAAAAATCTTCGTCCATTCGTTGTGGATTAGCATCCAAGAGTTTATTCAGTGCAGCACTGCATCGAGAAAAAGAGTCATTGGGAACCACTCATTGGGTAATATACTGGGTGTTTTTTTTTTTACAGTCTCTAAAGTTTTACAGGGTGTTCTACCCATGAATATGAACAACTTTCACTATGTGTCCAACTCAGAAATCACGAAAAAAAAAAATCTGCTGTTTAATACAAAAGTTCAATACCTACTTGAATAAAATTTATGAAACAGCAGATTTTAAAATTTATAGACAGTTTATAATTGGCAATAAGTGAGTTATGGTGGCGTTGTTCACAAAGACGAACACTCTTTCTACAGGATAGTTATAATCTCAAGTTATTCATCATCGTCTGCCTAGGGTTTTCCTAACCATGTTGGGGTAAGCTTCCAGTCTAACCGGATGCAGCTGAAAACCAGTACTTTACTTGGGGTGACTGCCAATCTAACCTCCACAACCAAGTTACTGGGTAACACGATACCCCTTGGTAAACTGGTGGTCAGACTTTCGGACTTCTGACTACCCGTAACTATTGTGAAATATAGTCTAATGACAGCTGGGACCAATTGCTTAACATGCTTTGCGAGGCACGGAGGGATCCCTAGCTATCCCTGTAGCAAATATCATCTCATCCATCCTGTTCTTCAATAATTCCAGATGCTTCGTGTACAAAGGCAATCACGCGGACAAGACAGTGACGTACAACATCGCCCAGTCAGGAGACGCCACGTGCAACGGTCTGACGTCACCCGTCGACGGCAGTCGCACTATGAAGCTCACTAATAGTACGTATGACGAGCTCACTTGTAGTCCGTTTGACATTTATGACTGGTAGGGTAGGGTACAAGTAAACCAGAAAAATTGTGCACTTCGATAATCTTCGTGTTTCCGAATTAGTACGAACGGCGCGCCACAGAGTAACCCCCATGAAGGCAATGCTTCTATATTTTGTACTGCCGCGCTTTTTCGTAGTGGACCTATCATTGCGCGATTGTATGAAGCTTTCTCTCTCGGGTTACCGACTCTGGTCGAAGATCTACACGTGTCACTGAAAACACAAAAGATTTTTGAATTGCATGGAGTTGTTAATATATAATTTCGTAATCATGGTAATGCAAAATACTACTAGTACTGTCATGGTAGCAACAGCTCTTCATTAGATCTCATCATCGCGCGTTCGTATTTCCGACGGTAGACGATGATTGCCGAAGCGCATATACAACATTATTTTTAGTTTATGTGAAACCCGAAACACTTATGTAGTATTTTTATGCAAAGAATGTAAGAATGTACAAAATTTGAAAATTGTATCATGAAAAATCACGAAGAACTTATAAGCTTGTTATGTTACCTGTTTGTCCGTACAAAAAGTTGGTTACCACTTAACACGCGCCGCCGGCCGACCGGCTGTGACCTGTGTTGTGCGCATATGATTGCGGATATGTACTTAGTGTCGCTCGGTATCCAACGTTTTACTATTTTTAAATATTTTTGGGACAAAATATAACATGGTGTAAACATTATTGGAATCAGTTCAGTTACTTATTCTGAACAAACTATATTCAGGTTTGCAATATACTAAAAATAATGTTGTATTTTCTGTAGTTATGTTTCTTTCTTTCAATCTTTATTATTATTTTAGTGAAGTTTCTTGTTTATTGTATAAGGGGTCTTGTGTAGTCTAAAAAAGGTTTTTATCCTTGTTTCTTATTTGTAAGTTACTTGTGTACCTATATTTTATTTTTCTTTGTTGTTTTGAATACGGTGGTGGGAAATAAATGTTTTATTTACTAAGATTTTTGGTTTCTTGCTTTTTGACGTCTCTGTCTTGTTTATTTATTCCTGTATTTTATCTCCATCTAACCTTTTTTCTTGTTGTCAATCTGTTATGTATGTTGTAGCTCCTGTTTTGTTTATAGATCACACTAGGGTATACTGACCGAAAATACTAACACATGAAAATTTGAGATATTCATGTGTGCATAAAGCAGTACCTAAATAAATTATTATAGAAAACCCCGACTTCAACGTCGAACCCTCAGTTCAGCCTTTTCTCGTCTTTCTAAGTATAACTGATTGTCAGGAAAAAAATTAATTCTCGAATTTAAATATGTATTAGGAAAAAAAAAACACAATATTGGCTGGTCCATACATTTTCACCGTGCAGGTATTGCAATTTTCTATGAAACAGCTATTTTTAGGGTTCCGTACCTCAAAAGGAAAAATGGAACCGTTTTAAGTTTATTTTATTTAAGTAGTTGTAAGAAAATTAACTGTATGAGCGTTTTGGATTTCAAATCTGTTAGCTCGTAAGACCAACTGAATAAATACATAAAATAAAATAAAATATATAAGATCATCGTTCGTATCTATAAAAAAGCGTGGGGTGCTTTTTATCATATTTCTATACTAACTCTACGTTTACAAATAACTACTAATATATATTTACAACAATCAATATCGAGCACCCCACGTTTTTTTACAATGAAATTAAGTAATTAATTTAAAATTGTAAAATAAAATTTATTTTCTGATTTTTATTTCGATTTGCTATTAAAGCGTGTTTTTTTAGTTTTTTTTTAACTATTTATGTTTGTTTTTTCCAACTATTTTTTTTCATAATTTTTTTAATCAAAATATTGTATTGTCGTCGGCCGTACGTTTAAAGTAAATCTGATCGCTTAAAGTAGGGCAAAATCGAGCCCAAACGAGTCAGTTACATACAAACAAACAAACAGATGAAACTAAGAAAAGCGTGTTAAAAAGAGAATCATAAAATTGCATCAATAGGAGCTTAAAAAGTTCACGCACATTCGTTGATTTTAAAAAGTGTAAATCATTAGAAAATCAATAAATTTTTAGGGGATCAGTTAAATATTTCCTCTAATTTAAGCAATCACACGGCACGCCAGTGTCCCATTCGTGTAAGTTGTTTTTAAACCTCTTTACAACTAAATAATTAAGTATTTAGAATCGATGTGTGTTTAACCATAAAGTTGAAGTTTGTGTCGTCTAGACTACGTAGATATTGTACTAGTAAGTAAAATATTTTTTTATGGGTATCTTTAACAAAGGTAAAAAAAAAAAAAAAAAAATTGTTAAGAGTTCTGGGTAGAGTGACCTAGTGGTATCGGCCCCGACTTACTAGTTGTAGGTCGTGAGTTCGAACACCGCTGCTCCCAAAATGGTGAAGAAAAATATATCGTGAGGAAACCGACATGCCCTACACAAACCCGCACTGGGCTCGCGTGGTCGATGTCGACACTAGGGAGTGTCTCACAGAGGCCTGTGTCCCAGCAGTGGGAACATACAGGGTTATTTGTAAAACACCAACAACCTCTTAAGAGGTCATTGTACTCATCATTATGAACAACTTTTACTATGGGACCAAACGTGAAATCGCGAAAGAAAAAATCAGCTGCTCCCTACATTTTGACGACTCGTACGAACATTTAATGTAGGGAACAGCTGATTTTTTTTTCGCGATTTCAGGTTTGGTCCCATAGTAAAAGTTGTCCATAATGATGAGTACAATAACTTCTTAACCGATTCCGTGCGGAAGTCTTTGTAGCAATCTTTAGTGCCTGGCGTCGAACAAAAATTCCGTGATACCTGTGGGGCACCAAGCGCCAGAGAATTAGATGATTCCCCTGGGGAATCATCCGCCGTGAATTGTAACTTTTAGCTTTTTTTCGTGTTTCCACTTGCTAAAGAGTCATTTGCCATTGGGTATCGAACGTAAACGGTCAGTAAATTCGTTCAGTGCGTGTATAAGTAACTATCTGTGTGTTTTTATGGAAATGGAAGGTAAGTGACTAATTTCTATCAGGGGTTGTAAACCTTTTTGCATTATTTTATGAATTTATTTATTCAAAAGTGTTCTATAGAATTTGTTTACGTACCATTTGAGTTTGCAGCGAGGTTATATTTATTTATTATACAGTGTTTTGTAGGGAAAAAATTTTAAATTCGCTACTTTGATGATAAAATTGTTTCTCTATAAAACACTGTAATATAGAACATTTAACTGAATGGGAAGTCCGATTCTAATGAATCAAAAATATTCTACTCGTACCTACAAACACTTACATGATTATGAAGTGTTTTATTTGAATAAGAATGTAAATGTATTGTTATTGATAAAAAATATCTATGTCTACCTTAAATTATAATCAATAATAAAATGGGAGTCGACCACTAGGTTTTCAACCCCTGAAGTCTGCTAATTTACGAAATTACTTGAAACGAACACTGTGGGCATGATATGGGTGACAAATAAAGACACATTTATTTACGGGACACTTGACAAATATCGTTTTAGCCGAGTTTTTTATGTTTTAGTTTTGTATCCTCTCGGGCATCATACGCCATACGCAATACATTTACATGGTGCCTGTGCGGCATCATCCGCACGGAATCGGTTAAGAGGTTGTTGGTGCTTTACAAATAACCCTGTATAGACTGAATGTGGTCAGGGTTCTGTAAGTTCTGATACCATTGCTAAATCTAAGGACGGCCATAAACAAAAAAAAGCAGTTATTTTCATGTTTTCATGGGTATCATTTTCACGGTTCTTCGCAAGTGCTTAGATAGAAAATTAAGTCCATTGCTTTACCTCTCGTTATAATTTAATCATCCAAATACAGTCAACAGAATATAATAGAATACTCTTTATTATGTACACCATATAAATTACAGACATAAATATAGAAATTTTACAAAGGGTGACACAATGGGCGGTCTTATCGCTAAGAGCGATCTTTTAAAGACAACCTTTGGATGGATTGAAAAGGGAAGGAGAGACAAATACTGTAGGTACTTTGCGGTGTACCATTTTCACCATACAATGAATCAACCATCGATTTTTGCTACGAACTCTACCCAGTACCCACATTATACGCTTTATTCCCAGTCGTCCCCATCCCGTCGTCCCCACTGGGCACGAGGGGGAAAAAAAGTTTCGTTCCTCCCCAGTGGTGACGATTGGAACTTTTTATTTCCCACTCGTTCCGCTATAGACCGAGCGTCAAAATCGAATAATGGGGATTTCAACAAGAGATTTCACGGATTGTTAAAATGTTTTACTTCCAACTTTCTGAGCAAGAGTGGTGGGGACGACGGGGCGGGGATGACCGGGAATAAATCCATTATGCTATTGTCAGTAAAAATGTGGATCATTTCTTTTTTTCGGTTTTCCTTCTTAGTTAGTTTTAATCATGATCTGGCAGTTTGAGTCATTTATGCGGCCTACCCAAATGTCCTTTCATTGGTATTGTTCGTCGAATCGTAAGGCTCCTCAAGTTCTGAGTTGAGCTGCACGATTTTTGACAAATGCGTGCACTGACTGGACAGGTCCGCTCAATCTGTGTGGTTCTTTACTCAAAAGACCATTTCAGACACCAATCTACATGGTCTTCACATTATCTGACCAAGATTATGTATGGACTTTAAAAGAGACTGTGACCTCTGAGTTTGTTTCGGCCTTTCTTCTCAGAGTAGTCAGATAGGAAACGCCGACCTCATCTAGTTTAAAAAAAATATGATTGACATGTAAAAGTGTTTGTACAAACCTACTTACAGAAAATAAATCATTTATCATTTATCATTCAATGAATATAAGAACATCTGTGATACACATAATTTTCATTCTCCTGCCCCCCCCCCCCCCCACTTAATTTATTTGGGGTCGGTGCAACATGTCTTTTTCTCCATACATCTCTATTAGCCGCCGTCTCGGTAGTAACCCCCCTTTCTAGCCATTATCATCTCTCACACAAACTTTAACAATTGAGGAGCGTCGGAACAAAAACCGATATGTCTTAATTAAGACATTTTTTTTTTTTTTCTGTTACAAAATGTTTAATTATACACCCTTCAGGAAAGAAATCAATTAAAAAACAGTTACATCCATCTTAAAAAAAAATATCAACATACTGTGGTCAAATCAAACCCGACACATACATTTTTAAATTCAACATGTTCTTGTTGTTGGATTAAAAACCGATAATTCTTATTAAGTTTTACACAATTCAACAATGGTCGGTTCAAATTCAATTCAGTTCAATACCGACATATCCATTTTGGTTTCGTCAAAAACCGATATATCCAAATGATCGCGTCAAAAACCGATATATCCATACTTGTCCGCCAAGTATCTCCCTAAATTAAGTATCTACCCTCCGTCAAGTTTCACACATCAATCGATGTCACTTTAACTGCAAATTGACATGCTATAATTTTCCACTTTTGTAACATTAAAAAACTTACAAGCTTTTTTTTTAATTTGTGAAAAATATGGTAAATTCGATATATCGGTTTTCGTTCCGACGCTCCTCAATTAGTTCACTGTCCATGAACCACATGTGGGTCATTTTGGGTTGGAACGAGACGTCCGTGCCATACATGTGGGTCAATGCACTTTTCATACATCACAAGAAATAGCGCTAAGCAAAAACGTGTTAAAAGCGTGGGCAGGCGATGCGTTGCGACGCGGTGGTTCGGGGAACAAGAAACACGCAGTCTTTTCATCTTTTTATTTTTTTTATTTTTCATTATTATTTTGTTTTTTATTTGTAACGTGCGTTTTGTTTGTGCAGAATAAACGTTTTTTCTTTCTTTCTTTCTTTCTTTCAGTCACGGGCTGAAGCTAGTTTATATTATCTTACCCGTGTCGGGATTGCTGATTGCCTGATTAGTTTTAGACGATAACAGAATCATTATGGTCTCATCAAATCCCTAATCCCCAAACAAAAATCTTCATCCGTTACATATAAAAATAATTAATTTATATTAATGTAAAGATGTAAATTTTGAATATATGTGATGTAAATATGTTTTGCAATTTAACTTATTAATTTATTTTACAATTTGATTTTGTGTTTTTTTGTGGCATGTATTTCATTCATTGGTTACTAACATAATTTTTAAGTATACTGACATATGGATCACTGTGTCTGACATAAACATAATTATGTATAACAGTATTATCGTAGTTTTGACTAAAAATGAATTAATAATGTAATATTTGTATTTTAATAATGTATGAAGACTGTAATTTTATTAATATGCTTCGATTACTGTTATAATGTCACTTAAAAATATGCACGACTAGAAAGTCGAATATAGTGAAACCATTTATGTCACTTTATCATAAACGATGTACAGTCAACAAAAGAGATAAGTAACCAGGGTCGTCGGATATAGTTGAAGTTTAGTAAGAAACCGATAGAGGTTTTCGAATGAAATTTAATTTGGTAAATGAACGGTATGTTTTCTATTAATTAAACTAAGTTTTATTCGAAATCGTTTGCAGCCATCGGTTTCTTACTAATCTTCAACTATATCCGACGACCCTGGTTACTTATCTCCTTTGGTTACAGTACCTATATTCTGGGAAATAAAACATTCATTCATTCATAAATAAATTATTATTATAGCAAAATGAATGGGAAAATAATAAGGATAATGGACCAGACATGACTAATGTATTTTATTACATTTTCCAGTTGATGACGAGCACAACCGTTGCCACTTTCCCAGCTGGGTGGTAGAACACCACAAGTGGTTCAGTCTCGACCACACACACCAGTACCACTTCACCACCAAGAACGCCACGCTCAAGGTAACCGCTTTATAAATGGAATATCACGCCTGCATGTCAATTCTGTAAAAATCTCGCCGTGAAAACTTGCCTGGAGTGAGCTATCAGTGTCATCCCACTGATGCTAGGGATTGACTAAGCAAACATTTACAATCATAATCGAGATTTTAATAATATTTTTCGTATGCTAATTCTATTGGTCATTTTATATTATTTCAAAACTAGTATTTTAGCTGTCAAAATATTACTATGTTGTGGGGTTTTAAAATAAAATAGCAAAACAGAAATTTAGTCAAAATATCATTTTTTTTTTCTTTGAGTGGTCCTTATACAAGGAATAGTATTTTTCTCCTAGATTAAAACCCCACAAATAGTAATGTTTTGACAATTATAATACTAGCTTTGGAATTATATAAAATAAAAAATATCAATAGAATTAGCATAAAATATATTATTAAAATCTCGATTATGATTGTAAATGTATGCTTGGTCAATCCCTAGTATCAGGTGGGATGACACTGACAGCTCACTCCACGCTCACTTCACCCAAGTTTTCAAGGTGAGATGGTTACAGAATCGCACTGCTGTTTTCTGTGGAGGAGTAGGCAAAGGTTTTTAAGACACCACCCGCATTTCTTCACTTATGTTACAGTATTTTTATCCCACGAAGCGACGCGAACTTTACTTGTGTTTACCAAGTGTACAAACACGCTGTGCACGTGTGTGTAAGCGCATGTGTGGAGGTCTTGTGGAGGGCGAAATCGGACGTTTGTATGTATGTGTATTATGCGCTGACGCTACTTGTCTTCACGCACACATTTACACCTTGTTGTTTGTTTGGTACACTTAGTTACCACAAGTAAAGCGCGTGTCCTTCAATGCATTTTATCCTTCGAAAAAACTGAGCATAGCCCGCTCCATAGCGCGCTGAGCGAGCGATACAAACCTACTTACACAGATAAAATCAAATACCAAATTATTATAGAAATAATAATTGTATATGCTGTCAATTTGCAGATAATGAATGAGGACGGCTCGTTCGAGGAGAAGCGACTGGTGTGCCACTCCATACTGGAGCACAAGGACAACAAGCTGGTCAAGTTGGTCGCGCACCTCACCAGGGGATGGTGAGTTCAAAGCTTCACTACATAGTATAAAACAAAGTCGCTTCCCTGTCTGTCTGTCCCTATATATGCTTAGATCTTTAAAACTACGCAACGGATTTTGATACGGTTTTTTTTAATACATAGAGTGATTCAAGAGGAAGGTTTATATGTATAATACATGCATAATATAATAGAGAAACAATGATAATTTTAGAGTTTTCTAATGTGATGTCGTAAATAAACACATTTTTTGCGATTACATTGCAAACGCTGGCTGAACCATTCGAGATAGATCAAAATAATGTACTACAGTATTGTACACCTTAAAAAGATCTACAAAAAAGTCCACAATGGTATATGTCTATCTCTTAGGGATAACCCACAATAACGATTTTTTATCCTATACTTTTTACGAGAAATAATGGCTCTAAAATTATCAGTGTTTCTCTACTATATTATGCATGTATTATAAATATAAACCTTCCTCTTGAATCACTCTTATCTATAAAAAAAAACCGCATCAAAATCCGTAGCGTAGTTTTCAAGATCTAAGCATACATAGAGACAGACAGACAGCGGGATGCGACTTTGTTTTATACTATGTAGTGATCAGCATTGCACCCGTGCGAAGCCGGGGCGGGTCGCTAGTAATAAATAAATCAATTTCCTTAACCCCTCAGCCGCGAGGAGCCATTTTTGCGCGGTCCCTTTTTTTTTTTTGGGTCGGAAATCATCAAATAACTTCTCCCGCTCTGGGCGGAGCGGGAGTGCGTCACAGACTTTTACTGACTAAAACCCATCCGTGTTCCTTCAGTTGCCTGTGCCAAGGGCCACGGTAATTCTTTCGAACAACCCGCGACCCTGAAGACCCTGGCAAGCATTCCCGCGGCGACGACCCGTAACGACTGTCAAAGATCCTCGAATGACAGCTGAGACCAACGGATTAAAATGCTTTCCGAGGCACGGAGGTGTCTTGGTATGAGACGATGGTCACCCATCCACGGACCAACCGCGGCAAGCGTAGTTTAACCAGATCGATCGACCCGTGCGTAACTAATATGGCTTTACAGAATTATAATCATTAGAATCAGCAATACAATTCCGTGAGTTAGAAATGGTCTCAAATGGCATGATTTCATGAAATTGTCATTTATTAGGGTAATATGAGAGAGTTGTATTGATTATTGATTACTTAATCCACCTGGGTGCCTCCATCTGAGGGGCCCGTGGCTAAATAACAACAGCCGCACAGGTCGATCGATCAGGTTAAGCTACGCATGCCACGGTTGGTCTGTGGATGGGTGACCATCTTTACATACCGAGACCCCTCCATGCCTCGGAAAGCACGTTAAGCCGATGGTCCTGGCTGGCTGTCTTTCGTGGATCTTTGACAGTCGTTACGGGTAGTCAGAAGTCCGAAAGTCTGTCAACCAGTCTTACCAAGGGATATCGTATATCTGACCTCCACAACCCAGTGACTGGGTTGTGGAGGTCAGATAGGCAGTCGCTCCATGTAAAATACTGGTATTCAGTTGCATCCGGTTAGACTGGAAGCCGACATCAACATAGTTGGGAAAATGCTAGGCAGATGATTATACTTACTGACCACCTGCAACTATACAGGGTTATTTGTAAAACACCAACAACATGAAATCGCGAAAAAAAAATCTGCTGTTCCCTACATTTTGACGACTCTTACGAACATAAATGTAGGGAACAGCTGATTTTTTTTTCGCGATTTCAGGTTTGGTGCCATAGTAAAAGTTGTTCATAATGAGGAGTACAATGACCTCTTAAGAGGTTGTTGGTGTTTTATAAATAACCCTGCATATTTTACTGATTATATCAATCCATCAATCAACTCAGCCTATCGCAGTCCACTGCTGGACATAGGCCTCTCCCAGACTGCACCACAACACCCTGTCCTCCGCCTTCCGCATCCAGTCTCCCCCAGCCACCTTCTTTAGGTCGTCCGTCCATCTAGCTGGGGGGCGTCACACACTACGCTTGCCGATACGCGGTCTCCACTCCAGGACTCGTCTGCTCCACCGGCCATCGGCCCTTCGACAGACATGGCCAACCCACTGCCACTTCAGTTTGCTTACTCTGCAAGCTATGTCGGTTATTCCGGTTCTTTTCAGGTTACTGATTTATACAACGTGTAACGTTAAATGCGCAAAACCTCACACACCCCAACTGATTTTTAATTCAATTGACATAATATTTCAGAGTGAAAATAAGTCATTAAAAAAATTGTAAAGGTTTTATGTGCTGTTTTAGTTTTACTGGCCATTCTGATCGTTTCTTGCGTCTGCGACGACGCTTTATCGAGAGAGGAGTCGTCACCGGGCCGCTGCGCCGCACTGACATTGGGTTGCTTGACCTATTAATAAATAGACACGGCAAAGTTTGAAAATTTTTTGAAAAATGTGACCTATATTAAAAAGGGGTTCAATTAATTCTGCTCATTATTCTGATCAAACTATTTTCAGGTTTTGCGCATTTAACGTTACACGTTGTATATTCTCCATCATTTCCAGCGAGTCCGGCCACGTGTGTGTACGGCTGGCACGTCGCGAGGGCGCAGTACTAGAGCTGCAACTGGGCGCCTCTCTACACGACGCGCCGCACCACGCATGCGCCGACCAGCTCTACACGCCTCACGTCACGCTCATCAGTAAGTTAAATAACGTAAAAAAACATTACATTTATATTTATATAAAAAAAATTACATAATATAAGCTAACATCACACTAATATTATAAATCCGAAAGTTTGTGAGTGTGCGTGTGTGTTCGTATGTATTTTACTACTTCATGCTCAAACGGCTGAACGGATTTGGATGAAATTTGGTACACAGATAGTTTATAACCGGGATTAACACATAGGATACTTTTTATCCTGATATTCCCACGGGATCGACACTTATGCGGGTGAAACCGCGGTGCCCAGCTAGTTTAAAATAATAATATGTACTTGTATATGAAAAAATAAGCAAAAGAATCATAGGGCATCAAAAAGTCGTCCGCATCGCTGTCAACAGGAGCATTGCCCATAAGGCTGGCAGCATTACCACGTTGTATGGCGATGCTAATTCTTTGGCTAAGGAATAGGCCAGCCCTCTGGTCACGTAAAGAGTCGACTAACCGCTTGGCGATATCTCGAAAAACCAAGTGGGCACTCGGACACCATGGCCCTTGTGTTTCAATCCCAAACGTCTCGAACATATAACTCCCAATCTGTTTACAATATTTTCGTCGTTTTCTGCACCTGCAGCAGCCGCATATAAAACATTACATTTACATAAATTCACGCTTTTTAGGGTTCCGTACCCAAAAGGTAAAACGGGACCCTGTTACTAAGACTCCGCTGTCCGTCCGTCCGTCTGTCACCAGGCTGTATCTCATGAACCCTGATAGTTAGACAGTTGAAATTTTCACAGATGATGTATTTCTGTTGCCCCTATAACAACAAATACTAAAAAACAGAATAAAATAAATATTTAAGGGGGCTCCCATACAACAGACATGATTTTTTTTTTGCCGTTTTTATAGATAATGGTACGGAACCCTTCGTGCGCGAATCCGACTCGCGCTTGGCCGGTTTTTTTTATTTGATTTGATCTCTACTTATACAGAGGGGCCCGTGGCTAAATAATAACAGCCGCACAGGTCGATCGATCAGGTTAAGCTACGCTTGCCGCGGTTGGTCTGTGGATGGGTGACCATCTTTACATACCGAGACCCCTCCGTGCCTCGGAAAGCACGTTAAGCCGTTGGTCCCGGCTGTCATTCGTAGATCTTTGACAGTCGTTACGGGTAGTCAGAAGCCTGAAAGTCTGACAACCAGTCTTACCTAGGGGTATCGTATTACCCAGTAACTGGGTTGTGGAGGTCAGATAAGCAGTCGCTCCATGTAAAATACTGGTATTCAGCTGCATCCGGCTAGACTGGAAGCCGACCCCGACATAGTTGGGAAAATGCTAGGCAGATGATGATCTCTGCTTATACACTTTATTTATGGGTGTGTTAATATTTCCAGCGACGTCCCTCTACCCGGTGCGGTGTCCGATGCTGGGTCGCTACACAGTGCTGGACTCGCTCGCGGACAGGCGCAGGAGACGACAACAACTGACCATTGGTAAGACGCGCTATGTTCTCCTGAAAGCTTACCCAAGCCTTTCAAAGATTGATATCTTGTATTGAAATCGACTTGAGGGGCTTGTGGCTAAGTAATAACAGCCGCACGGGTCGATCGGTCAGGTTATGCTACGCTTGCCGCGGTTGGTCCTTGGATGGGTGACCATTTTCACATACCAAGGTCCCTCTGTGTCTTAGAAAGCACGTGAAGCGCGCAAGCGTAGCTTAAACTGATCGACCCGTGCGGCTGTTATTACTTACAAGGAAGGTATCCCGACGTGTCACCTCCGATTTTTTTGTGGCTGATATATGTTATTCTCCATCAAATTTTAAGAGACATGTATTTTTTTTTTTTTTGGGGGTGAAATAGCCCCCTAAACATTACCACCTTTCGGGGCAGTTTGAGGGTTTTACATACTTCTAGTTAATATTTTTCCAAAAGACCGAATGGATATTAATATATATAAATATATCCATTTATTTTCCTTTTTTTTATTAATTTTAAATTTTTTTTATTTTTAAATATATTCATTTATTGGATATATTAATATATCCATTTGGTCTTTTGGAAAAATATTAACTAAGTATGTAAAACCCTCAAACTGCCCCGAAAGATGGTAATGTTTAGAGGGCTATATCACCCCCAAAAAAGGCGCGTTGGCAAAAAAAAAAATACGTGTCTCTTAAAATTTGATGGAGAATAACATATATCAGCCACAAAAAAATCGGAGGTGACACGTCGGAATACCTTCCTTGTTAGCTATTGTCAAATACACCGAATCGTGAAAAAAAAAAAAACTGATAGATGTTTACCTTTTATTTATTTTAATTCTCTTCAAACTCAGTTCCGTACGTCCGAATAAAAAAACGGAAAACTTAGATCACTCGTGTGTCCGTCTGTCCGTCCGTCACAGTCAATTATCTCCGAATCTACTGGACCGGTTAAGTTGAAATTTGGTATACATATCGATTTCTGTGACCAAAACGCGAAGGTATGATATGAATAGACGAAATCTTTCTATGGGGGTCACTTTTGGGGGGCAAGATGAAAATTAAAAAAAAAAAATTGTCAACTGCATCGTGTGACATATCAAATGAAAGGGTTTGTTATGAGGATCTCAAATATATTTTTTCGTAATTTTAAAATAAATATTTTCCAAGTTATTCAAGAAAATAGACGAAAATTGACTATTCCCCCCCCTTTATCTCCGAAACTACTGAACCTAAAATTTTGAAAAAAATACAGAAATTAGTTTTCTACTTATAGATTATGGGAAAACCTATAAGAAGTCCATGATATTAAAAATAACATGGTAAATCACTCAATATTGTGCGTACCAACTTACTTTTGCAGTTGGAATGTATGGGAGAACATAATTTTCAACTACAATGTTGAGTTTGTTCTTGGGATGAATTAATTCCAGCTACGGAACCCTTCATTGTGCGTGGTCGGTCACGCACTTGGCCGGTTTTTTTATTACAAAACTATCTTCCGTTACTTACAGACGAGTCGACTGGCGAAGAGTTAGCAGAGAAGCCAGTCGAGTGCGTGATGGGCCAGTACGACAGCGCTAGCATCGGCTGCGGCGCCTCGCAGGATACCATCGAGTTCCAGTCCGCTTGTACCAGCACAGGTATGCTTCGGGCTCACACGCACTGGGCGGTTACCCGGTACGGCTGACCGCTACTGCTGTGCGTGAGTTCCTGGGTTCAACTTAGGCAGGCCTGTTGGTCTAGTGGTCAGTGGCCCTGACTACTATACGCAAGGTCGTGGGTTCGATTCCCACCCAGGACAAATGTTTGTGTGATGAGCACGATCATTTGTTGTTTGTCTGGGTGTAATTTATCTATAATATGTATGTATTTAGAATTATACAGGGTTATTTGTAAAACACCAACAACCTCTTAAGAGGTCATTGTACTCATCATTATGAACAACTTTTACTATTGGACCAAACCTGAAATCGCGAAAATAAAATCAGCTGTTCCCTACATTTTGGCGACTCGTACGAACATAAATGTAGGGAACAGCTGATTTTTTTTTCGCGATTTCGGATTTGTTCCGATAGTAAAAGTTGTTTGTTGTCATGAGTAGAATCATGTGTTTAAGTATCGGTCACTCATTACCAGTCACCCTATATGTATGTTTATCAGTTGTCTAGTACTCATAGTACAAGCTCTGCTTAGTTTGGGACTAGATGGCGTTGTGTGAAAGTTGTGGAAAATTATTGTTATTTTAATTTTTTATTTTTTACATATCTCGGGACCATGAGGTCCCGGTCCTTTGAAAGGCGTACGAGGGGCCGAAGCCAACTCGCAGAGGCCCCTTAGGAGATTGTAATGAAATGTGGCACCATCCCACGATTATTCCTGTATGCACTATGCAAGTCTACCCAAGGACAAGCCCCGGTTGGTGTAGAACTATTGCAGGATATGGAAAATTGGGTTTGGGTGGCTAAAGTGGGTTGGTTACCAAGAACTATGGCCCCTGCTTGATCGGTGTTTTATATACACACGGATGAAATGGCAGGGTACTTGCACACTTAATAATGGGCCCCCGTAAAACTGTCGCTAGCACATAGTGACGTAGCGACAAGGGGGCAACATGTTTTGAGGTGCTTGAGGAGTGGAGAGGTATTCCATGGCTTTCAGAACAATCCCTCAAAAAAAAATATTATTAAAATCTCGATTATATGATTTTAATTGTATTCTTGGTCAACCCCTAGCATCAGTGGGATGACACTGACAGCTCACTCTACGCTCATTTCACTTAATTTTTTTTATTGTTTGCCTAAAAGGAGGCTCCGAACACAATTCATTGTATATGAAGTTTTTTCTGATAGTAAAATATTTTTAATTTTTTTTTCTAATTTTTCACGGTGAGATGATTATAGATTTTTTTCTATATTTTATTTTATTTTATGTTAAGAGGAACAACAAACAGAGACAATATAAAACGACAAGATATACAGTGAAAATAAAATATATATACAACGTGTAACGTTAAATGCGCAAAACCTGAAAATAGTTCGATCAGAATAACGAGTAGAATTAATTGAACCATTTTTTAAAATAGGTCACATTTTTCAAAAAAATCTTCATTAAAAACATTGCCGTGTCTATTTATTAATAGGTCAAGCAAGGCAATGTCAGCGCGGCGCAGCGGCCCGTTGACGACTTTTCCCTCGATAAAGCGTCGGCGCAGACGCAAGAAACGATCAGAATGGCCAGTAAAACTAAAATAGCACATGAAACCTTTAAAATTTTTGTAATGACTTATTTTGTCTCTGAAATACGTCAATTGAATCAAAAATCAGTTGAGTTGTCTGAGGTTTTGCGCATTTAACGTTACACGTTGTATATACTAATTTTAAAAAATATATATTATTTTTCACGGTGAGCTGGTTACAGAATCGGCTTGCCGTGATGTAACGATGCACTTACCCCCCCGCAGTGTACACGTGCTACGGCAGCTGGCGCGAGGGCGCGCTGGGGCTGCTGGTGGCGGCGCCGGCGCGCGCGCACGCGCTGTGCTTCCTCTACACCACCGTGCTCAGGAACGGTCAGTACTCGCCGCCACCCGAACTGCCACACTACACCTGTTTTTTTTTCACACCCTAGGAATTTCTCCTGTATTGTGGGTGCGTTTACAAACATTTAAACTCACATACACAAACAGCCAGACCGACAGACAGACACTGACAGATTACTGTCAATTTTAATCATTTTGAAGCATATTGCTGATCCATTGCTCCATATGTTCGAAAAATGTGTCTGCTCAACAACGTAAATAACGCAATGAATGTTGTTGAACTGTCAAAATGAAAACCATTGCTACTGATAGTGTGTTACGCAATTAGACTGCTGTACTTTTAGCATGAAATCGTACTAATATTATAAATGTAAAAGTTTTTGAAGATGTTTGGATGTTTTGTTACTCAATCACGTGTAAGCCGTTGAATTGATTTAGATAAAAAATGGCACATAGATCCCGGATTAACACATGGGGTACTTTTGTATCCCGGTAATGTGTTCTCTTGGAATAATAGTCGAAAGTTACTTTTTAAACGAGTGAAGCCACGGGCAGTAACTAGTGTTCAATAAGACGTGAGGAATTCTACACCAGTGTGATGTTTTCAATAAAATATCTGACTAATTTAGAGAAAATGAACCAAAAATACGAAGACATCTACCAACCCGTACTAAGCACGTGTGATGGATTACGGCCCAGTCCCTCTCACAGAGGCCTGTGTCCCAGAAGTAAATGATAAATGATTTATTTTCTGTAAGTAGGTTTGTACAAACACTTTTACATGTCAATCATATTTTTTTTAAACTAGATGAGGTCGGCGTTTCCTATCTGACTACTCTGAGAAGAAAGGCCGAAACAAACTCAGAGGTCACAGTCTCTTTTAAAGTCCAGACATAATCTTGGTCAGATAATGTTAAGACCATGTAGATTGGTGTCTGAAATGGTCTTTTGAGTAAAGAACCACACAGGTTGAGCGGACCTGTCCAGTCAGTGCACGCATTTGTCAAAAATCGTGCAGCTCAACTCAGAACTTGAGGAGCCTTACGATTCGACGAACAATACCAATGAAAGGACATTTGGGTAGGCCGCATAAATGACTCAAACTGCCAGATCATGATTAAAACTAACTAAGAAGGAAAACCGAAAAAAAGAAATGACCCACATAGTCTTCACACTCACAGTAATAATAATAAAAATAAGATACTTTACAAAGTAAATATCCATGTCATTGTTTATATAAAATTCATCAATGTCAATGTGTATATAAAAATCCGGATATAATCTTTGAGGACCATGTAGATTGGTGTCTGAAGTGGTCTTTTGAGGAAAGAACCACACTGAGTGGACCTGTGCAGTCAGTGCACGCATTCGTCAGTAACCGTGCAGCTCAACTCAGAACTTAAGGAGCTCAACGATTGTGCAAGTGGGAACATTACAGGCTGATTCTATATGCTGTTAGAGAAAATCGGCGGCTCATGGCCAGATAATAACAGCCGCACGGGTCGTTCAACGGTTAAGCTGATCGGAAAACGGATGGGTGACGGTTCATTAGATACCGACTAGGGAATACAATCCCATTCTGTCGGGATCGCGGCCTTTTTTAGCGAGATTGATCTCGGACGAAAAAAGGGCGAGATCTCGCGTCATCAACGTGCATTTGTTTTGTTTACTAATAATTGTTGAACTAATTTTATTTCTAATTTATTCAAATACTAGCGACCCGCCCCGGCTTCGCACGGGTGCAATGCTGATCACTACATAGTATAAAACAAAATCGCTTCCCGCTGTCTGTCTGTATCTATGTATGCTTAGATCTTGAAAACTACGCTACGGATTTTGATGAGGTTTTTTTTTTATAGATAAGAGTGATTCAAGAGGAAGGTTTATATGTATAATACATGCATAATATAGTAGAGAAACACTGATAATTTTAGAGCCATTATTTCTCGTAAAAAGTATACGATTAAAAATCGTTATTGTGGGTTATCCCTAAAGATAGACATATACCATTGTGAATTTTTTTGTAGAACTTTTTAAGGTGTACAATACTATAATACATTATTTTGATCTATCTCGAATGGTTCAGCCAGCGTTTACAATGTACGCGCAAAAAAAATGTGTTTATTAACGACATCACATTAGAAACCTCTAAAATTATCAGTGTTTATCTACTATATTATGCATGTATTATACATATAAACCTTCCTCTTGAACCACTCTATCTATTAAAAAAAACCGCATCAAAATCCGTTGCGGGGTTTTAAAGATTTGAGCATATATAGGGACAGACAGACAGGGAAGTGACTTTGTTTTATACTACATATACATATGTAGTGATTGTGATTATTTGCAAAAAAAAAAACACACAAAACTGCCAATCTCGCGGGATCTCTAAATTGGCGAGATCTCGCAGTATTGTTATTCATAAACTGGCTGGATCTCGCTTGAGTCCCAATCTCGCGAGATTGGCATTCATTGAGTTAAACTCCCGAGATTTCGTCCGAGATCAATCTCGCTAAAAAAAGCCGAGATCTCGCGAGAACGAGATTGCATTCCCTAATACCGACAGCGACACCCTTCCCGCATACGTTCCTTTTGCCCCCGGCGTAGGTGTGAGATGGAACACCAGAGTGGTTTTTAGTACATCCATGAGGATTTTCCACTCCTGAAACAAAATAATACGATACCCTTTGGAAAGACTGGTTGTCAGACTTTCGGGCTTCCGACTTCCCGTAACGACTGTCAAAGATTCACGACTTACAGCCGGGACCAACAGCTTAACGTGCTTTCCGTGGCACGGAGGTGTATTGGTACGTGAAGATGGTCACCCATCCACGGACCCACCGCGGCAAGCGTAGCTTAACCTGATCGATCGACCCGTGCGGCTGTTAATACTTAGCCACAAGCCCCTCTACGCGGACCATTATGCGGACGAAGCAGCAAACTAAAACTAGTATTATATTACAGAGTGCTGTACTTTCATCGTTCTCTTGCTTACTATACAGGGTTAATTTTCAAAGACCAGCCAAATCTAAGGATGTGGTACAGACCATCAAACTGAACAACTTTCTCCATGGGACTAATATCGTATTCGCGAAAAATTTATCAACTGTCCCATAGAAAACTTCAATACCTACTCGACCTAAACGTATGGGACGGCTGAATTTTTATTCGCGAATACGATGGACAAAATTGTTCAGTTTGATGGTCTGTACCATACCCTTACAGGACTTCAGCGAAATGTGCCCCTCCGATAGATGTCACCATCATACAGTTCTAAAGTATAAATTTTGATGAGATATTTTTGAAGGTTAAAAGGGCAGAAGCTGAAGGTCAACGTCAGGGGGGAAACAAAAAAGGGGAAAAGCTGTAGAGTCAGAGGGGGAGGAATTTTTCAAGGGTAACCAGATTACGTGTAATTAGGTCATCCGAAGTTTGACAATATGAACTCGATTTTTTGGGTGATCCAAACGTTACCGGAAAGAAATCTTTTCTGAATATAATAACTACCATATACCTACTTCTAGGAAGCTATGCTGAGACATTTGCGATTGCAAGGTTCCGTTTGGCTATAACAGTCAACAAATCGGTTTCCCCATAGGATTCAATGTAACTTCTAGACCATTTTAGGATATGTTCCCGTCAACTTAGGAGTATAATTCTTTTTGATATAGTATCAATACACATTCTAGTTTATTCAGGCTAGAGGGCGCACTTGTCGGAGGTACATTTTCCTACGCAAACTCGCTAGACTCCTTTGGTTGGTCTTTGAAAACTAACCCTGTATAGTTATTTAACCGAGGTCTTGCTCTGTCCCAGACTCGGGCGTGCCGGTGCAGTTCCTGGCCGTGTCGGCCGTGTCGCGCGCCTGCGACCGCGCCGTGCTGCCGGGCGTGGCGGGCGATAAGGCGTACAACCTCACAATTAATGGTATACTTTTCGTTTACTTATTTTTATACACATACAGAGTACCACTTTAATGGCAATATTAATTTAACCCTTAATAATAACCATTAAACCAATCCAATGCCATATTTTCGTTTCCACAGAGCACGGGGATTCCCCAATTGTTAAGAGATATTCAACTCATTTTGTTCCCCGTAGATTCGTTCTGATTACATAAAGATGTAAATTTCCACCAGGCCATTTAAAAGAAAAAAAAAAAAAATTATGAATATATTTTTTTAAATATTTTTTCCATACTATAGCGCTAATGTTACGTCCAAATAAATTTAATTTGCTTAAAAAGTAAAAATCATGCAATTAAGGGTTATAATTTGTATGATTACTGGCCTTTACAGTTACCCGCGTGTTAAATTAATGTCGCCTTTGTAGCGGCTTGTTGTGTTACTTATGACAGACCTATAACTTGTTCCAAAACACAAGTAGCGGACGCTGGATGAACAGCTGCGGCAGTAAATTGGAACTGGACCACATCTCGGCCCTCAATAGCATAGTTACAGAACCTAAGTCGGATTTTTGTCTACAATGAGTTAGATATACAGCCGTGATCACGTTAACGAGATCTACATTTTTGCCTAAACCATTCGTCTGAATCGCTTTTTAAACCAAATTTAACATTTTTTTTTTTAAACGTTGCACCACACTAGGAAGCTCTCCTGTATTATGGGTGCGTTTACAAACATTTAAAGTCACATACACAAACAGCCAGACCCGGAACAATTACTTGTAGGTCATACAAATATTTGTTCCGTGCGGGAATCGAACCCGCGACACGCAGCGCAGCAGTCAATCGCTTAACCACTGCTCCAACCGTGCCAATTTGCAGTAAGTCGAGCATTTTTTTACATCACAAACTATTCTCGAAATCGTCTAGAGCGTACTTACTGCAACTATGCTGTTGACGGCAGATCTGTCGCATGACGGAGTAGCAATACTTTTCTGTTGTTCTCTGAGTGAGTTTACAAAGAATGCATTGTTTATAATAAGTTACAAATTTTAATTATAGTAACAAGTTAGGATAAGAATTTAGTTAGGATAAGACATGTACACTGTCGCAATAGGTTTCCCTGTAAGGATAGAATGTAATTTGGAAAATAAATAAATAAAATACGCAAAAACCATCACTCAGTGGATCCCAAATAACAGGAAAAGACTAAGTGGCAGGCACAGAAAGTGATGCCGGGAGGAGCTGGACTCCTTAGGGAATTAGTCCACAATCGCAGTAGACTGGGAAAACTGGAAACAGGGAAGGGAGACCCCCTGCAGTGGGATAACACGGGATTATAATAATAATATTATTATTTATATAGGCTAATTGTTTACTCGAGTGTGTTTTATAGGGGTGATTCTACCTACGAGTATTATAATAACAAATAAAAAATATTTCCTTGCAATATTCATTTTAAAACGTATTAGGCAATTCTAATAGGTTTTAAAATTAATATTGCAGTCTTTTATTTTTTTTTTTTTTTTATAGAATGTACAGTATAATAGTTTTTGTTTTTAAGTTATGGATGTTTCAGCTGTTTTTAATTTTTTATGCTTTCTAACAATTTATTTATTTGAACTAAATTCTTTAACGGTGTTTGCGGTAGGACTAAACTTGGAGAAGCCGTCACGTAACGAAGAAGCGTTATGCCCCCTCCGTACGAATTTTTATTACATATAATAACGAGAGACAGAGATATAGATAGTTTTCATGGTTCTCGAGGGCGCTGAAACCGATAGTAATGTCAAAATGAAAATCCAAGATGGCGGCTGCATACATTTTCAAATTTTTCTTCATGGCTGGCGTTTTCATTATTTTCGAGGGTGCTGAAGCCGATAGTGGGGTTAAAATGAAAATAATTTATAAAAAATTCGCCGCCATTTTGAACTTCGTTCCTGCCGGGGATTAATTATCCGACCCCACACGTTATTTTAGTATTAAGCTATTTGTACTAAGCTTTCATTTAATACCTTCATATCGAGATTGTCGAAGTTTAATGACTTAATACCAGGATATAACATACAACACTACTGGCGGAATATGGGTGGGTGTACTAAGTGCACTTTTTCCTAACCCTTCGGGAATAACAAGCACGATTTAATTTTATTTATCTATTATTTATTTAGGATCTCCCACAAAAGATGTACACAGACCATTAAAACTAAATTAGGAACTACATAGGTATCACGTAGGTGTACTCCTTTACTTACAGGAGACCACAGCATGCATAATAAAATTTTACATCTAAGCTAACAAGAACCAAGTTATAATACTAGTAAAATATGAATAAAAAGTTAAAAAAAAAATTAAGAAATGTAAAGATTGATCATAAGTGATTGCTCATTTTGTAACTGGATTTTTTATTTTTATAATATGATAATTTTAATTTGATATCTATTAATTTATTCCATATCGATTGTGTATTTGACTTTTGACTACATAATTTAATTGATTGTAATGTAATTAGATGTAATTCTGACCATTTGGATTTGGCTAGGCGAGCAATAATTTATGTGTTTTGCATTTTGTATTTTTATCTATTTTTGTTTTATATGGGTCACAGACCTGAAATAAATGATATTATTATAAAGATAATGTAATGAAAAGTGTTCCGGTCCCGCCAGGTACGTGCGAGCAGAGCAGCAAGTACAACAGCCTGGCGCAGCGCCTGTGCCCGGCGCTGGCGCTGCTGGCCGCGCTGCTGCTGCTGGCCAGGTGATACCCTGCGGCGGCTCGCTGATGCAGCCGAGGGTTTGGGCACCTGAGGGTCTAGAGCTCACGCGGTTATGGAGTAGTTCTAAGGGTATAACTATTGTATCGGCCATCTTTTTTCAAGATAACATAACAAAAAAAAAAACGACGCGTTGCACTCCGGGAGTGCCGGCAGAAGTGAAAACTTGAATACTAACGGCGCTTGTATACGGTAAGAAAATTTACCGTGTCTGCGGCAGACAAGACAAATTCTTCGTGTACACGACAAGAATTTTGTCTGTTCTACACACGAAACAACGTTCGCCGCGTCGTGTCTTGCGCAGACAAGATTTTTTTCGTGCACCGCTGCGAGCAGTGTACACAGTTATTTTCTAGTTACGACACGAATTCTTGCGTAGGCCCGGCGTATTTTCTTACCGTGTACAAGCGCCCTAACGTTGTGCATTTTTGATATTTTGGAATGGTTAGGGAATAATTTTGCACGAATTGCTTTAATTATCAGTATAAAAGTACTATAATTTATGTGGTAGATTTATTGCGCTATCGTACACAAACATGACAACCGCGCCGTAGAAAGAGAGGGGGATACTTCCTGTCCTACGCCGCGCCGGCTGTCTACTCTCCATCCGTCTTACGAATTTTCGATCAGGTCACGTGTCCTGACGCGAGTTTAACATTTTTTACCCATTACAAAAAAAAGTGTACAACGCCGCTAAAGAAGTTTTCACTTAAAAAAAAAATAGACGCATTTCGAGTACGCGCCGTTTGTAAACGTTTGATCATAACTGCAACCTAAACTAAGTTATTGAGAGGAGTCTCCTAAACAATCCTTAATCAGTGCTAGCAATTTTGCTCAAAAGAGCATTACAAATCCATATAACATTAGCCGCCAGAACTGGATTCCCTGTGTCGCAAGTCCTTTTTCGCTGGTATCGGCACGAAGTAGAGAATAGCTCATATCCAGTCAGGGAGATGGTCGCAGAGCTTAATGTCCAGGGTGTACCAGGTACCTTCTCTTTCAATACGATCTCAATAGCATGCGCTAAGGTAATCCACGAAATTCTAATTTACTTACACTCCACGCAAGTTTTCACGGTGAGATAAATAATAATAATAATATTCCACAACTTTCACACAACGCCATCTAGTCCCAAACTAAGCAGAGCTTGTGCTATGAGTACTAGACAACTGATAAACATACATATAGGGTGACTGGTAATTAGTGACCGATACTTAAACACATGATTCTACTCATGACAACAAACAACTTTTACTATCGGACCAAATCCGAAATAACGAAAAAAAAAAACAGCTGTTCCCTACATTTTGACGACTCGTACGAACATAAATGTAGGGAACAGCTGATTTTTTTTTCGCGATTTCGGATTTGGTCCGATACTAAAAGTTGTTTGTAATGATGAGTGGAATCATGTGTTTAAGCATCGGTCACTAATTACCAGTCACCCTATATATTTCTAAATACATACATATTATAGATAACTTTCACCCAGACAAAGAACAAATGATCGTGCTCATCACACAAACATTTGTCCTGGGTGGGAATCGAACCCACGACCTTGCGCATAGCAGGGCCACTGACCACTAGACCAACAGGCCTATCAATAGAGTTTGACAAAGATGGTTACAGAATCGCACTCCTGGCCTGCAAATTGTAAAATGCGTAAGAAAATTTTAATTCCGTGGTCTATCCTGACGCTTCCGCCTTAAGTTTTGAACCTTGCTAGTACTAATGTGACTATTAAAGTCTTATATACTTTCTGAGTTGATCTTGGAGATAACTGACCTACGGTGTCGGAAAACATCGTGAGGAAACCTGGTCTTGCAATGATCTAAACCACCAACTCGCTGTCCCATTGCAGGGTAAATGACCGTTCGCGTACAGAAAGGAGCAAAGTTTTGTATGAAACCCAAAAGTGCTGTTGAGGAAAATCACGTCTTCCCAGAGCCGAGCAGTGGTGGCCAAGTCGTAACGGCGTTGGTTTATGAGTTGTAGATCATAGGTTCGAACCCAGACAGACGCTTAGCTTTGTGTACATTATATCATCACCACTGCTCGGTGATGTACAATTTTAATAGTTTTTTTTTTATCATTGTTCGTCTCAACCAAATCACCCGCCATCTAATCTCTTCACCACCCTTGGTTGACTGGTAGAGAATGCCTAAGGCATTAAGTCCACCTTTGTACAGACGCCAACACATCAAGCTACCCGAAACTGTCATATTTTCCCAATCAACTTTGAACCTTATACTTGGTAATAATGTTGAAAATGTATTAAAGAAATTTGACAGATTGTTGTAGCTTGATGTGCTGGCGTCTGTACCTTTTTGTGTGCGAAAAGTTTAAATAAATAAATAAGTAAAATATCGTGAGGAAACCGTCATGTCGTACAATGAAACATTCGAAGTCATGTGACTTCTAACAACCCGCACTGGGCCCTCGTGGTATATTATTGTACCTTCCTCTCACAAAGAGGAGGCCTGTGTCCCAGGAGTGGGAATGCTATAAGCTGATTATGCTATAAACAGAAAAGAAACAAGCATTGAACATCACGTTATCTTACTGGGGGTCGCACAATGACTATTAGACTATTACATATTATAACTTGGGATTCCTGAAATTGATGCTTATATCTTGAGAACATCGGATGGCCTATACATATTGTCTTAGACGTAAACTAATATCCTTATTGCTACTTCGAACTCGCATGTTTGCTAATTTTCACATTTATTTTTTGATCAAAAGTACATCCAAACCCTGCTGCATATGTATAGCGAATAGTGTTGCTTTTTAATGTGATAAGTGCAAGATACGGCAAGAACACTAAGTAGAACCAGTGGTAGAAAAAGCACCGAACACATACCTACCTCCTTTGTGAGCTCGGCAGCTTTTAGTAGGATTTAAAGGTTATTGTAATGGCAACACTGAAATTGAACTGTCAAAGTGCTAATAATGTTGCCATTTAACGGTGAATTATTTTATAGAGTGGTTTTTCTTTTAGAAAATTTTTCGGTTGTTATTTTTTTTTGTGTTTTGTAAAAAAAAATTTTTTTTTTAGCGGAACTCTGTGAAATAATTGAATCGTATGCTATAGGTTAGAAGAGAACGAAACAATGTTAAAAGAAACGAAGCAACGTGATCGATAATGTAAATATTAAAAGGTATAAAGTTGGATTACTGAAGAGAATATGACGATTTTTAAATAACTGTTACTTATGTAATTTAATTATGGTATGTATAAACATAATCTATCGTGGGGAATGGAAATAGAACTGTCGTAATGATATGATGAAATTATCTTTCGGAATAATTGAAAATAAAAATGTAAAAAGTCATTGATTTTATCAAGACTTAACAAATTCTATACCATTTTGACCACGTAAAGATATTTGATATTTTTATTTTTTAAACATACTTAGGTAGTATATTAATATAGTCAGTGCCATATTTGTTAAGCCTTCCTACATACTGACGATTTGTCGCTGAAATTAGTCGCACGATTGTTAGACTTAGTTTAAATTAAATATATGTAACGCTGTTTTTATGGCCGCAGTCGTAAGTGCATGCGACAAATCGCTGCGATTTTTCTTTATACGTAAACGCAAACCTGCTTTTAAATATTTTGAACGCTTAGGCGAATTGCAGCTACGACTTTAAAAAATATTGCTCAAAAATCGCGCGACAAAATTGTCGTGTATGCGACTTTTTCTTCACAAATATGGCACAGATTAAATCTGTACAATATAACGATGATATAATATAGAAAAAAGCGCTTTCAAAGTATACATTGTATGCAGATTATACATAACATAACTACTTAGCTGGACCCACTGTTGAACATAGTCTACCAATCTGACTGGAGGCAGCTGAAAACCAACGAATGGTATCAGGAATTCTTTGAAACACTTAGGGGGCGTCCATTAATTACGTGAGACGTTCAAGGGGGGGAGTGGGTCGAGTCGAATCTCACCTAATCTTACTTTGGGGGAGGCTAAGTCTCGGCAAATATCAGGTAATTTATTTCCGTAATACGGAAAAAAATACCCGATATTTACCGAGACTCCAATTCCAACACGTTTACACTATTAACAGGTATTTTTTTGAGAAATCTCACTTGAGATTCGGGGTTGGGGGAAGGGTTTGAACCAAATCTCACGAAATCTCACCTGAGGAATAGACGCTCCTTACTAACATTATTACACACAACTTCACGCCTCTATTCCCATAGGGTTAGATAGAAGTGTACCTATTTACACCGACATTTCGCTAAAATTATATTATACGGCTGTAATTCTACCGTTTCATTCGTCCATACAACTTTTTCTATTTGGTACTTTATGATTTGATATACTATTTAAATCATGTTTCTTAGATAACAAAATATGTGACTCAATCAAGCACAACGGATTAAGATAAAAATAGAACATATCCTGGATTTAATTGAGATACTTTTTATCTGAATCTATGGAAGTTTTTTTCAGAATGCGAGTAAAATCACATACAAAGCTGTTTATTTACACAGTTAAAAGAATAATATATTGGACCTATGTTCTGCAGTGGTTTCGGTGAGATATACAGAATATATGAATAAGACTAATTTAGATAGTACTAAATGTAGATAAAACTATGCTCAGCCGATTTTGATTAGTTTACGAAAAACGTCCATCTTTTTATTATGCTCATTTTTTTTTTGTATTTTCTTGTAAGAATTGCAGCTAAAGTGCGAAATAAGAGCTTAGGATAGTCATTGTTTAGCGCGGAGTTTTTTTTTTTTTAGAATTCATCATGGAGAAATAAAAAAAAAAACTTATTTTCTATTTAATAATAATAATGAAGCCCTTTTATTCTGAATTGTTTTTTTTTTTTTAACATTTAAGTTAGAGAATGTCCCTCAATTCAGCTTGCCTCTTGGCAAAGACCTCCTCTAGCAATTTCCATTGATTTCTATCACGAGACACTCTCCTCTAGTTAGGACCCGCTGTAAGTTTTAACTCGTCCGTAGACGAGTATTTTCTATTTAAATATAGCAAAATAAAAAGGCAATGATAATCATAATTTTATTGTGACATCATCTGCCTAGTCTTTTCACAATTATGTCGTGGTCGGTTTACAGTCTAACTGGATGCAGCTGAATACCAGTATTTTACATGGAGCGACTGCCTATCTGACCTCCACAACCCAGTTACTGGGTGGGTCGAGAAAGTCGTCTTTATTTCATGTGAATATTTTGTTCAGATTTCAAGCATCATCGAACGATCTCTTAAATAAGAGTGGTTGTTTATTGTTATAACCACGCGCTAAACTATATTTAATTAAGTAAAAATATGATTTCTAAAGCACATAGTATTATTTAAAGCAGCTATTTATGAATTTTAAATAATTATCATAATAATTATAAGAAAGGCTCTTATTCCGTACTGAATGAGCGTACAGACGCCAGCACATCAAGCTACCACAATCTGTCAAATTTCTTTAATAGATTTTCAACTTTATCGCTAAAGGATAAGGTTCAAAGTTGATTGGGAAAATGTTACAGTTTCGGGTAGCTTGATGTGCTGGCGTCTGTACCAACTTTTATTTATTAACTTAATTTAAAATAACAGTGATTCTAATTTTGTATAATCATTTGTAGTGGGGCCATCACTAATTAATCTTTTTGAAAATATAGTTATTGTATAAAATAAATAAAAAACGAAAAAAATAAAATGTTTCTGAAAATAAAAAAAAACTGACTTCTGAAAACTTCGACCGTACAAATATGCATTTTAAGATGGGTCCCCTTATAATATAATTTTTACTATGCTCAGTTTGCTTTCGATGCTAAAACTCAATAACGACCAACAGTAGTTATATAAATATACATTTGCTCATACGAAATAGTTGATTTTAATTTATTACGTGATAAAATTAACTTAAGCATTTTAAACCTATGTACACGGAAAACAAACATCTAAACTACCTAAAAATCGCAAAGTCATCGTCACGATTATTTTGTCGCAAGTTCCATCCGTGTGCAAAGGGCCTGAATGATGTAAATATATTCAAGTTCCTGTATGCTTTTAGTTGAACTCAAATTTTATCATTTGTGATAATATTCTGATTCAGAATGTCAATGCTTGCCTAAACTTTGTTTTTATAAAGAAATATTATGTAGCCCAGAAGACTATTGTACATAATTTAGCTGGATAATTTATTAAATTAATGTTGCATGGTGGCGATTTGGTCGCGCGACAGTTTTTTTGTCGTGATTGTATATTTAGTGTTTATATTGAAAAAAACCTATGAAACCAGTAGTCGCAATACCAAAACCAGTGTTTATGTGATACAGAAAAAGTAAACAAAGTTACTTTAGAAAACAGATAGGCGTTTAAAAGAAATCGTGCAACCTGTCGCCAGTGTGCAAACGACCTAACTATAAACGCATTTTTTTTTTAATGACAGGACGAAAGTATTAATTTATATAAATAACCGAAGATAATAAATAGCTAATATTATATTGAAAATTATAAACGAAAAACTTTCATACTATCATTTTTATAAAAAAAAAAGTTTTTTTAAAGAATAATTTAATAAAAACGTGTTTAATGCACTAAAATGTTAAAAAATTAAATTCACTTAGATTTAAGAGCTTTGTTTTATTTTTTATTTATTGTATTTTTAAATTAAGACGAAAAAAATCTTCACGTTGTGAATAATCTGCACATTCATGGTTTATGTAAAAAAAAAAATGTAATACTCTATTGGATATGTACTTTCGCGTGTAAATATTTTTATTTGGCTGAAGGTTTTTGTGATATCAAAATGGTTTTTTTTTTCGTGTATAAAATAAGCGTTTATTGATGTTTTGTGGCGTCTCCATGTTGATTTCGATTTGGCCACAGATACGATTTGTAACTATTAACGTATAAGCCTATTATTATATTTTGATTACTGAAATATATTTGAAAAATAATTTGGTTGTTTATTTTTTAGTAACACTAACACCTATACAGCGTGTAACGGAAGGGGGGTATCAACCCTGAAGGAGGTGGATGTGCTCATGAAACTCAACAACTTTCCCCAAAGAACATAGGTCGAAATATGAAAAAAAAAATTGGCCCTCCCATAGTAAATCAATCAGCTGGTAGTCAGTTTTGTAAGGGAGGGCCAAATTTTTTTTTCATATTTCGACCTATGTTCTTTGGGGTAAGTTGTTGAGTTTCATGAGCACATCCACCTCCTTCAGGGTTGATACCCCCCTTCCGTTACACGCTGTATAGTCTCCAGACAGTATGTCGAGCAAGGCGGCCAATCTCAAAGGAGACTAGCCTTCGGCGCGGGAAATGTTATAGTGCAGACGTGTGTACGCAGACACAGGTGCACTCCGTCTTCCCTCACTCTCATAGTCCGATGGGACGGCAATCAGACTCAACCGGAGAGATCAGCAGTGCTATTCTGTAAAAATCTCACCGTGAGAACTCAGGCGAAGTGAGCGGTAAGTTTTTTTTTTTTTTTTTTTTTTTTTATTATTATTATTCAAAACATTTTCAAAACTTATAAAAAGAAACTTTAACATACCTCACAAACCATCGCGGATTTAACAGAGGTATGCCAGACACGGCAACTCGGTTCATCTTCGCCAACATCTGCACAAATATTATAAAGAGGAAAGATTTGATTGTTTGTTTGTATTGAATAGGCTCCGAAAGTACTGGACCGATTTGAAAAATTGTCTTACCATTAGAAGCCGACATTACCCCTGATGAACATAGGCTACTTTTTACCGCGGGAAAATGCTTCATTCCTACGGGAAAACGGGTAATAGGATTTAAACGGCGGGAATTCCGAATTCTACGCAAACGAAGTTGCGGGCAGATGCTAGTCTTATACAACGTGTAACGTTAAATGCGCAAAACCTGAAAATAGTTTGATCGGAATAAGGAGCAGAATTGATTGAACCACTTTTTAATATAGGTCACTTTTTTCAAAAAATCTTCATTAAAAACGTTGCCGTGTCTATTTATTAATAGGTCAAGCAAGCGAATGTCAGCGCGGCGCAGCGGCCCGGTGACGACTCCTCCCTCGGTAAAGCGTCGTCGCAAACGCAAGAAACGATCAGAGTGGCCAGTAAAACTAAAACAGCACATAAAACCTTTACAAATTTTTTAATGACTTATTTTCTCTCTGAAATAGGTCAATTGAATTAAAAATCAGTTAGGGTGTCTGAGTTTTTGCGCATTTAACGTTACACGTTGTATATTAGGCAAAATACACAGTCGGTTCAAAAAGAAACCGGACTAATGCTATAGAAAAAAAAAATAGTGCCATCTATCGGAAACCACTAGTACTCTTAAGTGTAATCTTTCTTCTATCGGTCACCATTTACCGCGCTTATAAATATGTATCAGTTTGCTGGCAGTGCGCTCGCGAAGTGTACGACGTCGTTTGACTACGTCACGATGGAGCAACGTGCCGCAATTCGATTCTGCTTTCTCACCGGTAAAACAGCCACGGAAACATTAAAACTGATAAGAGATGCATATCGACAAGAAGCTATGAGTCGTATGCAAATCTATGAATGGTTTTGTGTACTTCACGATAACGCGCCGAGTCACACTTCTATTGTTGTTCGGAGTTTTTTGGCAAGTAAATCAATTAAAGTGATTGATCATCCGCCATATTCACCTAATTTGGCTCCAGCTGACTTTTTTCTTTTCCCTAAAGTAAAACTTCAGTTGAAAGGAATGCATTTTGAAGATGTTTCGTCCATTCAAACTGCTGTGACGAAGACTAATAGTATTCCTGCGGATGAATTTCTGAAAGCGTTCCGTCATCTGTACGAGCGTTGTAAAATGTGTGTACTTAGATCTCTTTATTTCATCACTAAATAAAGAGATCTGCGGAAACTCCATCTGCATTTATTATACAGCGTTAGTCCGGTTTCTTTTTGAATCAACTGTGTATACACTTTCACATTAAAACAGTAATATTCACAATGTTTACACTAGAAATAAGGGCAAACTACGTGCTCCCTTTCACCGGCTTCATAAGGTTCATAACTCATTTGTTGGGCTTGGTATAACCTTTTATAACAAGCTACCCTCTTCTTTGCTAGATTTGCCTTTTATTGCATTTAAAGCTCAAGTAAAATCCAACCTTTGTTCAAAGGCATACTATTCCATCAACGACTACTTAAACGATAAGAAAGGTTGGTCGCCATAATTAATTCAAGACAATGTTTTTATTTTTATTTCTGAATTGGGCAAGCTCTTGACCTCGATCACGCCTGATGGAAAGTTATGGATGAGGTCTATGATGGAAAGAGCGTGCCCAAAAGATGCCTAAGGCACTGGAACTCCCACGCATCGACGAAATAGCAGGCTGCTTGACGCCGGACTCCGGTGGGAGGGTGGTCGCAAACCAGGCGGACGCTAGCCCTATCACCGCAAGGGAAGAATTGGCCAGCCAAATAAGGTGTTGGGCGTGACTGTCCAGGATGCGCCTCAGTTCAGTTGAGTAACTGGCGGAACAAACTGCGCTACACGAGGAGGCTTCTTCATGCATTATTAAAAAAAAAAAAAATTAAAATAGTTTATTTCTGTAACTTTCTTGTACAATATTATTCTGTGGCTAGAACCTCCCAGTAAGCATGTAGTAATGCTTGTATTGGGTGGTTCTGCTCCTCCCTCGGATCAACATTATTTTCAGGCAACTAGATAACTAAACTATTTTAAGTAATTATAAACAAGTACACAATGAATGAAAAGTTAGAGAAACTGGTATGACTTCTCTTTATGTGAGTGTGTGCATGCGTGTGTGGTGTGTGTGTGTGTGTGTGTGTGTGTGGTGAGTGTGTGTGCGTGTGTGTTTGTGTGTATTTATGAAAGTTAGAACATACTATTTCTCATATAGGATGTGTGATTTTGATTCCAAATTAGGAGACTTCTAGCCCTACGATGTAATATCTTGGGATCGGGAAGTACCACTAGAAGTCACGAATATTGTCTAGAGTTCGTATTTAAATAATAAGTTCTCTATATCACAATACCCAAGCCGCTCGAGCTCGTGAACGATTGTTTTTTTACATTCATGGAATTTAAGGTTGTATATTGTATATTTGTTGTGAAGCTTATTATATAGATAGGCAGAGTGGGCTTGAAATTGGCGCCTGGCAAAAAGAGTTCTACAGCGAGGAGCAGTGGCCACATTACATTTCCTTCTACCTGCTTGAGCTATGTGAACATAAGGTAATGTTTTATGTAGTTTAAGTACTGAGTTCATAATGTAAAGTTTTCGAAGTGACAATATTTTATGATTTAGATATAGTTCGTCAGTAGGAAATCTAAATGGCTTAAAGAACATTGTTTTTATCAAGCATCTCTGGGCTCTTTCTGCTTCAAGGAATTTCATTTTTGTGGCACCACCCCAAATGGAAATACAATAACACATAACTGTTTGTGCCAATGCAATATAAGTACGCTTTAGGAGGTCTTGAGAGGTGACATGTCTCAACTTTTTAAAGACCCATATGAGTTTACGGATCCTATCATTTATAGCTTCAATTTGAGGGTGCCAGGAAAGTCGGTGGTCCAGGATTACACCAAGGTATTTAGTGGATTTAACACATACAATCTCTTCGCACCCACATTGCGTAGTATAAGTGAAGTCACAAGTATGAATCCTCAATACCAAGTTTGGGGGGGGAAGTGTACGCTTATTTATAGCAAAGCAAATGTAGTTTGTTTTGGCGATATTTAAGGTAAGAAAGGCAGACCTGAGCCAGTTTGCAACCTTATGGAGACCATGCTCAGCAGCTTCAAAAACGGAGTTCCAGGAAGTACCATTAAATACAATGGCAGTATCATCAGCATATGAGAATACTTGCCCTCTCTCAATTTCGAGATTAGTTAATTCGTTAAGGTATATCAAGAATAATGTGGGGCCTAAGACGCTTCCCTGGGGAACGCCGTACTCAATTTTAGTGTCAGAACTGGTGAAACTGTCAATTTTTACGCACTGGGTACGGTCTTTTAGGTAATCAGTTAAGATATTTAGTGGCATACCCCTAATGCCCATATACTCCATCTTTTTCACAAGAATGGGGACAGAAACAGTGTCGAATGCCTTCTTTAGATCTAAGAAGACTGTCAGACACTTTTCTCCACGGTCTAGACACTGAGTTACCAAAGAGGACAGTCCTGAGACAGCATCTTCTGTAGATTTTGCTTTTCTGAAACCGAATTGTGAACTGGATAGGATATTAAATTTTTCGAGATAAGTAATTAGGCGTGTGTTGATAAGCCTTTCAATAACTTTAGAGATAACTGACAACACAGAGATAGGTCGATAATTATTGATATCTCCCTTGTCACCGCCCTTGTAGACTGGTGTAACAATAGATTTTTTAAGTAAGAACGGGAATATACCTTTTGCGAAGCAGAGGTTAGCAAGATGGCTAATAACGGGAGCAACGAGCGGTTTAACCATTTTTATGAATTTAGTCTGGATACCGTCCCAGCCGGGAGCACTATCAGTTTTCAGGTTTGATATAACACTGTCAACTTCCATTGGGTCAGTCTCCAGAAGTACGAAAGAAGATGGTTGCGTTTTTGGAGTAGATATTAGACCTCCAGCTGGCTGCGTGGATCCACTGAGGATGCTTTCTGCAAGCCGCTTACCGACATTAGCGAAAAAACTATTAACACCATTTACCGACGCTGTAGGAGAACTTCGAGTATTGAGTAATTCACAGCTTCCAATTTTAGATGTGTTAAGATGCGCTATTTGCTTGATAGATTTCCATAGGGCTTTTGAGTTTTTAATATTAGTTTTTAGTAGTTCAGATTCATATTTACGTTTCAATATGCATGCATTTCATGTTTATTTTCTTTTTCCAGAATTAGCTTACTGACAGGTTATATGAGTTCATATAATTGTTTATTTTATTTGACTATACAACGTGTAACGTTAAATGCGCAAAACCTCAGACACCCCAACTGATTTTTAATTCAATTGACCTATTTCAGAGAGAAAATAAGTCATAAAAAAAATTGGATAGGTTTTATGTGCTGTTTTAGTTTTATTGGCCAATGTGATCGTTTCTTGTGACTGCGACGACGCTTTATCGAGGGAGGGGTCGTCACCGGGCCGCTGCGCCGCGCGGACATTGGGTTGCTTGACCTATTAATACACCGCGACGTTTTTAATGAAGATTTTTTGAAAAATATGACCTATATTAAAAAGTGGTTCAATTTATTTTTCACGTTATTCTGATCAAACTATTTTCAGGTTTTGCGCATTTAACGTTACACGTTGTATATGTCAATTCAGTTTAATTTTATTTAAATATATTATTGACATAATCTACTGATTTCAATGTTTTTTAATGAGTTCATTGCATTATGTGGTTAGCTAGCGACCTCGACGAGTGATCAACATCCTTTTTAACCGACTTCAAAAAGGAGGAGGTTATCAATTGGGATTTTTTTTTATATGTATGCTCGGGCATAACTTGAAAATTCAATTTGCAAAATTCTTTTTTTGTTCGATAGAGGTTTATTCCGAAATAGTCCCATTTAATTTTCGTAAAAATCTGGTAATGAGTTTCGGAGACAGACAACGGAACTTTTCAATAAATACCAGTAAAACACTTACACTTGACTAACAAAACAGCACTTTAAAGCTTAATATTTATAACGGATTCCTGAATCGTAAAATGGTTTTTACGAATTTCGCAATGTTTATGAAAGACCTATCCAACGATACCCCACGCCATGGGGTAGGCGAGAAAAAATCCCACTTTAGGAGGTACCCTAAAATTTTTTTTTTTTTTTCAAGATATTATTTGGGTATGCTTTTATCAATTACCAAATAAATAATATTTCTTCCGAAAATAGTAGATGTGTCGCCTAAATTGAATCACCAAATAATATTAAAACGTTTACCGAAATATTATTTAAGAATTACTTGGAAATAATATCAATCATCAAATCCTAATACGAGTACCTAATTCTAATCTTAATCCTATTGTACTAAGACCGCCTCTGTACATTTATATTCTTGAAGTATTAAATAAATAATAAATCATTGATTTTTGTTTCAAATACAATTTTATGTTTCGATTTTCATATCATAGAATAACAAATCAAATATTCTTTAAACTCATATTGTGTAGATAACATAAAAAACCTATAAATATAATTTTAATTGGACTATTTCATAATTGAAAACACTATAGGTTCATAATTGTCGGAGTGACCTAATTTTTTTACTGCGACCAATTTCGAGGTAGCGCTCGCCGACCGCTACCGCGGCACAGTTCGCTTTGCTCGCTCGGCTCGCGCGTAATTGGTCACAGTTCTAACCTTTTTTTTTTTGTTTCGGGGTGGAAAATCCTCATGGATGTCCGCCGCCCTGGGGCGGGCGGCGGGGTCTGTCAGACCCTTACTGACTAAAAACCACCCCGGTGTTCCCTCTCTCACCTACGCCGGTGGTCGCGGGAACGAACGATACTTCCGCAACCCCCGGCTGGTGCTGGCCGCACCTGCGGGCCTCCTCGTGTCAGGGGGGGGGAGTGAAGTGTTAAACTCCCCCCGCGACGTCTAAGAGGGGCGCGCGTGGAACACTACGCGCCGCCGCCTCGGGTACTGATGTGTGGGGGGCGACGGACGTCCCCAAGTCCGTCGTCCCTGGACCAATTTAGGGGGTCTGAAAGAGGGCGTTGTCCGCCCTCCGCCGACGCCCGGTGCGCCTGCTGCGGGCCGGGTGAGGGGACGGGATCTCCCTCTCCCTTTCCGCAGCCTCCTTCTGCGAGACTACTGTTTCGCAGAAGGAAACCACCGCGTCCCAGGACTCTTCGCTGCCGACCATAGACTCGACCACGGCCGGCAGCGACAGGTCACTGCGTACACACTAGGAATTTCTACTGTATTGTGGGTAACATTTATAGTCACATACACAAACAGCCAGACCCGGAACAACTACTTGTAGGTCATACAAATATTTGCTCCGTCCGGGAATCGAACCCGCGACACGCAGCGCAGCAGTCAATCGCTTAACCACTGCGCCAACCGTGCCGTCAATATATTTACATTAATCCTATTATTTACACTTAGCGACAGTTTCGATGAATATGATGAGTAATATATTTCTTGGTGATAGATATTATTATTAGGGTACTGCAGATTAGTGACACAATAACAAACTAAACTTACGTGACAGAAAATATTGTTCCCATTTTATTTTACCACCTTGTCCTCGTGATTAATATGTATATCCATGCCGAAGTATGGCTTTCTAGTACTAACTGCCGCACTCAGAGACTTCACTTAAAATTAATCAATCATTAACTTTTATTAACCAGCATATCTTGGCACAAATGTCAACAAAAATGTTTTTAATCTGACATATTTTTGTTGACTGACTGCGTTCCAATTTATACTTGTCAATTAAAGTTAATGATTGATTATTTTAAGTAATGAGTACCGGGGTAAGTCTCTGAGTTTAGCTGCGGATGGACGGACGGACGGACGGGCGGACAGACGGACATGGTGACGTGTAACGTTAAATGGGCAAAACCTCAAACACCCCACCTGATTTTTAATTCAATTGACCTATTTCAGAGAGAACATAAGTCATTAAAAAATTGTCAAAGTTTTATGTGCTGTTTTAGTTTTACTGGCCATTCTGATCGTTTCTTGCGTCTGCGACGACGCTTTACCGAGGGAGGAGTCGTCACCGGGCCGCGCGCTGACATTGGCTTGCTTGACCTATTAATAAATAGACACGGCAACGTTTTTAATGAAGATTTTTTGAATAATGTTACCTATTTTAAAAAGTGGTTCAATTAATTCTGCTCGATATTCTGATCAAACTATTTTCAGGTTTTGCGCATTTAACGTTACACGTTGTATAAGGGTTCCCTGTTGACTACGGAACCCTAAAAACGACTAATCGCTTGGATTGGAAACATTTAAAAGTAAACTTTTGAGTAATTCACAACGTTTGGCAACTAATGATGATAATCACAATAAATATATATATTTTAGTATATGTATTGCACACAATCTGATGATGCTTTCATTCCAAAGACGTTCTCGAGTGACACTTTTTCGGTTGCAACCGATCCAGCCAACGCCCTGGTGAGTCAACAGAGCCTTGTCCTGCAGTGCTATTCTGTAAAAAATCTCACCGTGAGAATTTAGGTGAAATGAGCGGGAAGTGAGCTCTGTCATTCCCTAACGCTAGGGATTAACACTATTAAGTGCTCACTTCACTTATGATTTCACGGTGAGATTTTTACAGAATCGACCGTCTGAGCACAAATAACGGTAACAAAATTCGGTTTAACAGGAAAATCGAAAACTCTAATTTTAGTTTTCAAACAGATAATAATTTTCAATAACAAATTATTAATTTAAAATTATTTTCCTCATACCGCCAGTGCAACCACGAAACGGGACAATTTTCAAATATAAATTGAAATTATGGCCAGCCATTTCTCATTATAATAAAGGAATTATAACAGTTAACAGTTATCCACTATTAATTAATAATACCTTTATAAATGTTGAGTTTATTTATCTTTTTCATAATTATAATATTTAAAGCTGACGCTTGGGGCCCGGAAAATGGTAAGAACTATTTTTACACAACGTGTAACGTTAAATACGCAAAACCTCGGACACCCCAACTGATTTTTAATTCAATTGACCTATTTCAGAGAGAAAATAAGTCATTAAAAAAATTGTAAAGGTTTTATGTGCTGTTTTAGTTTTACTGGCGATTCTGATCGTTTCTTGCGTCTGCGACGACGCTTTACCGAGGGAGGAGTCGTCGCCGGGCCGCTGCGCCGCGCTGACATTGGCTTGCTTGACCTATTAATAAATAGACACGGCAACGTTTTTAATGAAGATTTTTTGAAAAATGTCACCCATATTAAAAAGTGGTTCAATTAATTCTGCTCGTTATTCTGATCAAACTATTTTCAGGTTTTGCGCATTTAACGTTACACGTTGTAGAATAATATTTTTATTCACATCACTTGACAACTTTGACATTAATTTAAGTTCACTACTTAGTTGAGAGTTATGCAACCATAAATCGATTTTACAGAGGTTGGATACAAAAGGTCCAAAGTCCTAAAATAATTAATTACGCCGTTCCCCAAACCAGGAAAATCCTGCAACTTGGGAGGCAGTGACTTCGCGTTATATTAACGTCTAGCAATTGTTATCAACATACATTTTATTATTAACTAGCTGCGCCCCGCGATTTCACCCGCATAAGTCTCGATCCCGTAGGAATATCGGGATAAAAGTATTCTATGGGTTAATCCTGGTTATAAAATATCTGTGTGCGAAATTGAATTTCATCGAAATTGCGAAAAGAAGACAAACAAAGCGAAAGCGTGAAGAAGTAACAAACATACAAACACACACATACACACACACACACACACTCACAAACTTTCGCATTTACAATATTAGTGTGATGTGATAATGTGATTTATCCTTCCACTGCAGCAATTACAAGTTAATTTGAAATTAGTTGTTTTAATTTAAGAATTATTAGGTAAGGTTGTGTGCCAGTGAGAAGAAAAACGTGTGCAAGTAAAGTTAGTGTATGTTAGTGTGTTTTGGAAGTGTGGTGGAGTATGTATTGTGTATGTTGTGTATGTGTGTGGGGTGTCTTGGCATGTAATGAGTGTTAAGTGTATATGTGGGAAGTGTTAAGTGTTCGTGTGTGCGTGGAGATAAGGGGAGGGTGCTGCCATTGGGAGGACGGAAGACTATGTAATAGAATTAACAGCCGGTCGATTTTGTAAAAATCTCACCGTGAAAACTTGCGTGGAGTGAGCTGTCAGTGTCATCCCAATAATGCTAGGGATTGACCAAGCAAACATTTACAATCATAATCGAGATTTTAGTAATATTGTTTTATGCTAATACATATACAACGTGTAACGTTAAATGCGCAAAACCTCAGACACCCCAACTGACTTTTAATTCAATTGACCTATTTCAGAGAGAAAATAAGTCATTAAAAAAATTGTAAAGGTTTTATGTGCTGTTTTAGTTTTACTTGCCATTCTGATCGTTTCTTGCGTCTGCGACGGCGCTTTATCGAGGGAGGAGTCGTCACCGGGCCGCTGCGCCGCGCTGACATTGGCTTGCTTGACCTATTAATAAATTGACACGGCAACGTTTTTAATGAAGATTTTTTGAAAAATGTGACCTGTATTAAAAAGTGGTTCAATTAATTCTGCTCGTTATTCTGACCAAACTATTTTCAGGTTTTGCGCATTTAACGTTACCTACACGTTGTATAGCCTGAAGCGCGAGCGCGTCACGCACGAACAATGAATTATTCAAGTTTATGACAGCTACTAGACTGATGACAATACGCATTGACATTTTTTGTTGTTGTGGGCGATTGTAGATCGAGTCTAGTAAAGTCTGCGACAATTAGGACAGATAACCAAGTGCGTCAAGTCATCGAGTGCTAACGGTGTGCCTGGCTGACGGACCATAGAATCTAATCCCACGTAGTTTTTGTGGCGTGATCACTCCACCCGATGTACGACATTTCGTGAATCGGGTGAAGTGATAAGATCACGCCGCGCTTGCGCGTTAGTGACTGTCATTATCATATTGGAGATTTGTTTTTACTTATTTAACGTGTAACGTGTCACGTATAAAGAGAACATTATGAAAATGCAATACCAACATCCACTATTTTATTGCAGATAGGTACAGACACCAGCACATCACTACTACAAATTGTCAAATTTCTTTAAGTAATAGATTTTCAACTTTATTGCCAAAATATAAGTTTCAAAGTTGATTGGGAAAATTTGACAGTTTCGGGTAGCTCGATGTGCTGGTGTCTGTACCTACTTAGATAACCCCGCCGCCCATCTCTTGGGTATATTCGCAGTCGACAACGACGCGGAGGAATATTTCGACGCGATATTTTTTTTTTTTTTTTTTTTCGGTTTCCCTTTGGTAGGGGTATTATATTTTTATTTTAATAATTTGTAGTTTATCTAATGTTTGAATTTAAAATATCAATTTTGTATTTTCAGAAAATCCTGTAATTCGTCTGTCTTATATCGACGATAAAAACAAGAATTATATAGTTTGGAAAGACAAACCACTGAAGATAGTTATAGAATATGGTAGCATACAATACGTACAGTAAGTTTATCATAAAGGGGCATAATTATTCAGGTTCTAGCCGAATTAAAAATCAACGATATGTTTATAGAGATGCATCGGAATGGTTACTTGCCGATACTACAGTGTGAGTCTTTATAAAGTGCACATATTAAAAAGGGTGAAAATATAAACAGTTTTATCGACGGAAAAAATGTCAAAAAAAATCTAAAAAAAATTTAAATTTTTAATTTTTTTACTCTCGTCTGGGTACCCCATGCAAACAAACTGTTACTACTTTTAAACTAAATGTCATATTAAAATAAAACAAAATTAATAATGATCTCTAATAATAGGCCAAGCTAATAAAGCCATAATTTTTTGAAAAAGAAACCTCATAAATTAATTATTCATGATTTTTAAAGAAAATTTACCATTTTTACCATTTTTTACCATTTAAAAAAAATTTTTTTTTGACATTTTTTCCGTCGATAAAATTGTTTATATTTTCACCCTTTTTAATATGTGCACTTTATAAAAACTCACACTGTATATTATTACTTTCAGGTGTTTCATTGTTTTCAAAACAAGTGTAGACGTCGGAGGCACCTCCGAAAAATTGGTACAAGACACCGAATTTACAAACGACGATAGATATATTTTAAATGTGAGTATTTTAGCACCCCGTCATTAGCATCATTGTCTTGCCGAACCCAATTTATTTGTGGTCGGCGCAACATGTCCCCTACACGGAGAGAAAATTCTTGGAAAAATTACTGTGCTCGACACTGTAAAGTGAGTGCAAGTGATATCTACAGAAACACACCAGAAGCATCACCTTTGTGCCTATTTTTCTGTTCTGTTTTTTTTTCTTGTCTGTTTATATGTGTGTACATAAATGGTAAAATAAATAAATAAATAACATCTTCTGAGTGAGATTGGGAAAATTCACTATTTGTCCAATACATTTTACTGTGCTAGATAGCTCACTGGTGTGTTGTAGGTAGGTATGTCTACCTACATTTCGTAAGTTATGTTATACACCATATAAAAGAAGGCGGTGTTTAGCTTTTAGGATAAAAGAAAAACTTCTTAGATACTTCGATGTAACTTAATACGTTAAATGCGCAAAGTCTGAAAATAGTTTGATCAGAATAACGAGCAGAATTAATTGAACCACTTTTTAATACAGGTCACATTTTTCAAAAAATCTTCATTAACAACGTTTCCGCGTCTATTTATTAATAGGTCAAGCAAGCCAATGTCAGCGCGGCGCAGCGGCCCGGTGACGACTCCTCCCTCGATAAAGCGTCGTCGCAGACGCTAGAAACGATCAGAATGGCCAGTAAAATTAAACCGCACATAAAACCTTTACAATTTTTTTAATGACTTATTTTCTCTCTGAAATAGGTCAATTGAATTAAAAATCAGTTGGGGTGTCTGAGGTTTTGCGCATTTAACGTTACACGTCGTAGAAATAATTTATGTAAATTATACAGGGTGTAAAAAAAACTATAGCTATGATTCTGCAAAAATACTGAACACAGGAGTGATAATATGAAATTTTATCTGGTTTCAGGTCAAAAACGTTACGGCTGAAATGAGTACTAGGTGGGTGTGCACAGTCGTACACGAGTACCATGGGCCGGCTAAGCCGCCACATAAGAACAGTAATTATACTGCAAACAATTTGTGTTTTCGTCTTCATGTCAAAGAAGCAAGTAAGTACTATTTACCTCACTGGCACTTTTCTAGCGATTTCATTCCCCTTTACCGTGTACCCTTATACCCTAATATCGTGAAAAAAAAAACAAACAATTCTTAAAATTTTTGTTATTCTATCTATCTATTTATTCCGGCTAATCTCCGAAACGGTTGGACCGATTTAGATAAAATTCTATTTGGTTAAACCATGGGAAAGGCAATACTTCTTATCGACAAACCACGGAAGCCGCGGGCGAGGGTAGTTTATAATAGTTGTAAAAAAAAACGCGCGACCAGCTGTCAGATGTGTCAGATGTGTCATTTAGTGCTGATTTCTCAATCAACAGATAGTTTTTTTTTTATACGTTGCTTCGCAGTAGGAATGTCTCATGTATTTCACATACACAAACAGCCAGACCCGGAACAAATACTTGTAGGTCATACAAATATTTGTTCCGTGCGGGAATCGAACACGCGACACGCAGCGCAGCAGTCAATCGCTTAACCACTTCGCCAACCGTGCAATAAAATAATTAAAAAAAAATTGATTTTGTAAGTATAGAAGAAATGTCAAAAATTCAAAATTATGCCTCGGATAAAATTTTCTGGCGTTGGAAAAATCAGCCATAGGGAAAACCATACAGTTGTTGGCCTCCTCATAGTAATTGGCATAGTAAATGGAAATGACGTGACTTAGAGTGAGATAAAACTAGTGCCAATAACTAAAATTAAATGACCAACAACTACAGTGTGAGTCTTTATAAAGTGCACATATTAAAACGGGTGAAAATATAAACAATTTTATCGACGGAAAAAATGTCAATTTTTTTTTTAATGGTAAAAAAATGGTAAAAATGGTAAATTTTCTTTAAAAATAATTTAATAACTAATTTATGAGGTTTCTTTTTTAAAAAATTATGGTTTTATTAGCTTGGCTTATTATTAGAGATCATTATTAATTTTGTTTTGTTTTAATATGACATTTAGTTTAAAAGTAGTAACAGTTTGTTTGCATGGGGTACCCAGACGAGAGTAAAAAAAATTAAAAATTTAAATTTTTTGTTAGATTTTTTTTTGACATTTTTTCCGTCGATAAAACTGTTTATATTTTCACCCTTTTTAATATGTGCACTTTATAAAGACTCACACTGTATACTGTTTCCCCTAAATCATTTAAAACTTTTTCTTAAGCTGCGTCCAAAGCTAACGTCACGCGAACATGCGACCGTGCGACCGTCGCGTTCAGTTTTTTCGGCGAAACTGAACGCGTAGTCTCGCCGACAGAGGGTGCCTTCCGGGTTTTTGACAAATGAGAGACATATGAACGCATCAATTACGTATTCGCGCGACACATCGCTTTCGATAGGTTTTGCTGTCAGTTTTGCCACAATTATTGCTGTGATTGACGGATAAAATATCGTCTAAATGTATACTAAGTATGATTGTCGAATGAATAATCGTTTGCCTTCTTTATATCTACAATCACCCTTGCATGGGAAACATGGTTTAAATGAAAAAGTTTAATTATTTCCAGGACTATCTTAATTTCCTCTATAAGGTCCAACACCAATCTTGAGTCCTGGAAATTATTAAACTTTATCATTTAAACCATGTTTCCCATTATAAACCAAAGAGGGGCTTGTGGCTAGCCTTTTCTCAACTATGTTGAGGTCAGCTTCCAGTCTAACCGGATGCAGCTGAATACTAATACCTAACTGGGCTGTTCAGGTCAGATAGGCAGTCGCTCCGTGTAAGATACTAGTATTCAGCTGCATCCGGTTAGACTGGAAGCCGACCCCAACATAGTTGAGAAAAGACTAGGCAGATGATGATGATTTAAAACCATGTTTAGTATATAAAAAAAAATGTTTGTTTTTCACCAGGAGCAGTAATATTAAATGCTAACAACCAGAAATTGACTTATGTAACGACTAACCTGTCAGTTGACTACGATGGAGACGCCAACTACAATTATGAAGACCACGAGGACTTTCCGATGGATATTTCGTGCGAAAAAGCACAAGATAAATATAATGAGGACACTCTGCGTTTGGAATATTACAACGCAGAAGGTAGGTACTTAACATGTCACGAAAAATAATTATTTCATCAATAATCAGGATTGGGATGTAGTACCTGCAGCCGTCAAGGTGATTCTATTTGTCATAATAATCCACTTTCCGTATAAAACACATGTCCGATTGGTATAAGTTTTTGCACTTTAAAAAACTCGTGACTTGCAACAGAATATACGTGTTATTACACGAAACCGATCTAATTGGAATGAAGTCGATCCGCCGTCAGCGATCGACTAGCACACTGATTTTCGATCGATGTTTCACAAGACTTTATAATTATATATTTTCACACACAGGCGATTGAAATTGATAGAGACATCGATGAGGCGGGGAACGTTAGGTGTTATAACATCCGAAAATACACAGACCAGCCGTGCGATTCTGTAACCATCTCACCGTGAAAGCTTGGGTGAAGTGAGCGTGGAGTGAGCTGTCATTCGCTAGGGATTAACACTATTAAGTGCTCACTTCACTTATGATTTCACGGTGAGATGGTTACAGAATCGCACGGCAGGAATCGCCGCGCCGGCAGCGAATACAGATGCAGTATTAATAATATTTGTGTCCACACAACTAGCGCTGAGCACAAAGTTGACTGTCACGGGCCTTGACAGTATTATCACGAGCACAGATTCCATGAGTAAACGGTGACCGTTCACTCATAGAAACTGTGCCCGTGGGCGTCAGCCCACTGACATGCATAGGAAGTGTTGACAATACCGTCTCCAGCAGCGGCCGCCAAGGCGTCTCCGCGCTCTGTGCTAAAGAAGCTCATAATATGACCTCTGACTCCACAAAAGCAGTAGTTATAACGTCGATATCGATCGCACTGACAAACTAATAAATAAGTGACATTTCAGGGATTCTTCTATTTCAAACAAAGCCTCGAGCAACAACACCACACATACTCCGTTTCGCTTTGAACACAAACAATGATAAGTATTATTTGGACTGTATACGCGTTGCCAGTGATTCCAAAACAGAATATCGCTATAGAACTACGTTCATTAAAAGAGATGTACATGCTGGTAAGTAGTCTGCTGTAGGTACTCGTTACTTAATGATGTTGTATAAATTACTTCCAATATTTATACAACGTGTAACGTTAAATGCGCAAAACCTGAAAATAGTTTGATCAGAATAACGATCAGAATTAATTGAACCACTTTTTAATATAGGTCACATTTTTCAAAAAATCTTGTAAAACTAAAACAGCACATAAAACCTTTACAATTTATTTAATAACTTATTTTCTCTCTGAAATAGGTCAATTGAATTAAACATCAGTTGGGGTGTCTGAGGTTTTGCGCATTTAACGTTACACGTTGTATACATATAGAGGGTGGTAAAAGAAGGGCTTGTGGGTAAGTATTAACAGCCGCACGGGTCGATCGATCAGGTTAAGCTACGCTTGCCGCGGTTGGTCCGTGGATGGGTGACTATCTTCACATACCAAGACCCCTCCGTGCCTCGGAAAGCACGTTAAGCCGTTGGTCCCGGCTGTCATTCGTAGATCTTTGACAGTCGTCACGGGTAGTCAGAAGCCCGAAAGTCTGACAGCCAGTCTTACCAAGGGGTATCGTATTACCCAGTAACTGGGCTGTGGAGGTCAAATAGGCAGTCGCTCCATGTAAAATACTGGTATCCAGCTGCATCCGGCTAGACTGGAAGCCGACCCCAACATAGTTGGGAAAAGGCTCGGCAGATGATGAGAGGGTGGTAAAAGATTGACACAATGCTATTTTAACACGCAGTTCTCAAAAGGCTAATCAACGAGTGTGACGTGCAGTTTGTGTATGTTTGTGTTTTTAAACGATATTCCTTGCAAGGTGAATGGATGTTATTAAAAGACTAGCTGCGCCCCGCGGTTTCACCCGCATTAGTCTCGATCGGGATAAAAAGTATTATGTGTGTTAATCCTGTTTATAAACTATTGATGTGCCAAATTTCATCACAATTGGTCCAGCCGTTTGAGCGTGAAGAAGTAACAAACATACGCACACGCACACACACTCACATACTTTCGCCTTTATAATACTCGTATTAGTGTGATTAGGTTGTTCACACCAAACATGTGTTAAGAAAAAAGCATTTATTTGACATACAAGAGACTTGTTTAATAGTATGGTAATAATTAATACGTAATCTCCCTCGCTATCCATTACTGCCTTCCAACGCTCTGGAAGTTTCTGTACACTTTTGGACTTTTGATTTTTTGTACTTAGTGTGATTATGTTTTCTAGTGAATTTGTTATTAGGTTGCCCGACTAAAACTGTCCGGTATTCAATTTCGATTAATAACAAAACAACAAAGGTTAAACTCATGACTGTTTAATATGAATTACAGATAATTGCTTCTAAGTTCTATGCATCGCTTCCAGCGCTCGGGAAGTTTCTCAACTGCCCGATATTTACCACTTGCGTTTCTAGTCCTTATTTCTTCATCCAATGCTTCTTTAAGTGAGTTGATGCCTTCATACTCCATGGCACCAATTGCTCTCTTCAGAGAATGAAAGCAGCCATAGTCACATAGACTTAGTTCAGGAAAATAGGGTGGTTGGTACTTGGTACCAACGACGAATTTTATTTTCTTCTAACCACTTACTTATTGCGGCATTTCTGTGAGGACGAGCATTATCATCGAGTATCCACACTTCATGCTTGCGATTGCCACGCCGGTTTTTCATCAAGTTCTCAAGGAAAGTGAAATATCTCTGGTGGTTGATGGTTTCCTTTTCGTTTAATATTTCATAATAACTAATACCTGTGATATCCATGGCTAGTATCATCAATACTTTAGGTGAATACTTAGCCGGTCGTGCCACAGTCGTTGGCTTTTCACCTGGTTTGCGCTACTCTTTCTCTTGATCTTTTTCTATTGGTCGTTACATAGGCATCCAAGTTTCGTCAATCGTAACGGTGTGTTCCAAGCGACTCTTTGCCGATTATATTCACGCAAATTGACTTCTGAATACTCTAGACGCAATATCATTTGTTCTTCTGTAAGTTCGTGTGGGGTCCATTTTGCATTGACTTTCTTCATCTTCAGTTTTTCGGTGACGAGTTCGTGGAGAGTTGACTTAGGAATCCCTGTGTGCACCGACAGTGAGTGCATGGACCAGGCTCTAGAATAAGCAAAGGCGTCCTTTATTACCTGTAAGCGTTCTTCGGTTTTATCAGCTGAATGACTTTCACCACCTCGATGGTCTTTGGTATCATAATTGCCATCCCTGAAGCGCTGGTACCAACGTTGCACGGCACGTTCATTGAAGGCATTCTTACCTATAACACTGACCAGTTGACGATGTGCTTCCGCTGTATTTTGGCCTTGAACAAATAAAAAATTTAAAATAGTGCGCTGGTCAAGCTCATCGAACGAGTTTTTTAATCGTGTATCGGCATTCGCTGACATATTCACGACCGTTCAACAACAGATAGTTGCAGATATTGAGACGAGTAGGTTGACAAAGACCCAACTTTAGATATAGTACAGAGCGCCATCTATTGACAATCGAAGACCGGAAAATTTGATTTGGACAACCTAATAATTGTTCCCAGTCATCACACGTGTTTCCTCGTAACATCCTCTTTAATTCACCAAAGCAGCCGTAGTCTAACGGCATTATGTAAATCTGGCGAGTAAGGGGGATGTGTCCAAAGCCTTATATTTTTTTCTTTTAAAAATTCTGTAACTATCCCGCTTCTGTGCGGTCGGGCGTTATCTTGGAAGAGTACAGGATGAGTACATTTTTGTTTGTTCATACATTCTGGGATTTCTTCATTTAGTATAGAAACATACAATAAGGCAGTGATTGTTTCACAACATGTGGAGTCTCTTCATTTTTCCCCAGCCAGAACCTTCGCTGATTTCGGTCCGAAGATGTATACAGGAACACCCAAGTTTCATCGATGGCCAGAGTTCTCTTGAGCATAGCAGGGTGTTTGTTGTATTCATTCATTTGACAGCTAATAGTCGATGACCTTTTTGATTTACAGTCAAACTGTGTGGTACCCACTTACCGACTTTCTTTTTCAAATGAAGAATTTCTGTCAAAATCATCCAAACTGAACTGATTGGTAAGTTTAACCGCTGGGAAATGTGACGCGCTGAATAACCTTTATGATCCTTCAACAGCTCCTCAACATCATGCTTTCTCTGCTCCCAATCTGTTGATTCTCTGTGGTCACCTCCTCTTCTTTCTCCAACCTCAAATTCATTCTTCCTAAATCGAGTCACCCACGATTCCACTGTACGTTGACTGTAAGCTTGACCACCTACTAATTGCACTAGTTGTTTGTGAATTTGTTTCGCAGTCCAGCCGAGACCCACACGAAACTTAATAAAAATCCTCTGCTGATAGCCGTCGATCGAATTTTTTTATTGCTCTTGATCCATTTTGAAGTAAATTTAGAATTGAAATGCAGTAATAAACACGTCTTTAGTCTATTTATACTCTTGTATTAAAACAGGTTGTGCAATGCATCCGTTCTCGAAATATCGCGCACGTGTTTGGTGTGAACAACCTAATAAATGTTTTTTTTTGTTTTTACAGATGGTTCGCAACATGCAGTGGTATTGTCTGTCAACGACCAAAAATTGGCCAAATCTTTAAATACCGACAGTTATATTATATTCAGGTATATTGATGGAGAGGTATTGATTGTTACTTGTCAAAAAGTGGACGTCAATATGATAGGCTCGCTTTATTTCTATGGTGAAAGAATGAGCCCGCGTAAGTAGATATCAATATAAGCCTACTCAAAAAAAGTTGAGAAAAACGAGGCATAAGCAGATGATGATTTAATTTTAATGGATTTGTCTTATCCGAGGTTTATTTCAGTTAGCTGTTTGCCATGAAAGGTTTCGACAAAAGGGAATACTTATAAGAATCGGTTCTTCAGGCTACCGCCGACGGTTATTTTTATGAGGATGAGATTTAGATCCCTCCTTAAATGTCATCCTCATAAAACAAGCTACTATTCTTATTCCTTCTCTGTCCATGCTGTAAGATTGTGGAACTCACTTCCGCTTAGCATTCGTGATTTTTAAAACTATTTCTCTATTTAAATGTCGATTAAAAGAGCATTACCTTTCCTCTATACTGTGAGTATTTCTATATATATGTATACAGGGTTACTGGTAACTCGACGTATTCCTTGCAGGACATCATAGTAGGGTTAAAATGCAACAAATTAAGCGACCAAATGTTCTACCGAAGTTCAGTAGTTTTTGAGTTAGTAAGGGTTTTAGATTTTTTGTGAAAAATCCCAGATTAAATTATTTGAAGCCAATTTGAAAATTATTCACGGGGCGGCTGTACTAAAATTTGAGTTATTATCATAGTTGACGCCGTAGCGGATCGTTTTTAATAATTAAAAGTTCAAAATGACTAAAACTTTGGTGAAGATCACTAATCAAACATTTTTTTTTTTTGTAATTTTTGCTATTACTTCATACAAAATGTTGTCTTAGCACAAAAAAAAAATACTATACCAGGTGTACAAATTATTAGTAAAATATCCTTGTCTTATCAGCTATCCAAAAAGGTATGATTGTCAATACTTTTGCGTGTGTGACAGGGAAAGATAGAAGTTTTTAACGCTGCTGAGGCATCAACTGCGCTTTCCAAACCGCCGACTCCCCCACGTTAGTGTCTTCGGATCGACTTATCGGCGATTATCTGAAACTGGCAGTGTTCAAAGAAGCAGGCAAATTGACACTGGTCGTTCTCGGAGATACACGGCTGAGGACGAGGAGCTGATTCTTCAACGTTTTATTGACGAGCCCAACATATCTACAAACATCGTAGCGCGTGAGCTTGGTATGTCACAGTGGAAAGTCTGGTCTGTAGTTCACTTGTCAGGCCGACATCCATACCACTACCAACCCGTGCAGTCATTAGAAGAGGGAGATCCGCAGAGACGGCTTGAATTTTGTCGTTTTTCGTGAAAACTTTTTGAAAAACATTCTGTGGACCGATGAGTCATGTTTTGACCGTGATGGTATCACAAATTACCACAATTTACATTACTGGGCACCGAAGGGAGAAGGAAACCCTAAGAAACTGAAACCAACCGCATCGCAGCGTAAGTTCTCGCTTAATGTTTGGATGGGTATTATCGACGATAAGTTAATAGGCCCACATATTTTACCCCGAACATTAAATGGGGAACTTTATGAAGATTTCCTAAGAAATCATTTAGCAGCACTGCTCACGGATGTACCCGAAGAAAGAAGGGCAAACATGATATACCAACATGACGGATGTCCAGCCCACTTCCGCATCACAATTCGACAATTGCTGGATGAAAACTATCCAAACCGATGGATTGGGCGCGGTGGGCCGATTCCATGGCCTGCACGAAGCCCTGATCTGACGCCGCTAGACTTTTACGTCTGGGGTCATATGAAAGACCTAGTTTATGTGACCCCCGTAAATTCAATTGAAGAACTAAGGGAGAGAATAACAGATGCGGTGGACCAGATGAGGACCACAATCACATCAAGAATCACAAAAACCGAAGTGAGGAAGCGAATAAGAGCATGTATTCGAAACCGAGGGCAGCACTTCGAACAAGACGTGTGAAATACATGTTATTAAAGACCACAAATTGATATTGATTAAAAATAATAATAATTTTCACGAAATTGTTTAATTTGATTTTCCGAATAAACACCTTCTTGTACTAAATCAAAAACGATTTTCATAATGCAGTCCAAGACTTTGTATTAACTTTCATACCTTTTTGGATAGCTGATAAGACAAGGATATTTTACTAATAATTTGTGAACCTGGTGTAGTATTTTTTTTTGTGCTAAGACAACATTTTGTATGAAGTAATAGCAAAAATTCCAAAAAAAAAATGTTTGATTAGTGATCTTCACCAAAGTTTTAGACATTTTGAACTTTTAATTATTAAAAACGATCCGCTACGGCGTCAACTATGATAATAACTCCAATTTCAGTACAGCCGCCCCGTGAATAATTTTCAAATTGGGTTCAAATAATTTAATCTGGGATTTTTCACAAAAAATCTAAAACCCTTACTAACTCAAAAACTACTGAACTTCGGTAGAACATTTGGTGGCTTAATTTGTTGCATTTTAACCCTACTATGATGTCCTGCAAGGAATACGTCGAGTTACCAGTAACCCTGTATACAACGTGTAACGTTAAATGCGCAAAACCTGAAAATAGTTTAATCAGAATAACGAGCAGAATTAATTGAACCACTTTTTAATAAGGGTCACATTTTTCAAAAAATCTTCATTAAAAACGTTGCGGAGTCTATTTATTAATAGGTCAAGCAAGCCAATGTCAGCGCGGCGCAGCGGCCCGGTGACGACTCCTCCCTCGGTAAAGCGTCGTCGCAGACGCAAGAAACGATCAGAATGGCCAAAACTAAAACAGCACATAAAACCTTTACATTTTTTTTTATGACTAATTTTCTCTCTGAAATAGGTCAATTGAATTAAAAATCAGTTGGGGTGTCTGAGGTTTTGCGCATTTAACGTTACACGTTGTATATGTGTATATATTTTAGCATTATGTATTTATTTAAGTATAGTTATGTTAAGTTTTGCATTATATGTGTAGGTATATTTAATATGTTAGTTTTAGACTTCACACATTCCTATTTTTCTCAAGTTCTCACACACTATTGTCTACATTTCTCTTTTACTTCTCCTTTCGCAGAAATTTCTTAAGAAATGAGCAGCCGCTCGATTCTGGAAAAATCTCACCGTGATAACTAAGGTGAAGTGAGCTTAGCGTTAGCTGTGAGTCATGCTGATGCTATGGATTGACACTATTGACGACTCACTACACGCTCACTTCACCCAAGTTTTCACGGTGAGATGGTTACAGAATCGCACGGCAGTACCTTTGTACTTACTCAAATTATAATTATGTCATATCCATATGTATTTTATTGTGTGTATATAAATAATAAAATAACAAAAATAAATCAAATATTAACGAGAAGCGAGTAGAGTAAGCAACTAAAATCGAGTTGGCATGCAACGAGCAGCGAGTGTGCGCCGGTGACGAGAAGCTCTGTAACCAGCCGTGCGATTCTGTAACCATCTCACCGTGAAAGCTTGGGTGAAGTGAGCGTGGAGTGTCCTGTCAGTGCCATCCCACATGTTACTAGCGATTGACCAAGCATACATTTACAATGATAATCGAGATCTTAATAATATTTTTTATGCTAATTCTATTGATCATTTTATGTAATTTCAAAGTTAGTATTTTAACTGTCAAAACACTACTATTTTGTGGGGTTTTAATCTAGGAAAAAAAAGAAAAGTTGATATTCTAACTAAGGTTCTGTTTTGCTATTTTATTTTAAAATAGTAATGTTTTTAAATTATATAAAATGATCAATTAGAATAAAAAATATTATTAAAATTTCAATTATGATTGTAAATGTTTGCTTGGTCAATCCCTAGCATCAGGGGGTGACACTGAGAGCTCACTCCACGCCAGTTTTCACGGTGAGATTTTTACAGAATCGACATGCAGTTACTCGTTGGTCTGCGTTTGTACCAACTGTTTGTCTCTTAGCGAATGTTCTGTTCGGCAACTGAGCGTCGCTGAGCGAGTATCTACTCTAGTCGCTGTTACTAACGAGGCGGTGTGAACAGTCAGCGATCAACTATTAATAATAGGTCTTTACCTATGAAATTGCCGTTTTGTATGAAAAAATTTAAACGAATTTTTTTCATGTATTTTTTATTTGTATTAATCGAAGTAATCAGCCATGCAATCAATGCATCTTTACCAACGCAGTGGAAGTTTATTGATGCCCTTCTTAAAGAAAGCAGAAGAAGCTGGCCGGGAGGCAACCAATTCTTCAAAGGCATTTTGTACTGCCTCTCGGGTATTGAATTTTTTTCCCGCCAAGAAGTTATCCAAATTCTGGAAAAAGTAGTAGTCTGTAGGCGCAAGGTCTGTTGAGTAGGGCGGATGACGGAGAGCTTCCAACCCCAGTTCTTGCAACTTGGAGACCGTCTGCTGTGCAGTATGAGGTCGCGCGTTGTCGTGCAGGAGCAGCGGAGACGAGCGATTGACCAATGCTGGTTGGAGATGTGCCAGCTTCTCCATCATTGTGTTCAGTTCTTCACAGTACACATCTGCAGTAATGCTCACCCCGTTTGGTAAAAAGCTGTGCTGAATCACACCGGCGCTAGACCACCAAACAGTGACCATCACTTTTCTAGGGGTAAGTTTTCGTTTAGGGCGTTGTTTAGGTGCTGAACCAGGATCCAAGCAACTTGCTGAGCGCTTGCGGTTATCAAATAGAATCCATTTTTCATCGCAGGTAACAATGCGGTTCAAAATTCCTTCATTTGTGTGTCTGTTGAGCAGTGCAAGGCACGTCTCGACGCGTACTTCGCGCTGGCGATCATTGAGTTCGTGGGGCACCCATTTGTCAACCTTTTTTACCTTGCTAATTTGACGCAAATGGACCAATATTGTTTTGACGCTAACGTCGAAAGCTGCTGCTAATTCAGCCGTAGATTGTGTATCACCAGCTTCCACAATCGCCTTTAATTCGTCACTGTCGACCAAAGTCTTCGGACGACCGCGAGGTTTATTTTTCAGGTCGAAATTTCCAGAACGGAAGCGAGCAAACCAATAACAGGTGGTGCGTTGGTTTGTAGTGTTAGCTCCGTAAACGTCGTTGATGTTGCGTGCCGCTTGTGCCGCGTTGCTGCCACGACGGTACTCATATTCCATAATTACTCGAATTTTTAACGTATCCATGATGACGAAAAAGATTAAAATGCGATGTAAATGTAACACTAATCAATAAACAAATGACTACTTTTGGAAACAAAATTCCATGTTTTTAAAATAAAATTAATTTGAAATTACAATTCTTAGCCAAACAAAAATTATTTTGATTTGAAATGGCCAGTACTGCAGAACGGCAATTTCATAGGTAAAGACCTAATATATTATCTATATCTTTTACTTACACGCGACCTTTCATTTGCCGTGCGATTCTGTAACCATCTCACCGTGAGAGCTTGGGTGAAGTGAGTGTGGAGTGAGCTGTCATTGGCTAGGGATTAACACTATTAAGTGCTCACTTCACTTATGATTTCACGGTGAGATTTTTACAGAATCGACCGGCTGGACTTATACAGCGTGTAACGGAAGGGGGGTATCAACCCTGAAGGAGGTGAATGTGCTCATGAAACTCAACAACTTTCCCCAAAGAACATAGGTCGAAAAATGAAAAAAAAATTTGGCCCTCCCATAGTAAATCAATCAGCTGGTAGTCAGTTTGGTAAGGGAGGGCCAAATTTTTTTTTCATATTTCGACCTATGTTCTTTGGGGAAAGTTGTTGAGTTTCATGAGCACATTCACCTCCTTCAGGGTTGATACCCCCCTTCCGTTACACGCTGTATACATATACATACAGTCATATTACTAAGAACTAGGAGACAACTAACGTAAGTGAGTAGACTGCCAAAACTATATGAACTAATGAATTCCAAATCAGATAAAAACCTGTATCTTGGGAATCAGTCGTGTCGTGATGTATCAGTAGGTTCATCAGCAGCCTGTCAGAGCCATATATTTTTATACAACGTGTAACGTTAAATGCGCAAAACCTCAGACACCCCAACCGATTTTTAATTCAATTGACCTATTTCAGAGAGAAAATAAGTTATTAAAAAAATTGTAAAGGTTTTATGTGCTGTTTTAGTTTTACTGGCCATTCTGATAGTTTCTTGCGTCTGCGACGACGCTTTACCGAGGGAGGAGTCGTCACCGGGCCGCTGCGCCGCGCTGACACTGGCTTGCTTGACCTATTAATAAATAGACACCGCAACGTTTTTAACCCATATGTGCCCAGAACTTTTTTTAAGACGAATTTTGAAGATTTTGGACTATGTTGTTAATAAATAAGGGTAATGATTATAAATAAATTGTAATTTGCGGTTTTCAGTTCAGGAAGTATGTTTTTTTCAGTGGGTCGATAACGACCCCATGGGCATATACGCTAGTATGGAGTAAGGTGCATCAAAATAAAAACATTTATATGCTAATCATTTTTATTATTAGGTTCAACAATAATATAGGAACTATTAAGTAATTAATTTAGTCAGTCAAGGAACAAAAATACATAAAAAATAATGTTCAGTTATGCATGAAATGCTTCAAAGCATTTGTCATGAATATGCTGTTTGCATCCATGACGTCCGTAATAGGGTATCATCGACTCATCAATACTTATATTTTTCTCGATGGGGGCATATGTTAGAAACTTTTCATTCATGATGTTGAACAATGGCCGATTTTTAGCCATTTTATCACCAGTGGGTAGGTTGTTATTATCAGTATATAAAATAGTTCTTCACTCTAACAAAAGATGGCACTATAATTTAAATTAATGCAACAGCTCGCAGTCAGTCTGTATTAGAAGTCATGAAGGAATAGGGCATCATAATTGAGCATAATTGGGCATCTTTTGCGATTTGTCCAAAGCATTCGATTGTGTTCTTCATGAAACCTTAATCAGGAAACTTCACTACTACGGAATTCGGAACGCCTCTCTGGATCTTCTTACTTCTTACTTAAGTGATAGGATTCAGAGAGTTGATGTTAATGGAAAAAGGTCACCCGGATCTGTAGTAAAAATGGGGGTCCCCCAGGGCTCAATTCTTGGCCCATTTTTATTTCTTATTTATATAAATGACTTGCCTTACCTCATAAGGGATGAACATGATATAGTGTTGTTTGCAGATGACACTTCACTTTTATTTAAACTCAAACGTCAGCAGCTGGTCACTGACAATATAAATAGTGCCCTCGCAAAAGTAGTTAACTGGTTTAATGTTAATAACCTACTTCTCAACGGAAAAAAAACGAAATGTATTAAGTTTACGATACCAAATGTTAGACAAGTAGAAACTAGTGTTCTCATAAAGGGTGAAGAGTTAAAACCCGAAAATACCACAGTATTCTTAGGCATAACTTTGGATGCCAAGCTTCAATGGGGCCCCCATATAGATAAATTGTCAAAAAAGCTTAGCTCTGCAGCATACGCCGTTAGGAAAATTCGTGACTTAACTGATTTAGAGACAGCCCGTTTAGTTTACTTTAGTTATTTTCATAGTGTGATGTCATACGGTATTCTGTTGTGGGGAAATGCCGCCGATATTCAGACAATTTTTATTTTACAAAAAAGGGCAATTCGTTCCATTTATAAATTAAGTCCCAGACACTCCCTCAGAGAAAAATTTAAAGAGATTAATATAATGACTGTGCCTTCTCAGTACATTTATGATAATCTTTTGTATGCACATAAAAATATTAATCTGTTTAAAAAATACAGTGATATCCATAATATAAATACTAGGAACAAACACAAATATGTTGTTCCTACAACAAGGCTCATGAAAATAGGTGGCTCGTTTAGATGCCAATGTATACGTTTTTATAATAAACTTCCTAGCCACATTCAAGAACTAAGCATTAATAAATTCAAATCTTTCATAAAGCTAAAACTATGCCAGAAAGCCTATTATACTGTAAAAGACTATATTGAGGACAAAAAAGCTTGGGATTGAGCTGCTCCAATAGGTCTAGACAGTGAATGTTGTTTATTTTGCTGATTTACACTTTTGTTTTTTTTTTCTTTCTAAATATCTATTTATATACAGAATGACATGAACATTTACTGTTTAAAGTCTTATATTATTTTAATTATTGTGAATGTGAGGACTATGTGGATCATTGTTTCTTTTTTAATCATGGTCTGGCAGTTTGAGTGGTGTATGCGGTCTACACAAATGTCCTGTCCTTGGTATTGCTCGTCGAATCGTTGAGCTCCTTAAGTTCTGAGTTGAGCTGCACGGTTACTGACGAATGCGTGCACTGACTGCACAGGTCCACTCAGTGTGGTTCTTTCCTCAAAAGACCACTTCAGACACCAATCTACATAGTCCTCAAAGATCAAAGATTATATCCGGATTTTTATATACACATTGACATTGATGAATTTTATATAAACAATGACATGGATATTTACTTTGTAAAGTATCTTATTTTTTATTATTATTACTGTGAGTGTGAAGACTATGTGGGTCATTTCTTTTTTTCGGTTTTCCTTCTTAGTTACTTTTAATCATGATCTGGCAGTTTGAGTCATTTATGCGGCCTACCCAAATGTCCTTTCATTGGTATTGTTCGTCGAATCGTAAGGCTCCTCAAGTTCTGAGTTGAGCTGCACGATTTTTGACAAATGCGTGCACTGACTGGACAGGTCCGCTCAATCTGTGTGGTTCTTTACTCAAAAGACCATTTCAGACACCAATCTACATGGTCTTCACATGATCTGACCAAGATTATGTCTGGACTTTAAAAGAGACTGTGACCTCTGAGTTTGTTTCGGCCTTTCTTCTCAGAGTAGTCAGATAGGAAACGCCGACCTCATCTAGTTTAAAAAATATGATTGACATGTAAGTGTTTGTACAAACCTACTTACAGAAAATAAATCATTTATCATTTATCATTTAATAAAAAGGTCGTTATCGACCCTGTGGGCATATATGGGTTAATGAAGATTTTTTGAAAAATGTGACCTATATTGAAAAGTGGTTCAGTTAATTCTGCTCGTTATTCTGATCAAACTATTTTCAGGTTTCCCCTTCCGTTACACGCTGTAGAGGCATGCATTCAACTCTGATGGCGCATGTCTATCAAAAACCTAAAATATGGCTACGCTGAATAGTTTCTGCTTAAAGCCGATACGACCGACGCGTGAAAAATAATAGTATTGTATTTTTTAGCACTCAAGATTTATAGTCCGTCGGAGGCAGTTATTTCATTAAATGTATCCACATCAGAAATTAATGATAAATTTTTAGCTTGTGGTATCGACAACATGAATTTAAAAAAGCCCGACGCGAAGCTGTTATTTTTGTCTGATGTTCCTGACCAAGGTACGTAAATAACATTTGTTTTTTTTTTCTCAATCAATAAATTATAATTATGAATTTACCAAGACCAGTTGTAATATTTTGAGGGGCTTGTGGCTAAATGATAACAGCCACGCGGGTTGATGGAAGGTTTTAAGCTGCGCTGGCTGCACTCAATTTGTGGATGGGTAAATATCCATTACATAGCGAGATCCCCTGCCAGCTACGGAAAGAACGCTAAGTCGTTGTTGGTCCTGGCTGTCATTCGTAGATCTATGATCAGAACCCCAAAAGTCTGTCAACCAGTTTTACGAAGCAGTACCGTGTTACCCAGTAACTGGGTTGTGGACGTCCGACGAGCAGTCGCTCCATGTAAAATACTGGAATTTAGCTGCATCAGGATGGCTGGAAGCCGACCCCAACATTGGGATTAGGCTAGGCAAAGGTTGTTCTGTAAAAATAAGTAGAGTACAGTCATATGTTATGGTATAATAAAAAAAAATCTTGTTTATCCTACATTTTATTCCGTTTTCGTTTTTTTATTTTATTTATTACTCGCCCCGCGGTTTCAGCCCCATAAGTCTCGATCCCGTAGGATTATCGGGATAAAAAGTATTCTACTCGTATGTGTTAATCTTGGTTATAAACTATCCGTGTGCCAAATTTCATCAAAATTGGTCCAGCCGTTTGAGCGTGAAGAAGTAACAAACATACACACACACACACACACACAAAATTTCGCCTTTATAATATTAGTGTGATAGGTTCGTTTCACCCCACTTCTTGAAATCTTTCGTTACTCGTTTTCTAAGCACCACTTATCTGAATATTAACCCTTTACGGCGCAAGAACGTGTTTTTGTATTTTTTTATTGACAATAGATTTAGACGAGCTATATAATGATGCGAAAAATAATGAAAAAAATAAAATGTAAGAAAAGGTATTTTTTTTTTTTAAACATGCTGATGCAGATGTGCATCATGGTGTTAAAACAAAATGTGAAAAGATCGAAAACAGTTGTTAAAACACAAGGCTATGCCGCACTTTTCACATTCTGTTTGGGCTGTTCCAGTACAACCTGGATATTTGCACCTAAGCCTTTTGTCAGTCCAAACGGGCCAGTGCCCTAACTGATCCAATCTGACGTCTTTAGGCGGGATATGCGATAGAATGGTTTGCTGCAGATATACAGGATATGCGATAGAATGGTTTGCTGCAGAAATTCGATAGAATGGTTTGCTAAATTGTAAATAAAATACTTTATAATGCAAATTGCGTTATAAAGTATTTTATTTTTTTCTTTGAACGAATTTGTTAGTTCGAATGGTATGATGCAGAACTGCAATTCAGCGCTGTAAAGGGTTAAAACAATATTGTATAATAGGTATAAACATGATAATGATAATTTTATGAATATATCATATGTTTCAGATGTACGTATACGCGGTCTGCCTAGAAATAATATCCTGTACCAGTATACAGACGGTAAAGAGCAATGGACTATTGAATATCAATACTCTGTGAACGATACTCTTGACTTAACCTGTGTATGGAATGGATTTAATGCCTCAATTTGGCCGCGTCCATATTCAAATGAGTTTCAGTGGAAATTCGAAGGTATGCCTGTCACATTACCAACTTTTCTTGGGAATTATATCTTTGGGATATGATATGCTTTAGTGTGTTGAGACGGCATAAATACCATTTTTTTTTAAATTAACCCTTTACCGCATAGGAAACCATATATGGTTTGACATGTTTACAGTTTATTTACTCTAAAAAAATAAAAAAGTAGCGTATAAATCTTAATGTGGTTTGTTTGTCATATCATTAGCAATAATAAAACACAACTATTTTGTCTATCATCACATACCACTTGGACATAAAAAAAATAAATAAAAAAAAAACTATAATTAATTCTGAAGCTTTAATAAAGACATTAACTTAAAAAAAAAAATTGTCACTTATTTAATATATCATGCAGTAAAGGGTTAATTAACAAGAACCGTTGCCTAAAATACTAAAATACGCGATTCATGATATTTTTACGAGGTTAATGTAAGATCAATATGTAGTTTTAAAGTTTTTTTCAATGTTTTTATTAATCCCCGACTCCTTTCATATTTTTTTTAGATCAATCCTTTGATTCTGCAGCAATTGGGATGCCACTTACGCTAATTAAGTATTCTAAAATAAAATTTACAAAGATATTGGATACAACCCACAACGGAACTAAAATACATTGTATTTATTATCCAAACGGAAACTTCTATCCTCATAATTTGAATTCAAGTAAAACAGTTAGTATCATACTTCGATTGCACCCGGAATTGGTTTCAGGACAAAATGAAATTGTTTCAAGTGAGTGAAATAAAATGACATGATTTTATTTTTATGAAATCTTTTAACACACTACTAGGCAATGTTTTTAAATTAGGTGGTGCCTTTCATATAATGGCTTAAATCTAATGATGTCTCATTTGTTTCCTTATTTTTACGTTCTTCTTGTGCTTAAAAGAAGAGGGAATCATTCGTGTTAATTGGGCCATCCTGCCATTGTCAGCAGAATGCTGTGACATTCCAAAATAAAGAACAGAACACATACATACATATTTAAAGATGTATTATTGAACAAAAGAACTGAAATGCGATATTATTAGAAGTATTGGTTGTTTGTTCGAAACCAAACCCAAAAGTAAATTGTTGTACAACAAAAAGCGTTCGGCCAACGCCTGAGGTCGTCTTTGCTTTGTCTGGGACGCTGGTGCCAGCAGAAAAGAAACTCCAAAGAATAGCTGTCAATGTTATAAGTAAAAAAGAAAAACAAGGCAGCCTGATTGCAGCAAGCTGACATTGTCCTGTAGGCAACCACCCCTCGTGGTATGTCCGGTTACCACCAGCACGACTGGCATGCTGCAGTGACTCACACGGTCTGCGAGCACTTTGGGAACGTGAATAATGCGCGGCCGTACGTTTGCATCTATCACGATTATGACCTAAAAATTACTACCTACGCTGCATTATAAATCGCCAACCCACTTGTCATTTTGACAGGCCTGTTGGTCTAGTGGTCAGTGGCCCTGACTGCTATGCGCAAGGTCGTGGGTTCGATTCCCACCCAGGACAAATGTTTGTGTGATGAGCACGATCATTTGTTCTTTGTCTGGGTGTAATTTATCTATAATATGTATGTATTTAGAAATATATATGTATGTTTATCAGTTGTCTAGTACTCATAGCGCAAGCTCTGCTTAGTTTGGGACTAGATGGCGTTGTGTGAAAGTTGTGGAATATTATTATTTGTGAACCAACCCTGCTGTCAATATCCACGTCTCAGCACTGAATGTCTTAGGAGACATTAAGTGGTAGTTCCAAGTTATTGTGGTACATAAAGGTATGTAGGGAAGTTCAAAGCATCTGGTACGGGCGGCTCTTCTTCGGGAATACAGTTTTTATCTTATCTTGTGTTAGGGTGCGTTAAGACATGACGTCCATCGCCCCCCATACATCAAGACCCGAGGTGGCGGCGCATAGTGTTCCACGCGCCCCTCTTAGACGTCGCGGGGGGGGTTTAACACCTCACTTCCCCCCCCCCCTCCCCCCTCCCCCCCCCCCCCGACACGAGGAGGCCTGCAGTGGCGGACCGGCACCAGCCGGGGGTTGCGGAAGTATCGTACGTTCCCGCGACCCCCGGCGTAGGTGAGAGAGGGAACACCGGGGTGGGTTTTAGGCAATAAGAGTCTGACAGACCCCGCCGCCCGCCACCGCCAGAGTGGCGGACATCCATGAGGATTTTACAGCCCGAGTACAAAAAAAAAAACAAAAAACGGTGCGTTAAGACATAGTCGAAAACCTTCGTGCAGCCGCCGCGCGCTCTTGTGTAAGTAGGTGCAATAATGGAAGTTGTGAGCTCTATTTACTTGGCAACAGCATTGATTTTGGCCGCTCGAAGGTTTTTGTCGTCGCCCGCGTATTCCGCTCCCTTCATACCCTCTGCAGTCAGTGCAATGTCGCTTATACGCTTATTTCATTTTAAACGGTGTTAGTAAAAAAATTCAGCGCGGCCAACCGCTCGGTGACCGGGTTGTGACCGCTTTATGTAGCGCTGACATAAACTAACATATAATATATTTGTTTATTTATTTATTTAAACTTCGCACAAAAGGTACAAAGGTGGACTTAATGCCTTAGGTATTCTCTACCAGTCAACCAAGGGTGGTGAAGAGATTAGATGGCAGGTGCTTTGGTTGACACAACGATGATAAAAAAAAAAATAAACAACTAGACAAATACATATAAACAGATACATACGATTTACTATAATATATATTTATAATATATAAAAATATACCAATTCAAAGAAAAGAGGTGTTGAGATGACTCTACACTATTTAATTTGTAAATAACTCTGCAACTTCCGCTTAAATGCATACCGACTAGTGTCCGTCCTGATATCAAAAAGAAGCGCATTCCAAAGAAGTATGAACTGCCGGTCGATTCTGTAAAAATCTCACCGTGAAATCATAAGTGAAGTGAGCACTTACTAGTGTTAATCGCTAGCGAATGACAGCTCACTCCACGCTCACTTCACCCAAGCTTTCACGGTGAGATGGTTACAGAATCGCACGGCTAAATATGGAAGGAAGAAGAAACAAAGTCAGAAGTATGAGAAGGACAAAGTAGGAGAATATATCAATTCCTGTTATGTTTTCAGGTAAAACATCTACTACCAGCTACACACTAGCTTACTGTTTGACAGCAGCAGGAGTCAGTTCCATTATTATAATCGTTATATTATACTGGACTGTCGAAAAGCCTTTCTGCAATAGTAGACTGTATTCGCATGTATTTCCAGCGCCGACCACCACCGCCCACGTAAGTACTTTCTAGGGAATGCAATCTCGCTGTCGCGAGATCTCGGCCTTTTTTAGCGAGATTGATCTCGGACGAAAAATCGGGAGTTTAACTCAATGAATGCCAATCTCGCGAGATTGGAGCTCAAGCGAGATCCCGCGAGAGTATGAATAACAATACTGCGAGATCTCGCGAGATTGGCAGTTTTGTGTGTGTTTTTTTTTGTGCAAATAATCACAATATTTGAATAAATTAGGAAAAAAATAATAAAATTAGTTAGCTGGCAACAACTATTAGTAAACAAAACAAATGCACGCTGATGACGCGAGATCTCGCCCTTTTTTCTTCCGAGATCAATCTCGCTAAAAAAGGCCGAGATCTCGCGAGAACGAGATTGCATTCCCTAGTATTTTCCCGTTTTAGTACTAACTTCTTAAAATAAACTTGTAAGCAGTTGATTAAATGTCCATTTTTACTTTCAGCCAGTCACAGCCTTTTATGAAAACCTGTTGTCTGTGTTCCAACCTATCAACGAGCGCGAAGCCGCGGAGTTAGAAATGGAGAATCATTATGAGGAGGTTCCTTAACGACTCAACACCATCTCGACTCAAAGCAAACCATTGACATTTGAGCTTTATATCGCGTCACGTGCAGCAACATCTCTGGTGAACGACGACACGTCGAGAACAGCCGGTCGATACTGTAAAAATCTCACCGTGAAATCATAAGTGAAGTGAGCACTTAATAGTGTTAATCGCTAGCGAATGACAGCTCACTCCACGCTCACTTCACGTAAGCTTTCACGGTGAGATGGTTACAGAATCGCACGGCTGGTGTGACATAATTTTGAAAATGTCACTGCCGGTCGATTCTGTAAAAAAAGAAGAATGGCCGTTGCACTCTAACAACTATCACCAACTAGACTCAAAGTAAAACATTGGAATCTGAACCTCAATCAAATCACGTGCAGCAGTGCGATTCTGTAACCATCTCACCGTGAAAACATATGTGAAGTGAGCGTGGAGTGAGTGGTCAGTGTCATCCCACCTGATACTAGGGATTGACCAAGCATACATTTACAATCATAATCGAGATTTCAATAATATAGTTTTATGCAAATTCTATTGATCGTTTTTTATAATTTCACCGCTAGAATTTTAGTTGTCAAAACATTACTATTTTGTGGGGTTTTAAAATAAAATAGCAAATCAGGAACTCAGAATCTCAATGTTTTTTTTCGACGAGTCGAATAGAATTAGTATAAAAAAGTATTGTTAAAATCTCGATTATGATTGTAAATGTTTGCTTGGTCAATCCCTAGCATCAGGTAGGATGACACTGACCACTCACTCCACTCCACTCACTGACCACAGCATCATTGGGAGGATACAGCCAGCTCACTCCACGCAAGTTTTCACGGTGAGATTTTTACAGAATCGACCGGCAGTGACATTTCCAAAATTATGTGACACTAGTTGTCGACGCGTCGTCGTTCATCAGAGATGTTGCTGCACGTGACACGATATAAAGCTCAAATGTCAATGGTTTGCTTTGAGTTGTATGTTGAATATTCCGGCTCAATCGTGATGATATTCAAGCTAATGAACCACTTATACGATGACTATTTCTGGTAAACACTATCTTGCGCCATAATCTGTTGTCCAAAAATAGTAGTTTTAATAACTTATGCCGCCTGTGATACAGGTTTATCCTAGTACTTACAGGCGTCAAACTTTCCAAGATTTATTTATATTGTATTATATCAGTTTTAATTTTTGAATAAAAATTTACTCTAAACATTTGTTATTCTTTTGTCACATTTATGTTAGGCACAGAAAAACAACCAGACAGAGCTAAAAAACCATCTAGTTTCAACCGCATGTTATAAAAGTCGTATTTCTTGCAAACTAGCTCTAAGTAGTACGCCCAGTAGTCACGCTACACCAGTAGTCAGTCCTGCACCAGTAGTCAACCCTGCACCAGTAGTCAGCCCTGCACCAGTAGTCAGCCCTGCACCAGTAGTCAATCCTGCACCAGTAGTCAGCCCTGCACCAGTATTCAGCCCTGCACCAGTAGTCAGCCCTGCACCAGTAGTCAATCCTGCACCAGTAGTCAGCCCTGCACCAGTAGTCAGCCCTGCACCAGTAGTCAGCCCTGCACCAGTAGTCAGCCCTGCACCAGTAGTCAGCACTGCACCAGTAGTCAGCTCTGCACCAGTAGTCAGCCCTGCACCAGTAGTCAACCATGCACCAGTAGTCAGCCCTGCACCAGTAGTCAGCCCTGCACCAGTAGTCAGCCCTGCACCAGTAGTCAGCTCTGCACCAGTAGTCAGCTCTGCACCAGTAGTCAGCCCTGCACCAGTAGTCAACCCTGCACCAGTAGTCAGCCCTGCACCAGTAGTCAGCTCTGCACCAGTAGTCAGCTCTGCACGAGTAGTCAGCCCTGCACCAGTAGTCAACCCTGCACCAGTAGTCAGCCCTGCACCAGTAGTCAGCTCTGCACCAGTAGTCAGCCCTGCACCAGTAGTAAACCCTGCACCAGTAGTCAGCCCTGCACCAGTAGTCAGCCCTGCACCAGTAATCAGCCCTGCACCAGTAGTCAGCCTTTTCAAGCTTTATTTCGCTGTTAATAGTACAGATATTGCCTTATAAGAATACAATTCTGCCGTCGTACGGTGAATAGCCATAATTACTTCCAAGTCTATTTTGAATATAAAACATATATATATATACAGTTTTTTCTGAAGTTTTGTACAAAACACCGTCGATAGACTTCACGTGATTTTCCCTTTCATTTCTGTAGTTGTGTTTCAAATTCGGTCTTTGTTGTAATTAAATTAGTAAAGCCTAACCCTTAATTGAATAATAGTCACACAAATAATAGGAGATATTTTTTAGGATGCGAAATAAAACATAATAACGTCATTCGAAATTGTTCCGCACAGCCCGCAATTAATGAATACAAAGATGACATCATATTTTGGGCAGGCCTGTTGGTCTAGTGGTCAGTGGCCCTGATTGCTATACGCAAGGTCGTGGGTTCGATTCCCACCCAGGACAAATGTTTGTGTGATGAGCACGATCGTTTGTCTTTGTCTGGGTGTAATTTATCTATAATATGTATGTATTTAGAAATATATATAATATGTATGTTTATCAGTTGTCTAGTACTCATAGCACAAGCTCTGCTTAGTTTGGGACTAGATGGCGTTGTGTGAAAGTTGTGGAATATTATTATTATTAATAATAAGCCGGGGGGTAAGCGAAGCCGGTCTGAAACCAAGAAGGTTGTGGGAAGGCAGAATCCAGGGAAGGACATGAGCGACAAGGATGGTTTCATCAAGGTGGAGAAGAAGAAGAAGAAGCCTCCTTGTCGGAACCAGTGCGGCACCGCGCCGGCAGGACCCAACATGCTGCTGCGTCCAGCAATCCCGACGACGCTGCTGTACGTGTCCAGGCTGCACCACTCCACGAAGGTTGAGGACATCGTGGAGTATCTGCGTGTGAAGATCAACTGGACTTTGAGGGTCGAGAAGTTGGAGCCGCGTCACAACACGAACTTCAAGTCGTTCGTGGTGCGTGTTCCGACACATCATCTCGAGAAGTTCCTCAAGGAAGAGTTCTGGCCGAAGGGTGTTGTGTATCGCCAGTTTCATGGTCGGCTACATAACACCAGTCAGCGAAACACGACGCCGATGGCGTTACAATCGGAATAAACAGGGAAAACATATATTGTACGTCAGTACAAGTACGAAGAGGCAACTGCATTTTTTACGACATTGACGTTTTTCTTAATTCGACTCAGAATTCTTTATTTTATCATAGGATTTTTTTCCTGTTTAACTTTATATTTTATAGCTACACCGTTTTTTTTAGAGAAAATCCAGTGACGAAACAAGAAAGTAAAAAATAAACCTATCAGTTCAACTAAGCTTCTAAATTAATGTAAATTACTAATTGGCGCCTTTACGCTTGTTTCGAATAAAATAAAATATTAGTGCTTTTTCGTCGGTTAAAAATAGAAGATGACAATTGTGTTCTTCTATTAATACCTAATCACAGTTTTGCATTTAAAACACTCCTGTACAATCACGATTTTGTAGATAACCGTATACAACGTGTAACGTTAAATGCGCAAAACCTCAGACACCCCAACTGATTTTTAATTCAATTGACCTATTTCAGAGAGAAAATAAGTCATTCAAAAAATTGTAAAGGTTTTATGTGCTGTTTTAGTTTTACTGGCCATTCTGATCGTTTCTTGCGTCTGCGACGACGCTTTATCGAGGGAGGAGTCGTCACCGAGCCGCTACGCCGCGCTGACATTGGCTTGCTTGACCTATTAATAAATAGACACGGCAACGTTTATAATGAAGATTTTTTGAAAAATGTGGCCTATATTGTGGTTAAATACATTCTGCTCGTTACTCTGATCAAACTATTTTCAGGTTTTGTGCATTTAACGTTACATGTTGTATATACGTACTTTAAGGCCATCGATATGTTCAACAAACAGTATTACCACTTATTATTATTTGATTTGCAGCTTAAGGATAATAACAAAGTTTTCCTTCAAAGTGAATAAATACAGCGATATCATTAGTGTGGCCATGAAACCGGATTGTCCTAAGAGAATTGAAATGAATGAAAATTTGTGTTAGTTTTCTAAAAACCTGTTCAGATGAAGCTTCATAGACGACTTTGTGTTGGAGTATAAATGTGGAGCTGTTGCACAAACGATGGGACACTTAATATCATATCCTACGTGTTCTGTCAGCTGCACGTTACAGGAACTGATGGACGCTAGTGATGGCGCCAGACATGTAGCCGAATTCTGGGCCGAGTCCAGTTAGGTTGCCATCGACACGATAAGAAGAAAAAGCAAAGTGGTAGTGTAGCTGGAGTTGCAGGCACTGTCAATAATTCTTCCATCCAAACTATCCATCGATACAAAAGTGTCTCCATCTGATTGTTATATTTTCACGGCTAAACAACTAAGCAGATTATGAAGATAATTATTTAATGGCACCTATTCTCTTGTTCACAAACTAAACTAAATTTAAGTTCAGTGCACTTTTTTCTTTCTATTTCATTACGAAAAGGACAGAACATATATATTAGTTTAGTCCTGTCAAATTAAGAAACTCCATAGACAAGTTAAGACGTGATTAAAAATTTGGTTACTAAAATACGTCAATTTACGTCAGGCGCTGAATAATTTGACGGGACTAAACTAATAACAATCTTCTGTCCTTTTCTTAATGAATTTGAACGAAAAAGATGCATCATCATCATCTGCCTAGCCTTTTCCCAACTATGTTGGTGTCGGCTTCCAGTCTAACCGGATGCAGCTGAATACCAGTATTTTACATAGAGCGACTGCCTATCTGACCTCCACAACCCAGTTACTGGGTAATACGATACCCCTAGGTAAGACTGGTTGTCAGATTTTCGGGCTTCTGACACCCGTAACGACTGTCAAAGATCTACGAATGACAGCCGGGACCAACGGCTTAACGTGCTTTCCGAGGCACGGAGGGGTCTCGGTATGTAAAGATGGTCACCCATCCACAGACCAACCGCGGCAAGCGTAGCTTAACCTGATCGAACGACCTGTGCGGCTGTTATTATTTAGCCATGGGCCCCCCTGAACGAAAAAGATGCAATGAACTTTAATTTTGTTTAATTTGTGGACAAGGGAATCGACGCCAGTATCGAAATAAATAGCTTGCGATCTGAGAAACGACATTAGTACCTCAAAAAAAAAAAAAAACCTCAAAAAGATAAGAGGTGAAGTGGGGTGTTTTAATAGTAGTTTAAATGGACACAATTATCACGTGAACGGAGTCGCGCGAGCAGGAAATACTATACATACATAGTTATATTAAGTGTCCTTAAAATACATTAAATGTTGGTCACTGTAGTTCAGACTCACTGCTGTGAAGTTATTACAATAAACATATTAATTAGTATTGACTGTTAATTAAAATACTGTAAAATGTTTCGTTTAGTATTATTTTCAGTTTTTATAATATTGAGAGTTGAAGCAAATGTTCCTGAAACTGGTGAGACCTATTTTTATTGAACTTATTGTAAACAATTGACTGTTAATAAATTATGAAATAAAATGATATCGACCGCTAGTGGTCTCTTATCCGGCAGTCATAAACATAATAATAATAATAATATTTTTTTATTGACATAATACAGTTGTTACATAGTTTATTGAAGCCCTGACTCCTGAGCTAGGTAGTAATAGTAACCTGTGTTACAGGAGCCAGTGTCTTCGCCCATTTGTGGTTCATGTATTAACAATGTGCAATAAAACAATAAAAATATAAAAAAAATAAAGAAAAAAGCTTAAAATATAACAAGGAAACGAAATTTAAGATGCAGACGTACTCTGGTAGGTATACAAAATCTTTGTGTGTTTGTGTGTAAGGGAGTGAGGGTGTGTATGTGTGTGTAAGGGAGTGAAGGTGTGTATGTGTATGTAGGTGAGTGTAGATTGTTTTATGAATACTGGTATTGTAATAGATCTTCCGTCTGGTGGTAATCAAGTGTTTGAAGCCATTCGGAGATTTTTAATTTAATTTCTGTAGTTGTGAACGGATTAATGTTAAGGGTATTGTTTAATTTATTGTAGATGTAATTAGCCATGTTAAAGTGTTGTCTTCTAGCGGAAGCGGTTTTACATCTTTCTGGTCTACATACATCAGTGTGAGTAATAGTTCTCTTCACTTTGGTGGCGTGAATTACCGGTGTCAATTGGTGTTGTTTAATTGTGAGATGAAGTAGGTATATCTGTCTCACGGTAAGTACTTTACAGTTGTCATAAAGATCCTTCGTAGGAAACCGGTACGGTCTAAAGGTAACAAAGATATTTGTGCTCTTTCGAGGTGAATCATAAAGGTTTTGCAAGCGCCTCCCCAGGCCGTGATACAGTAGTTTATCATTGACTGTGCCAGCGCAATGTACACCGTGCGGAGTAGCTTAAACTTAGCCACGTGTCGAAGCTTCTTAAATGTCCAAATGAGTTTCCTAACACGGGAAGTGGTCAATTCAATGTGTGGACGCCAGCTGAGCCGTTCATCCAGAAGTACACCTAGATATTATTCTGACTTTTTTTGCGAGATTGGGAGACATGGGCATTGGTGAACATTTAAGTCATTGCAGGAGTGTGCTATGAGACTTATTTCCAAGGGTTTAGTATTGGCGAAAGTAAATTGCAGATAAGGTGGTCTTTGAAATATTCAGGGTTAGTGAGTTACTTCCTAGCCAATGGATTATTTTATGTAAGCCCAGCTCCGCCGCTTGTTGCACTTTCTCCCAACTCTCAGCGTGAAATATTAATACGGTGTCGTCTGCATAACTAAATATTCTGCCCTTATCAAGAGACTGCTGGCACAGGTCATTTACATAGACCAAGAAGAGACTCGGGGATAGGCAGCTTCCTTGAGGTACACCATAGTCAATTTTGGCTTCACTGCTAACCTCTTCACCAATCCTTACTTTTTGTGTTCGGTCTGCAAGAAAGTCAGCAAATATGCTGAGAGCTTTCCCCCTGATTCTAACTTCTTTACAAGGGTTGGAACACAGACAGTGTCAAACGCCTTGGCTAGGTCTAGAAAAACACCCAGACATTTCTGTTTTGCATCCAGTTTTCCAGCAATGTAGTCAACAAGTTGAGTAACTGCGTCTTCGGTGCTTTTCCCAGACCTGAAGCCAAATTGTGAGTCTGATAGTATTTTAGAGTGCTCCAAGTATCTTATGAGTCTATGGTTCAGTAGTTTTTCCAAGATTTTTGACAGTGCTGAAAGTACTGAGATAGGTCTATAATTTTTGACATCATCTTGATTCCCTCCCTTGTGAACAGGTCTTATTAGAGACTTTTTGAAGATGCGGGGGAAGACTCCCTGCTCGAAACATTTCTCAATGAGTTTAGTAAGAGCTGAGACTAGTATATCTTTGCCCAGTTTGAGGAGTTTGGCCGGAATAGAGTCCCATCCTGTAGCGCAGTCAGTCTTCAGGTTATTAATCACCGACTCAACCTCGATCTCACCAGGGGATAGTAAAACCATAGATTCACATGCAGAGGGTGTTTCAAATTTATATGGGGCGCTTGGGGAATTTTGGTTTTGAATAATAGAGTCAGATAATTGCTTACCAATATTAGCAAAGTAATGATTGATTTCCTCAATGGCATTGGGCGCATCTGTTGCAGTTAAGAGTTTGTCCGCTGATATTTTTTGTCCAGGTTGATTAGTAATAGTTTTAATGGTATTCCATGTTTCTTTATTGTTTTTTGAAGATTCTAAGGCGGATCTATCGTGATTTAGTTTTATCTTCCTAAGTTGTAACAGATTGCAGAAATTACGATACCGTTTATATGACAGCTCTATAATTCCGTTTTTTGGATCTATAAACAAAGTGCAATATCATGTCTGTGACGCCCTGTAGTGTGGGTGTCACGTGATAGAACGTTAATATCTCGGAAACGTGACATTTACAGTGTTTGTTCTTATTATATTTTCTGTTACGAGTCTTGAGTCCTGCCGTGCGATTCTGTAACCATCTCACCGTGAAAGCTTGGGTGAAGTGAGCGTGGAGTGAGCTGTCACTCACTAGGGATTAACACTATTAAGTGCTCAATTCACTCATGATTTCACGGCGAGATTTTTACAGAATCGACCGTCTGATTGTTGTTTGTGACTAGTCCTGGAGTGGACACCACGTATCAGCAAGTTTAGTGTGGGACGCCCCCCAGCTAGATGGACGGACGACCTAAAGAAGGTGGCTGGGGGAGGGATGCGGAAGGCGGAGGACAGGGTGTTGTGGCGCAGTCTGGGAGAGGCCTATGTCCAGCAGTGGACTGTGGTAGGCTGAGTTGATTGATTGATATTTTCTGTTTGCATTGATGTAAGCTAACGATTTAGATAGAAAAAAAAAAGTCAGTATGCGTGACAGTCTGTATGCCACGTACCTTCAAAACCCTTTCAAGTATCTACATATTACGGTTCAGAAGACAGAGTACTGTGACAGACGGACAGACGGACAGCGTGTGGACAGCGGAGCCTTATGACCCTTTTCCACGGCAAGATCCCGTGTTTTTCAGGTACGGTTTTTTGCAGGCGGGATCTTGCCGTTTGAAAGGGCCCTTAGTAATAGCGTCCCGTTGGCAACCTTTGAGTACGGAACCCTAAAACTAACGTTATTATCTCGTCAATGACAGAAGGCACCAGTAGCAGCAGGCTTCTTCTTCTCAGAAGAACGACAAAATGAAAACTAGCGCATTTGTTCTAATTGAAACTTTTAAACCAGCCAGTCGATTCTGGAAAAATCTCACCGTGATAACTAATGTGAAGTGAGCTTAGAGTGAGCTGTGAGTCATGCTGATGCTAGGGATTATGCAAAGATATTAGAAAAAATAGGGATTATGCAAAGATATTGGCAAAAATCTCACCGTGATAACTAATGTGAAGTGAGCTTAGAATGAGTTGTGAGTCATGCTGATGCTAGGGATTGACACTATTGACGACTCACTTCACCCAAGTTTTCACGGTGGTTACAGAAACGCACGGCTGAACATAAAAAAAAAACGGACATTATAATGATGTACAAATGTGCTATTTAGTTCTGTGATTTAACTAAAACAAGTGCTCAGCCCGCTATACTTCGGAGAAGAAAATTAATCAACAATTAAGATTTTTCTAATACCTATGCATAATAAAATTTTCTATGCAATTAAGATTTTTCTAATATTTATGAGATGGTTACAGAAACGCACGGCTGAACATAAAAAAACGGACATTATAATGATGTACAAATGTGCTATTTAGTTGCGTGATTTAACTAAAACAAGTGGTCAGCCCGCGATACTTCGGAGAAGAAAAGTAATCAACAATTAAGATTTTTCTAATATCTATCTAAATTGTGGTCCCTCACAGTAGGCTTCAATAATAGACTTTTTAAGTGAAAGACGGAAAATTTAAGGCCAAAATTAATTAACCATGTTTACACTTCCCGTGACCCAAGGGCTGACTTTTACCTTTGCCAGGGGCTAAGCATTGCCATACAACGTGGCAATGCCACCAGTCGCTTGGGTATATTACCAGTTGACAGCGATGCGGAGGAATATTTTGACGCAATATTTTAGTTTTTTTTTATAGTTTTATTTAGTTTAGGGTATTATATTTTTATTTTAGTAATTAGCTGGCGCCGCTGCTGCGGCTGCTGAGATCCTCAAGCGGCGCAAATACTGTAACCTTATGGGGAGGGGAAACCGGGGTAATGGCGCTCACGGGGTAATGGCGTTCATACCTATATCTTGGCAACCACATTGCGTAAAAATATGGGACTAGGAGTGAAGTGTGGGGGAAGTGACGTGTAAGCAGGTAGTGACAAGTTTGGCTAGTTCGATCGCAGCAGGAGATAAAGAAGTGCACTTGTTTATTTTCGGTATGTTTCTGTTGGTCAGTCAAAAACTTTAATACTTTTTTGTTATGACTATTATAAATTAAAGTTGTCATCCATTGTGTTTAACGATAGTTTAGCCTTTAAAGTTAAAAGTTTATTTTATTCGTTTGTTCTGCATACATAGGTTTTAGCGTCATTACCCCGTTGCTTGAGCGCCATTACCCATGGTCAGGGGTAATGGCGCTCAAACCTGTCCTTTTTTTTCAATATTTTATTACTCAAAATTAATAAAAGTTCCATAAATTTTGTTCAGGAATATTTATTGTTGGATAGTTAATATATTGCTATTTTATCCTAATTTTATAATAAAGAGATTAATAACGAGAATATAAAGCCTTTTCCTTAAGTGAGCACCATTGTCCCCGCTTACCCTAACTACAGCTTTGAGCCGTTTGGTTTCGAAACGCTCGGGTCATGGGGCCCGAGTGCACGTCTTCTCTTTAATGAAATTTCTCGCCGGCTGATCGACATTTCACGTGACTAGAGGGCTGGGTCGTTCTTTGACCAAAGAATTAGCATTGCCATCCAACGTGGCAATACTGCCAATCTTCTGGGCACGTTTCCGGATGACAGCGATGCGCACGAGTACTTAGACGCCTAAATCCTTTATTTTTGTATTTATTTATATAGTTAGTTTAGGTTTTAATTAATACCTAGTTTAAATTGTCTGTAATTTATATGGTGTACCTATATAATATTTTAGTAATTTGTAGTTTATCAGAAGCCCGAAAGTCTGACAACCAGTCTTACCTAGGGGTATCGTATTACCCAGTAACTGGGTTGTGGAGGTCAGATAGGCAGTCGCTCCATGTAAAATACTGGTATTCAGCTGCATCCGGTTAGACTGGAAGCCGACCCCAACATAGTTGGGAAAAGGAGGGCAGATGATGATGTAGTTTATCTAACGTTTGATTTTAAAATATCAATTTTGTAATTTCAGAAAATCCTGTTATTCGCCTGTCTTATTTCGATGATAGAAACGAGAATTATGTAGTTTGGAAAGACAAACCACTGAAGATAATTATAGAAAATGGTAGCATACGACGCGTGTGGTAAGTTTGTTAAAAACTTTTTTACAAAAAAAAAAAAAAAGAACCGTCAGAAGTTGCCCGTAACATTACGGGCTTTTAACTTTTACTATGAGATAAAACCTGAAATCGCGAAAAAAACATCAGCTGTTCCCTACATTTATGTTCGCATAACTCGTCAAAATGTAGGGAACAGCTGATTTTTTTTTCGCAATTTCAGGTTTGGTCCCATGGTAAAAGTTGTTCATAATGATGAGTACAATCTCCCATTTCGATTTGTCGCATGTTTTCAATTTCACCCTGTATTAGTTATATTGCTGTTTTCAGGTGTTCCAATTTATACAAAAGAACTGATGACTTTAAAAGCACCACCGGAAATTTTGTACCAGAAACCGAGTTTACAAACGGTGATAACCATATTATTTTAAATGTGAGTATTTTAGCACTGTCATTCTATTGCCGAGGGGCCCGTGGCTAAATAATAACAGCCGCACAGGTCGATCGATCAGGTTAAGCTACGCTTGCCGCGGTTGTTCTGTGGATGGGTGACCATCTTTACATACCGAGACCCCTCTGTGCCTCGGAAAGCACGTTAAGCCGTTGGTCCCGGCTGTCATTCGTATGGTTGTCAGAGTTTCGGGCTACTGACGACCCGTAATGACTGTCAAAGATCCACGAATGACAGCCGGGACCAACGGCTTAACGTGCTTTCCGAGGCACGGAGGCTCTCCTTCGGGAAATACAGAATACAAATCAAAATCAAATTAAAAGGCATTTATTCAAACCAGGCTGAGAATTAGCACTTTTCGAACGTCAAAATTACAAAAGACAGTTCCCCAAAACGCCCGCCCTTCACCGCTTCCTAGTGCTTTCGCTGGGGAGAAGAAGTGGCACAACAAACTCCCCAGTAGCACAGCTGTCTGTTCAGTTAGAAAATACTTGACTGAATACAATACAAGGTATGCTAAATTAATTAACATTACAAGACACAGAACCCTAAATTAAATTATTTGCTATATGTCAGCTAGCCACGCCAACACATCAACAAATGCAAAACTGTTATATTATTATATGGGGATAGTTTAACTGTACGTAAAAAGGACATAATTGAATCTGTCCAGTTAATGTTACATCTCAATGAGTCCAATAATTGTAAATTTATTTTCTGTGCCTTGCCTTATTCTCATTATTTGTCTGATGAGCAAAATAGGCACATTTATAATTTAAATATGTTAATTTATAATAGGACATGTCATCACAGTGATGCTATTTTATATTTTGATTGTAATCAATTCATTACTGATTACAAACTGACAAATTATACTATGTATTTGCCACCTAGTTGTAGGAGACAAATTGCTAATCTTTTAGCATACAATATACACAGTGACACCGGTACCTGTAGGGTACCATCGATTACTGTTAGTAGTGGTACTAACACTACTTTTGATACGCCTTGTAGTTTAAACTATTAGGTGCGACAACGGGTCAGCCACATATGTTGAATGTTGTACATCAAAATATGCAGGGTCTGTCCGGCAAAGAGCTAGAGTTAAGTTTGTTTATGGAGAACTATGATGTTCAGGTGTTATGTTTGACTGAACACTGGTTGAAAGAACATGAAGTAGTGTTTATCAATGATGATAACTTTACCGTACAGAGTGCATTTGTGAGAAAAAGTGCTATTCGCGGTGGCTCTTTAGTTCTTGTTTCAAACAAGTTAAAATGTAAACAACGTTTAGATTTAGTGAATCTTTCAATCGAACGCACTATAGAGTTGTCTTGTGTTGAACTTGAGCGATACGTTATAATTTGCGTTTATCGACCCCCCTCTGGGGATTTTATTAGTTTTGAATCGGTAATGGAGGATTCTCTCAATAGGTTGAAATCAAGTAACAAAAGTATTATTTTATGCGGAGATTTCAATATTAATATTTTAGATGTTACTCCATTAAGTATTAGACTTCTCAATTTGTTTAGGTCTTATAATTTAATTAACTTGTTTTTTGAACCTACTAGGATCACGGCATCTTCGTCAACCTGTCTTGATAATATATTTAGTGTTTTTGATGCCAAAAACAAATTAGTCTTAACTGACTTAACGTCCGACCACTGTGGTTTATTAGCTAGCTTCCCCATGCCATTACATAAACAGCCGTGTAAAATTGAATGCAGGCCTTATACAGCTACCCGTTGCAAAATGTTTAAAAATAATATAGTTCATAGAATTACACCATCTATAGTAGAACACGAGAATCCTAATGAAATTTATGGTGCCCTTTTTGATGTTGTGCAAAAAGAGTACCAATCTACTTTCAAGACCAAAACTGTTAATATTAATGGATCCTCCGTTGGCTTTAACCAATGGGCTACTCCGGGTATTTATAAAAGTAGAGCGAGACTATACGAGTTATATGGTTTGAAAAAATACAGGTTTGACACTCCTTTCCTAGAGTATGTCAAAAATTATTCAAAATTATTTAAAAAGATTAGTGCTTTTGCTAAATCAAAATTTTTAAGCGATGCTATTAAAAATTCTAATAATAAAGTAAAAACAACTTGGAAAATTATTAACAATGAAACGGGTAAATCGGTTAAACAAGAAAAAGTACTTGAGATTATGGTCGATAATAAATTAGTTAATAAAGCCGCTGACGTAGCTGAAGCTTTTAATGAGTTTTTTGCCAACATACCCATAACTACGACTCGCTCCTTAAATTCGTCCCCGTCTAAAGCTGAAAACCTTTTGCATAGTAGTGTACCTCAATGTAGTCGTTTATTTAGTTTCGAACATGTAACCCCACATGATGTAGTTAATGTTTTTAACCTACTTAAGTCTAAAAACACCGGTGACTACTGGGGCATCTCCATTAAACTTTTAAGTAATATAATAGACATCGTAGCCCCCTATCTAGCTGTTACTTTTAATAAATGTGTTGATTTAGGAATTTTTCCTGACCTCATGAAGAATAGTAAAGTCATACCTTTATTTAAATCAGGTAATAAAAACGATGTTGGCAATTTTAGGCCTATTTCCATCTTACCTGCATTTAGCAAAATATTTGAAAAATTAATACTCAAGCAGTTGCTAAGACATTTTAATTTAAATAGCCTCCTTCATAATGAACAGTATGGCTTTACAAAAGGTCGTTCGACTACAGATGCGGGTGTTGCTTTGCTGAAGCACATATTTAACGCATGGGAGAGCTCGCAAAATGCTATCGGAGTTTTCTGTGATCTTTCCAAAGCCTTTGATTGCGTGCACCATGACACGCTTTTGCGTAAACTACGTCATTACGGTGTCCAAAACGAAGCTCTCAACGTAATAAATTGTTATTTACATAATAGGTTCCAATGTGTAGATGTTAATGGTGTGAAATCTTCCGGGCTACCAGTTCAGTTAGGTGTGCCGCAAGGCTCAATACTGGGCCCATTCTTGTTCTTAGTTTATATCAATGATTTACCATTCCATTTAAAGGGAATCTGTGACGTTGTACTGTTTGCTGATGATACATCTCTTATTTTTAAAGTAGACAGGAATAGACTAGATTTTGACGAGGTAAACAGTGCACTCTCAATAGTTACGGATTGGTTTACGTCAAATAACCTAGTTCTCAATGCCAAGAAAACGAAATGTGTAAAGTTCGCCTTACCGAATGTTAGAAATCTAGGACCCAACATCGTCTTAGATAAAGAGGCGCTTGAGACTGTGAGCTCAGCAGTTTTTCTGGGAATAACAGTAGATGCCAAACTTCAGTGGGGACCACATATATCGAGCCTAGCAGGAAGGCTCAGTTCGGCTGCCTACGCCGTCAGGAAAGTAAGACAATACACTGACGTTGATACAGCTCGTTTAGTATATTTTAGTTATTTTCATAGCGTTATGTCCTACGGTATTCTGCTGTGGGGCAAAGCAGCTGATATACAAAATATATTCGTCCTTCAAAAACGAGCTGTTCGAGCTATTTACCAGCTAGGTGCTAGAGTTTCTCTAAGAGATTTATTTAAAGATATTGGTATTCTCACGGTTGCATCACAATTCATATTTGCCAACATCATATATATTAGGCAAAATATACACTTGTATACTAAAAACAGTGATGTTCACAATGTTAACACCAGAAATAAGGACAAACTACGTGCTCCCTTTCACCGGCTTCATAAGGTTCATAACTCATTTGTTGGGCTTGGTATAGCCTTTTATAACAAGCTACCCTCTTCTTTGCTAGATTTGCCTTTTAATGCATTTAAAGCTCAAGTAAAATCCAACCTTTGTTCAAAGGCATACTACTCCATCAACGACTACTTAAACGATAAGAATAGTTGGTCGCCCTGATTAACTCAAGACAATGTTTATGTTCTTTCTCCAGAATTAGATTACTGATAGGTTATTATACTATGAGCTCATTATACAATTGTTTTTATTGGGCTGTATAAGTCAAATCAGTTTAGTTTTATTTTTATTATATTATTGACATAATCAACCCATTTAAATGTTTTCTAATGAGTTGATTGCAATATGTGGCTAGCTAGTGACCTCGACGATTGATCATATTATTCTTACCTGAGCAACCGGCAGCAAGTTCGTCATGCTCCCTCAGATGTCACTGCTTGCGGTAGCGTCGGGGGTCGGGTTGCCTCCTTCCCTCAAATATGGCGAGGGGGGTAATGGCTGATCTTTGCGTTATGCTCGTTAACGGGTGCTGCTTGTGGTGACTGGTCGTCTTGCTGACCATGGTTTTATTATTGTTATAATTAGTAATAACTTGTTTATTTAGTTTCCTTCGATGGTCCTAGTTTATCATTTGTGACTTCAAGCGACAGCTATGTAAACAGAACCCAGCATTGCATAAATATGTTAGCGGTCACGCCCTTCATACCTGGAGGCTTTTATTTAATTTCCATTTATTAATTTTTGCTTGAGTACCTACGTATAGTTTTTTATTGTATTTCTTGGTATATTGGCGTTGCTAGCTGACATATGGCAGATAATTGAATTTAGTGTCCTGTGTCTTGTAATGTTAATTGCTTTGCATACCTTGTATTGTATTCAGTCAAGTATTTTCTAACTGAACAGACAGCTGTGCTGCTGGGGAGTTTGTTGCGCCACTTCTTCTTCCCAGCGAAAGCACTAGGAAGTGGTGAAGGGCGGGCGTTTTGGGGGACTGTCTTTTGTAATTTTGACGTTCGAAAAGTGCTGATTCTCAGCCTAGTTTGAATAAATGACTTTTGATTTTGATTTTTGAATAAAAACTATACGTACTCAAGCAAAAAAATAATACAGGGTTACTGGTAACTCGACGTATTCCTTGCAGGACATCATAGTAGGGTTAAAATGCAACAAATTAAGCCACCAAATGTTCTACCGAAGTTCAGTAGTTTTTGAGTTAGTAATGGTTTTAGATTTTTTGTGAAAAATCCCAGATTAAATTATTTGAACCCAATTTGAAAATTATTCACGGGGCGGCTGTACTGAAATTGGAGTTATTATCATAGTTTACGCCGTAGTGGATCGTTTTTAATAATTAAAAGTTCAAAATGACTAAAACTTTGGTGAAGATCACTAATCAAACATTTTTTTTTTTGTAAAATTTGCTATTACTTCATACAAAATGTTGTCTTAGCACAAAAAAAAATACTACACCAGGTTCACAAATTATTAGTAAAATATCCTTGTCTTATCAGCTATCCAAAAAGGTATGAAAGTTAATACAAAGTCTTGGACTGCATTATGAAAATCGTTTTTGATTTAGTACAAGAAGGTGTTTATTCGGAAAATCAAATTAAACAATTTCGTGAAAATTATTATTATTTTTAATCAATATCAATTTGTGGTCTTTAATAACATGTATTTCACACGTCTTGTTCGAAGTGCTGCCCTCGGTTTCGAATACATGCTCTTATTCGCTTCCTCACTTCGGTTTTTGTGATTCTTGATGTGATTGTGGTCCTCATCTGGTCCACCGCATCTGTTATTCTCTCCCTTAGTTCTTCAATTGAATTTACGGGGGTCACATAAACTAGGTCTTTCATATGCCCCAGACGTCTAGCGAAGTCTAGCGGCGTCAGATCAGGTCTTCGTGCAGGCCACGGAATCGGCCCACCGCGCCCAATCCATCGGTTTGGATAGTTTTCATCCAGCAATTGTCGAATTGTGATGCGGAAGTGGGCTGGACATCCGTCATGTTGGTATATCATGTTTGCCCTTCTTTCTTTGGGTACATCCGTGAGCAGTGCTGCTAAATGATTTCTTAGGAAATCTTCATAAAGTTCCCCATTTAATGTTCGGGGTAAAATATGTGGGCCTATTAACTTATCGTCGATAATACCCATCCAAACATTAAGCGAGAACTTACGCTGCAATGCGGTTGGTTTCAGTTTCCTAGGGTTTCCTTCTCCCTTCGGTGCCCAGTAATGTAAATTGTGGTAATTTGTGATACCATCACGGTCAAAACATGACTCATCGGTCCACAGAATGTTTTTCAAAAAGTTTTCACTTTCGGCATCGGCATTTAGCATGAAACGACAAAATTCAAGCCGTCTCTGCGGATCTCCCTCTTCTAATGACTGCACGGGTTGGTAGTGGTATGGATGTCGGCCTGACAAGTGAACTACAGACCAGACTTTCCACTGTGACATACCAAGCTCACGCGCTACGATGTTTGTAGATATGTTGGGCTCGTCAATAAAACGTTGAAGAATCAGCTCCTCGTCCTCAGCCGTGTATCTCCGAGAACGACCAGTGTCAATTTGCCTGCTTCTTTGAACACTGCCAGTTTCAGATAATCGCCGATAAGTCGATCCGAAGACACTAACGTGGGGGAGTCGGCGGTTTGGAAAGCGCAGTTGATATGATCTTCGCGCCTCAGCAGCGTTACCGTCACAAAGTCCGTAACAGTACAATATGTCAGCGTATTCTTGATTAGAATATGCAGCCATAGTCAGCACTTATGAACGCACAGCACAACACAAGAGCAAGATATGGGGCAACAGTCAGGGATATAGCCAGATAACAAAACACGAACTTACGCAACGTAGAGTTGTAACTAACTAACGCTGACGACCAGATTTTGTGAAGTCGCACCCTGTCTCGTACCGAGGGAACAATAGTGACCAATCATAAAGCTTGCCGAGTGTTTGGAATTCAAACGCAGGTAAAAACTACGAATAATACGACCGTCTCGCAATTTTACCTGCTCCCCATAAAACTTCTATCTTTCCCTGTCACACACGCAAAAGTATTGACAATCATACCTTTTTGGATAGCTGATAAGACAAGGATATTTTACTAATAATTTGTACACCTGGTGTAGTATTTTTTTTTGTGCTAAGACAACATTTTGTATGAAGTAATAGCAAAAATTACAAAAAAAAAAATGTTTGATTAGTGATCTTCACCAAAGTTTTAGTCATTTTGAACTTTTAATTATTAAAAACGATCCCCTACGGCGTCAACTATGATAATAACTCCAATTTCAGTACAGCCGCCCCGTGAATAATTTTCAAATTGGCTTCAAATAATTTAATCTGGGATTTTTCACAAAAAATCTAAAACCCTTACTAACTCAAAAACTACTGAACTTCGGTAGAACATTTGGTGGCTTAATTTGTTGCATTTTAACCCTACTATGATGTCCTGCAAGGAATACGTCGAGTTACCAGTAACCCTGTATATCAAAATTAAAAATGTAAACAAAAACCTACTGTCTAAATAAAAGCCTCCAGGTATAAAGGGCGTGATCGCTTACATATTTATGCAATGCTGGGTTCTGTTTACATAGCTGTCACTTAAAGTCACAGATGATAAACTACGAACTTTGAATTAAACTAAATAAACAACTTCTTACTAATGACAACAATAAAACCATGGTCACAGCTGATCTCTTCTGTAAATATCTCACCGTGAACACTTAGGTGAAATGAGCTGTCAATAGTGGCCATCCCTAACATCAGGTGGAATGACAGCTCACTTTGATCAGCTAAGTTTTCACGGTGAGATTTTTATAGAATAGCAATGTTGGAGTGTTATTATGAACTAATATCTGGTTTCAGATCTCAAGCGTCACTGCTGACATGAGTACTAGGTGGGCGTGCACAGCCTTAGAAGAGTACCATGGGCCGGCTCTGTCATATAAACATGCGAATAGAGATTATACTGCTAAAAATTTACATTTTCGTCTTCATGTCAAAGGAGCAAGTGAGTGCTATTTACCTCACTAACACTTTGCCAGTGACTTCAATCACCCCATATCCCCAATATCGTGAGAATAACCGATATCCGACCTTACTGCTTGTGTATCTCATAAAGGGAACCGCCAAGGGTTTGGTCTGGGCGTTGGTGAGTCAGTCAGTGAGTTGGTCAGGGTTATTAGAATAGGTACCTTCAATTATTAGAATAGTACCTTCAATTATGCACTGGGCTGCAAAGAAAGCGGGTCGGTAACACAAACCTCAATAACTTCCATAATATTGGAGCTAGCTTTATGAAATAAAGACTGTATTATAGCAATTTTATAGTGCATAGATCAATGTCATAAAATATACAAGGTGTAACTTAAATAACGCACAACCTCTTAAGGGGTCATTGTACTCATCATTATGAACAACTTTTACTATGGGACCAAACCGAAAATCGCGAAAAAAAATCAGCTGTTCCCTACATTTTGACGAGTTATGCAAACATAAATGTAGGGAACGCTTGTTTTTTTTTTCGCGTATTCCGGTTTGGTCCCATAGTAAAAGTTGTTCATAATGATAAGTACAATGACCCCTTAAGAGGTTTTGCGTTATTTAGGTTACACCTTGTATAAAATACTGGTATTCAGCTACATCCGGTTAAACTAGAAGCCGACCCCAACATAGTTGGGAAAAGGCTAAGCAGATGATAATGATCAATGTCATAGAAGTTCAACATTATGAAGTTTATTTTGAATAAAATAAGTAAAAATTACCGCTTTCATTAGATTTCGAAAAAACTGCTACGATATCAAATATTATGCAATTATTATACATTTTAGTATTTTGTATTGCCACCACGAGCTGTCAGTACGTCACGCTAACACCCGACCATCGCTTTTATTTTGATCGGAGAACTTGAACGCTTAGAATCGCCGACGCTTAGTCACGCCGACATAGGGCGCCTTCAGTTTTGTATAAATGAGAGACATTTGAACGTGACGACTGCATATTCGCGCGACAGATCACTTTGGTTAGGAGTCCTGAGGGGTTACGGTCCCTTTAACAATAGGTTTTGCTATCAATTTTGCCACAATCATCGCTGTGATTGACGGATAACCCGTCGTCTAATTTCATACTAGCTATCAGTTATTCATAATTAATGATTGTCGAATGAATAAACGTTTGTCTTCTTTATACCTTCAGTCATTGTTTATACGATTGTTGTTGGACCTTATTGAGAAAGTTAACATAGCCCTGGAAATATTTAAACTTTATCATTTAAAACTAATGTTTTATTTATTCACAAATACAACACTACAAACCTAAAGCCTCAATTACAACAACAAGCTAAAGACTAAAATACAGCTAAAGACTACAGGGAGATATGTGATGGGTGGAAAAAAAATGGGCCCTGAAGGGGAACTTACGTTAAATCCTTTAGTTAGCTCATTTTACTGAAAGGAAGCATTCCTTTATTTTTTTAAAGAAACAAAACTCTATTCAAAGATCTACTAAAATTCGCTTGTCTTACCCGGGAATCGAACCAACTAAAAAATAAAAAAATAAAGACTCGCTATTTTACTATACGAATTGGTAGGATTAATGTACAGGATAGCCCATAGATTTTTTCCACCCTGTATACAAGAATATAATAAAAAAAAAATAAGAAATAGGGCAGGGGGAAGAGTAAAGGGAAGGGGGGCTCATTGGGCATCAAAACATTAGTCCGAAAAGCATGTTTTGTATGTACATAAACAATGTTTGCTTTTTCACCAGGAGCAGTCATTTTAAATGCAAATAACCAAATTTTGACTTATGTAACGACGAACCTATCAGATAACTACGATGGACAGACCAACTACATTTACGAAGATGACGAGGACTTTCCGATGGATTTTTCGTGCAAAATAGCAGAAGATAAATATAATAACGACACTTTGCGTTTGGAATATTACAACGCAGAAGGTAGGTACTTCACATGTCATGAAGAATAATTATTTCATCAATAATCAGGATTGGGATGTAATACCTGCAGCCGTCAAGGAGGTGATTCTACTTGTCATAATAAACCACTTTCCGTATGAAATCCATACCGACGCGGATTATTTTTTGCAATTTGAAAAATTCATGCCATGCAACAGAAAAGACGTGTTATACAGGGTTACTGGTAACTCGACTTATTCCTTGCAGGACATCATAGTAGGGTTAAAATGCAACAAATTAAGCCACCAAATGTTCTACCGAAGTTCAGTAGTTTTTGAGTTAGTAAGGGTTTTAGATTTTTTTGTGAAAAATCCCAGATTAAATTATTTGAAGCCAATTTGAAAATTATTCACGGGGCGGCTGTACTGAAATTGGAGTTATTATCATAGTTGACGCCGTAGCGGATCGTTTTTAATAATTAAAAGTTCAAAATGACTAAAACTTTGGTGAAGATCACTAATCAAACATTTTTTTTTTTTGTAATTTTTGCTATTACTTCATACAAAATGTTGTCTTAGCACAAAAAAAAATACTACACCAGGTGTACAAATTATTAGTAAAATATCCTTGTCTTATCAGCTATCCAAAAAGGTATGATTGTCAATACTTTTGCGTGTGTGACAGGGAAAGATAGAAGTTTTATGGGGAGCAGGTAAAATTGCGAGACGGTCGTATTATTCGTAGTTTTTACCTGCGTTTGAATTCCAAACACTCGGCAAGCTTTATGATTGGTCACTATTGTTCCCTCGGTACGAGACAGGGTGCGACTTCACAAAATCTGGTCGTCTGCGTTAGTTAGTTACAACTCTACGTTGCGCAAGTTCGTGTTTTGTTATCTGGCTATATCCCTGACTGTTGCCCCATATCTTGCTCTTGTGTTGTGCTGTGCGTTCATAAGTGCTGACTATGGCTGCATATTCTAATCAAGAATACGCTGACATATTGTACTGTTACGGACTTTGTGACGGTAACGCTGCTGAGGCGCCAAGATCATATCAACTGCGCTTTCCAAACCGCCGACTCCCCCACGTTAGTGTCTTCGGATCGACTTATCGGCGATTATCTGAAACTGGCAGTGTTCAAAGAAGCAGGCAAATCGACACTGGTCGTTCTCGGAGATACACGGCTGAGGACGAGGAGCTGATTCTTCAACGTTTTATTGACGAGCCCAACATATCTACAAACATCGTAGCGCGTGAGCTTGGTATGTCACAGTGGAAAGTCTGGTCTGTAGTTCACTTGTCAGGCCGACATCCATACCACTACCAACCCGTGCAGTCATTAGAAGAGGGAGATCCGCAGAGACGGCTTGAATTTTGTCGTTTCATGCTAAATGCCGATGCCGAAAGTGAAAACTTTTTGAAAAACATTTTGTGGACCGATGAGTCATGTTTTGACCGTGATGGTATCACAAATTACCACAATTTACATTACTGGGCACCGTAGGGAGAAGGAACCCCTAAGAAACTGAAACCAACCGCATCGCAGCGTAAGTTCTCGCTTAATGTTTGGATGGGTATTATCGACGATAAGTTAATAGGCCCACATATTTTACCCCGAACATTAAATGGGGAACTTTATGAAGATTTCCTAAGAAATCATTTAGCAGCACTGCTCACGGATGTACCCGAAGAAAGAAGGGCAAACATGATATACCAACATGACGGATGTCCAGCCCACTTCCGCATCACAATTCGACAATTGCTGGATGAAAACTATCCAAACCGATGGATTGGGCGCGGTGGGCCGATTCCGTGGCCTGCACGAAGCCCTGATCTGACGCCGCTAGACTTTTACGTCTGGTGTCATATGAAAGACCTAGTTTATGTGACCCCCGTAAATTCAATTGAAGAACTAAGGGAGAGAATAACAGATGCGGTGGACCAGATGAGGACCACAATCACATCAAGAATCACAAAAACCGAAGTGAGGAAGCGAATAAGAGCATGTATTCGAAACCGAGGGCAGCACTTCGAACAAGACGTGTGAAATACATGTTATTAAAGACCACAAATTGATATTGATTAAAAATAATAATAATTTTCACGAAATTGTTTAATTTGATTTTCCGAATAAACACCTTCTTGTACTAAATCAAAAACGATTTTCATAATGCAGTCCAAGACTTTGTATTAACTTTCATACCTTTTTGGATAGCTGATAAGACAAGGATATTTTACTAATAATTTGTGAACCTGGTGTAGTATTTTTTTTGTGCTAAGACAACATTTTGTATGAAGTAATATCAAAAATTACAAAAAAAAAAAATGTTTGATTAGTGATCTTCACCAAAGTTTTAGTCATTTTGAACTTTTAATTATTAAAAACGATCCGCTACGGCGTCAACTATGATAATAACTACAATTTCAGCACAGCCGCCCCGTGAATAATTTTCAAATTGGGTTCAAATAATTTAATCTGGGATTTTTCACAAAAAATCTAAAACCCTTACTAACTCAAAAACTACTGAACTTCGGTAGAACATTTGGTGGCTTAATTTGTTGCATTTTAACCCTACTATGATGTCCTGCAAGGAATACGTCGAGTTACCAGTAACCCTGTATATTACACGTAACCAATCTACTTGGAATTAAGTCGATCTGCCATCGATCGTACCTTATTATTGCAAATTGATCGATTAAAAGTAAAAACATTAGCTTCGATTGTCGATCGATAGACTAGCGCATTAATTGTCGATCGATGTTTCACGAGACCTAATTATTTATGATTATATAATATCACACAAAAGCTATTAAAATTGAAAGAGACATCGATAAAACGAGGATTGTTAGGTGTTGTAACACTCGAAAACACACAAAGCAGAAATCGCCGCGCCACAGTTCACTACAGACGCCATTACTAATAATATTTATGCCACGCAATGAGCGCTAAGCACGTCGTTAACTCTCACAGGCCTTGACAGAATTGTCACGACTCTGACGCACTTGGTTTTTACGGGAAGCGTCGACAATACCGTCTCTAGCAGGAGTCCCGTACGGTATATCGAATTACCCTTGAACGATATAACTGTCTACAGAAAGCATGGTTCAACGGTAATACGAAAAAACTATTAGTCGTTACCGTTATTTAGCGACAGCACGTTTCGCCGAATAACGCTACATAGAATGGTTGGCCGAAACCAAGATTTGCCGATGTCTTGGTTCGCCGGAACACGCTTGAACAAAATAATCCTTTACCGATGGCAATTTGCATCGAAAGCACCTTTTCTTACACCGCCCAGCGACCGCCAAGGCGTCTCCGCGCTCTGTGATAAAGAAGCTCATAATATGACCTCTGACTCCACAAAAGCAGTAGTTATAACGTCGATATCGTTCGCACTGACAAACTAATAAATAAGTGACATTTCAGGGAATCTTCTATTTCAAACAAAGCCTCGAGCAACAACACCACACATACTCCGTTTCGCTTTGAACACAAACAATGATAAGTATTATTTGGACTGCATACGCGCTGCCAGTAGTCCCGAAAGAGAATATCGTTATAGAACTACGTTCATTAAAAGAGATGTACATGCTGGTAAGTAGTCTGCTGTACTCGTTACTAAATTAAAAAAAAGGTTTATTGGTAAAAACAAGTTTAGGTATAAACAAAATTTTTGATTGAATCCTCCTTTTAGGCAGAAAGTGTCTGTATTAGGAGAATCCGCTCTTCCATAGCAAGATGTGTTATACAAAAAATGTAGTATAGTGTGTAGGTGTGACTGAGAGTACATGAGTGTGAGGGTGTGTATGTGGCAAGGTTTCAGAAGTGTTTCGGTATCATTGTAGGTAAGCGTTTGTACCTATCAATTCCATTATTATTTTTTTACTGTCGTAGTAGTTTTTGGGATAAATTATGTTGTATAATAGTAACTTCCACTATACAACATTATTTTTGGTATATTGCAAACCTGAATATATGTAGTTGGCTCAGAATAAGTAACTGAATCGATTCCAATATTTTTTACACCATGTTATATTTTGTCCGAAAAATATTAAAAAAAAATGTTACAAGTTGGAAGTCACCGCGTGGTAAGTAGTAACCATATTTTTGTACGGACAAGCAGGTAACAAGCTTATAACTTTGTGATTTTTCATGATACAGTTTTGAAATTTTGTACATAGATTCTTTACATAAAAATACGAGATACGTGTTTGATTGGATGGCTGAATATCATTCAGGCCGCTAGTTGAACGGCGCCATTTAATTAAAAGGCTAGGCAGTTAACTGAATGGCTAATTAAGCCAGTTGGTGGCAACATATACATATATAGAAGGTGGGAAAAAGATTGATATACAATGAAAGGCTGGGCAACGAGTGTGACGGGAAATTTGTGTGTGTTTGTGTTTTAAAACGATATTCCTTGCAAAGAGAATGGATGTTATTAAGATACTTGTTTTTTTTTTACAGATGCATCGCAATATCCAGTGGTATTGTCCGTCAACGGCCAAAAATTGACCACATCTTTAAATATCGACAAGTCACGTGCCAATTATATATTCAGGTATATTGATGGAGAACTATTGAATGTTACTTGTCAAAAAAGGGACGTCAATATGAGAGGCTCGCTTATTTTCACTGCTGATAGAATGAACCTGAGTAAGTAGATATCAATATAAGGCTACTTCAACAGAGTTGGGAAAAAGCTAGCCATAAGTAAATGTTGATGAATTTCAATGGATTTGCCCTATTCGGGGTTCATTTAGGTTAGCCGCTTAAAGAGTTTGCGGTAAGGTTTCGACAAAAGGGTTATTAAAAAACTGCGTCCCCGTCGGTTTACAAGGGGGTTGGGTTTACCCGTGGTGCTAAGCTAATTTTTGCGTGGTTTTAGGGTTTTGAAGTTAGAAAGAAAGAACGAAATATAGAAAGAATAACGTTTATTTGGACACAGTTCCTAAAACACAAATTACAATGTCGCGTAAAATACAGTCATATTACTAAGAACTAGGAGACCACTAATGTAAGTGAGTAGACTGCCAAAACTATATGTACCAATGAATTCCAAATCAGATAAAAAACCTGTATCTTGGGAATCAGTCGTGTCGTGCTGTAGTAGGTTCATCAGAAGACCATCGGAGTCATAGATTTTTTATATTTATTTATTTATTTATACTATTTTGTTGGCTCATGTATTCCTGCTTAAAACCGATATGATGCGCGAAAATTAATAGTAGATATTGTATTTTCAGCACTCAGGAGTAATCCGTCGGAGGCAGTTATTTCATTAAATGCATCCGACATTCAAAATAAATCTCTAATTTGTAGTATCAACAACACAAATGCAGAGGCGAAGCTGTTTTTTTTGTCTGATGTTCCTGGAAAAGGTATGTAAATAATTTCTCCCTAATAAATAGTATAATTCGCACACACATTTTGATTTTAATCAGAAGCCCATAAGTCTGACAACCTGTTTTGCCTAGGGGTATCGTGTTACCCAGTAACTGGGTTGTGCAGTTCAGATAGGCGGTCGCTCCATGTTAAATATTACTGCATCAGAGTAGACTGGAAGCCGACCCCAACATAGTTGAGATAAGTAAGTACAAATTATCGTAACGATTTGTTCCGCATTCGCTATACAAAAAATATCCTTGTTCATCCAACATTTTTTCTCTGCGGCCCCCTAATCGTTTCTTTTAATTATTTATTTATTTAATACTTCAAGTACATAAACGTACAGAGGCGGACTTAATGCCATAGGCATTTTCTACCAGTCAACCTTTGGGTGATGCAGAGACAAACAGTAGTAGGTACAATCATGAAAATTGAGGAATATATATTTTAAACATAAATATCATTTACCTATATAGCTAATTCATCATCTGCCTAGCCTTTTCCCAACTATGTTGGGGTCGGCTTCCTGTCTAACCGGATGCAGCTGAATACCAGTATTTTACGTGGAGCGCCTGCCTATCTGACCTCCACAACCCAGTTACTGGGTAATGCGATACCCGATGGTAAGACTGGTTGTCAGACTTTCGGGCTACTGACGACCCGTAACGACTGTCAAAGATCCACGAATGACAGCCGGAACCAACGGCTTAACGTGCTTTCCGAGGCACGGAGAAGTCTTGATATGTCAAGGTGGTCACCCATCCACGGACCAACTGCGGCAAGCGTAACTTAACCTGATCGATCGAGGCACACCTAATATACCTAATTACAAATAAATATAAGCACAAATATATAAACAGAAATACATGAATATACTATAAAAAGAAATAAGACAAATAATGAGAAAATATTAGTGTTGTGATGTTTGTGCCAGTTTCTTGCGACTTTTAAAACAATATTATGTAATATAGACAAGATAATTTTATGAAAATATAATATTATAATTTTCAGATGTTCGTATACGTGGCCTGCCTAGAAATAACATACTGTACCAGTATACAAATGATTTAAATCAATGGACTATTGAATATCAATACTCTGTGAACGATACTCTTGACTTAACCTGTGTATGGAATGAAGGATTTAATATTTCAACTCCGCTGAGTCGATATGCAAATCCGTTTCAGTGGTACTTCGTAGGTATGCTTGTCACATTACCAACTGTACCGGGGAATTTATTGCGAGATATATGCTTTGTTTGTAGCGAATGAAGTATGCTTCAAATCAGCTGCAGCAGTGTCCAATGCAAAACTGTTTCAGTGGGAATTCGAAAGTATGCTTGTTAATTAAAAATGGGCTTTCGGACTCTGTAGAATTTTCACTTCTGGGGTGATAAACAAACGGTATTATCTACTATTCTAATTATGTTTTATTTCACTAAAAACCCAGGTGGGTACCTGAAACTGTCAAATTTTCCCAATCAACCTTGAACCTAGTGCTTTAGCGATAAAGTTGAAAATCTATTAAAGAAATCTAACAGATTGTAGTAGCTTGATGTGCTGGCGTCTGTACAATAGGCACCTATATGGTTCATGATGATTATAAACAAGTATTTTTTATAGCTACTGTTAGGTTATATCAATACTGAATTCCCGATAGAGAATGCAACCCGGGGACAGTAAAAGTAGGAGTACAGGCACACGATGACATGACACATAATTTGAATACCAGAAACCATACTAAATACACCGTCGGTTTTTAGAAGGGACTCAATCAGTCCACTAAAGAAACTTACTTATTACTTTCTTTTTTTTAGACGAATCGTTTGATTCCGCAGCAACTGCGATGCGAAATAAGCAAATTAAGTTTTCTGATCAACCATTAATAAGGATTTTGAATACAACCCACATTGGAACCAAAATAAAGTGCACTTACTTCTTTCCAAACGGAAAGAACGATTATAATTCAAGTAAAACAGTTGAGATCATCCTCCGATTGAAACCGGAATTGCTTTCAGAAGCAAAGAAGGACGAAGTTACTCTAGATACTACAGGTGAGTGATTGCAATTTAATTAAACGAAATTAGAGTACTTTTAAGCAAGCGTGAAAATCAGCGTGCATCATCGTTTAGAATCCAAGCACCTACCTATTATTTCACACCAAACAGAGACAGAACAAAAACAACATTTAACTATATACAGGGTTATTTGTAAAACACTAACAACCTCGACCGACTATAATACTCACATCATTAATAAGTATATTAATGATGTGAGTATTTGAAATATAAATATTTTGCTAAAAAATCTACCTCATAGCTCGATAGATGGCGTTGGGATCGAATTAGATCGCGGTATGGTTTCGTTACATCATAATCATAATCATAATCATAATCATTTATTTGTTCATTACATTTTGGGTAGTTTAAATAAGGTCTTAAATAAAATGTGTTTCACCAAAATCTACCAATTGAGGCATATGAACAGAACACAGCACAGTCCGCTAGTAAACTTAAAATTAATTATTTGTCAAATTCATTACATTAATTATCATAAATCATTAAATTGGATTTAGATACTATAATATACAAAAGCTAATTGAAAAAAACAAATACAAAATAAAATATAATAAAAGTTGGTATATAAAATCATGTCAAACTGTCTTCAAGAAATGCGTCAATACTATAGTAACACTTGCTGGCCAAGAGGTTACTCATTTTAGTTTTAAATAATGTTTTATGGCAGGTCTTGTATTCATCTGGGACTTTATTATAAATTTTTGGTGCCAAACTCAAGAAACTTTTACCCATTAGACCCGTTTTTGACTTGTTAACACACAATTTATTATTATTATTGTATCGCCTATTACGCTTCACTACATCTGAGAGGCGCTGAAAGCAAGTAGGATTGCTGTGAACAAATAAGGCCACCTCAAGGATATATATGGAAGGAAGTGTCAGGATTTCGTGTCTGATAAAATAAGGTCTGCAGCTGTCTATGGTTTTGAGACCAAACATGGCACGAATACATCGCTTCTGTGCTTTAAATGCCATATTTTTGTTGGTGGAGTTTCCCCAAAAGATGATCCCGTATCTTAATACCGAAGCTACTATGCCATGGTAGGCGGTAATCACAGTATCAATACTGGAAATAGGTACTATTTTGAGTAGAGCATAAGCTGAGCTATTAATTTTTTTGCATAGTTCTTCAATGTGTGCTTTCCAGTTAAGCTGCTTATCAATGGTTAGTCCTAAAAATTTTGCGGTGTCTACCTCGTGTATGTACTTATTATTATAACTAACGTTAAGGTTATGTGACCGAGGTCTCTGGCTAAAGTGCATAATTACGGTTTTCGTCAAGTTTATTTTAAGGTTATTGTTATCTAACCACTGAACAATTGACGCTAAGCATTCATTTATATCGTCTTGATACTGCTCCTTTGATCTACATTGAATCGAAACATTACTGTCATCTGCAAAAAGGGACATCGGATGGTTTACATATTTTGGCAGATCGTTTATGTAGATTATAAATAAAAGTGGACCCAAGACGCTACCTTGAGGTACACCAAATGTGATAGAACGTGGTTTGGATCGATATGTGATCTCCTGTTTAGTGTTTATATTTATTTTTGAAATGCTAGTAACCTGTAATCTATCAGACAGGTACGATTTTATTAAATCTAGCACATTACCTCTTATGCCATATGTTTCTAATTTACTGAATAGTATGCAATGGTCAACGTAATCAAAGGCCTGCGTCATATCACAGTAAATTGTACATACAGGTGTTCTGTTATCAACGTTTTTAAGGATATTTTTGTATAAATCATATATAGCTAAATTAGTATTTTTACTTTGCCTAAATCCTTTTTGTTCATCACACAATAACTTGCAGTGTTCCAGGTAGCCATATATTTTATGATAAATAAATTTTTCAAAAATTTTTGAAAATATTGGTACTAATGCTATTGGTCTGTAACACTCCATAAGTTCTTTTTTATCTTTTTTAAACAAAGGTTTTACAATAGATATTTTTAAATTATCTGGAAATACGCCATTGCTAATACATAAATTTAAAATATAACTAAGGTGTCCACAAATGTATTGATTAACTTTTTTAACTATTTTAGTCGATATGTCGTCAGATCCTACGCTATTTGTATTCTTAAGTCCAGATATAATTTTATAAATGTCATTTGGTACACTTGGTGTTAAAAAGATTGAGTCAGTTGTTCCTAAAATTTTTTCCGATACATTATTACCTCGACACAATATGGGTTGAATTTTATCAATGAAATAATTATTGAAGTCATTCGCAATTTCTTTCGGATCTGTAATTATATTATTATTGACTTTTATTCTAGTTATGCTGTCCCGAGGAATGTTAAATCTTCGATTATTTATTAAATTCCATGTACTTTTACATTTATTATTAGATGTCTTAATTTTGTAATTATTTTGAGCGCGCTGTGTGAGTTTAATAATTTTTTTAAATGTTTTTGAGTAATTACGGTACATAATTTTGTTTTGGCTTGACGGATTCAGTCTGAAATTCCATAGTAATTGCCTTTTTTTTGCACTGCATTTCTTCAGTCCACGCGATATCCATTTGGTTTTCCTAAAAACACGTATTATGATTGTTTTATAAGGAAAGCAGAGATCATAAAATAATTTAAAGTTATCTACAAAACAGTTATACGCATCATTTGCATCTGTAATAGAATACATGTCAGAAAAAGAATAGTTCACGAGGCATTCTTTAAATTTTATAATATTTTCAGTACTGAAATCGCGGACTTGTTTGCGATACATTTTGATAACTGGCATCTCCTTAATCGGAAACTTCATCAACTGAGCGCTATGATCAGACAATGCGAATTCTAACACTTCCGTCTTACAACCTTTTTTAAAATTATGAGCAAAATTATCAAGACAAGTCTTACTAGCATTTCTAGTATGTTCTTTTAACGCTAAAGACAAATTGTAATTTAACAATAAGTATTCAAATTCTCTTGAAGCTCTGTCGTGTTTTAGTATGTTTATGTTAAAATCACCGGCAATTATTATTCGCTTGTAACATCTCTTATTCAGTAATTGTAATATGGATTCTAATTTACAAAAAAATATATTTAATGATTCTACCTTTTTTTTAGGCAACCTATAAGCACATACGATTACAGTCTTATAGTCAACAATTTCCGTGGCACAAAATTCACATAACCCCAATATCGTGAAATTTTTGACCTCTGGTATTTCTTTCCACTGGTGTCCATTCTTCACCAGAATACAAGTACCGCCCCGTTTTTTGTCGTTCCTGCTGTAACTTGCGGCTAATGAATAGTACACGGCAGGGTATATAAGGCTCGGGTTTAAATTAATAAAATTGTCTCGCTGTGAGATACTGCGTTTTACTCGAGTATCACAGGCTCCAACTTGGAGCCTGTGATACTCGAGTAAAACGCAGTGCCTTGGAGCCTCCAAGGCACCTTGTACCGATATTGTACATAGAGATGGGTCGGATTAGGTAAAAACGATACCTAATCCACCTAATCCTAGTATTTAAAAATACCTAATCCATTTACCTAATCCGAATATTTATTCAATATAGCCGCTGGCCTGTTACCGATATTATGTATCGTATGTGGATTGGGTAAGAAATATTCGGCATGGAGTATGGACGTTCCGTTTCTGATATATTGAGGAACGGATTGTATTTCGTTTTTTATGGGCAAACGTAACGACGACGTATATTCGTTACGAGATACATCGCTAGAGCACTAACTAGTCCAGTGGTATCCTACATAGATGGCGCTGGCGGCAGTGCTAATTAAACTTGAAACTTATTCCCTAGACATTAAAGTACGAAATATCTTCTGTGTAGACTGAGTACGAATATTTTGTGCCATACCTAATCCTCGACGCTTTGGATTAGGTACGGACTCGCATCGAAAAATACCTAATCAACATACCTAATCCAATATTTATGCCTCACGTCTAATTGTACATACCTTGACATATTTTCCCTATCTTACCAGATGTTTAAAAAAAAAGCGATGGACATTTTGTCAAAACAGCAGTAAAGAGAAGTTGATAGTTTGATTGAATTGAATTATTTTGTATTTTATTTATTTATTTTAAATTATATTTGAATTATATTATTTTGAATTTAATTGAATAGAATTATATTTTACTAAATTGAAATTGAATACATAACGAAATCATAAGTAATTATTGAATTAAATGGAAACAAGTTAATTTGAACATTAAACACAGCTGTCACAGAAAGCTCTATATTCTGTAAGATCTACCTAGTCTGTAATTCTTTTGTTAAGATGTGGATATTGGTGTGGGTTACATGTTTGTTAACTTTAGCTTTTAAGGATTTTTTCTATTTTCTATAGCATGTAACTGTTTAATGTCCCTAATAAATAAAATAAAAAATAAAATAAAATCATAAATAACAGCTTTTGTTTTATGACTTTTAATTTATTCATTAAAAAAAAATCATAATATAATAGCAGTGTCGAAAGCGTTCGACACTATTCCCGTTTCCACGCTCTTCATCAAACTTGAGAAAATAGTCGTCAGGGGGCTACAACTGGATCTTTTCCAAAGATACCTATCCAATCGTTCGCAAAAAGTCAGGATCGATGGTCATAACAGCGACGAGCTTTCAGTTACTATGGGATACCACAAAGAAGCATTTTGGGCCCCACTCTTTCCAAAATCTTTATTAAACACCTGTGTGATCTCAATATCGTTAATGGCAAGGTAATATCTACTATATCTCACTAGATACAAACAGTACAAATGCAAGGACGGTACTTACACCAAAATAAAAAAAGTGTTATTAAAACAAAAACTTGACATTATTTTTGGTGAATTTATTAGTTTTATAAAAAGTCATAGAGAGGAATAGAGTAGAATAAATAGAGAGAAATGTTGTAGTTGTTGTGTTGTGCAAGGTGTAACTTAAATAACGCACAACCTCTTAAGGGGTCATTGCACTCATGATGATGAGTCCCACGGTTTGGTCCCATAGTAAAAGTTGTTCATAATAATGAGTAAAATGACCCCCTAGTATATTACCCATTAGTAGTATATATAGTTAGTTTAATCGACACAGCTAAACTAATATAACCTCATATAATACGAGTATCTGACATCCACAATTCAGTAACTGGGTAATACCGTTTGGTAAGACTGGTTGTCAGACTTTGGGGCTTCCGTGGACCCATAATAACTATCAAAGATCCACGAAAGACAGCCGGGAAATCGCTTCGAAGTTCGATCGATCGACGAAATCTGTCATATTTTATGAAGCGTCAATCGCTTGCGGTTTAGTTGGACTCTTACGAACATCCTCGATCGTCTTTAAAACCAAACGAGTTCGATTTCGGATTTTGTACGAGTGATGTTACATGTAAACTTTATAGATTATTTATTATTTTTTCTAATTTATTGATAGGTGAGCAAAACAATGTTTACACATTTAATTCCATTTAGATTAGAAGTACACGATATAATAAGTATTAATGAGTATTGTAAGTGCAACAATTACAATTACAGGCTAACACCACAGGCACTATTTATTTAGACTTTACATTTTACAAAGCATACATCTAGCAATTTAAAACACACATCAAGAATAATATTCACACTAATTTAATATATATTGGGAAAAGAATGACAAATAAATAAATCAAATTCAGCTAAGATTAAAAATTTGGTTTACATTTCATAATAATTTAAAGTTAATTAGAAATTATACATTATTAATTAAATAATTAATTAAATAATGTTAAATAACTATGTAAATTAAAAAACAAATTTGCAATACATATTATGCGTTAGTTGTGCGAATCGTATTTAATAATTAATTTGCACAATTTCCCTTTGCTGTCGTGGTGTGCAAACTACAGTAGTCGGTCGATTCTGGAAAAATCTCACCGTGATAACTAAGGTGAAGTGAGCTTAAAGTGAGCTGTGAGTCATACTGATGCTAGGCATTGATACTATTGACGACTCACTCCACGCTCACTTCACCCAAGTTTTCACGGTGAGATGGTTACAGAATCGCACGGCTGTTTAAGATTTTGCACATTCACTTTTCGTTTTTCAGTTTATAGAATTGAATTAAGTCTTACTAAACCTGGTGTTCATTCCAGATAACAATTCGATGAATATGATAGTTCTTATAGCTCTTGGTGTTGGATCAGCTGTTGCCATCATAACGATGGTATGCCTAGTTTCCTGGCGCAAAAGGACGAAACGAGCCAATCTTATTGAGGTACTTACAGTTATAACTTTTGGTTTAGAGAATGTCCAGACGCCAGCACATCAAGCTGCTAAAATCTGTCAAATTTCTTTAATAGGTTTTCAACTTTATCGCTAAAACAATATGTTCAAAGTTGATTGGGAAAATTTGACAGTTTCTGGTAACTTGATCTGCTAGCGTCTATACTATAAATACCTACGTTTCACCAGTAATTTACAGTACCGTTGTATCAGGAAGTGAGTCAATTACCATGGGCATAAATTCAGACTCCGGTCTGATAAAGAGATTTTTTAACTCGAAAAACTTTGAATTTGAAATAGCCAATGTGAGACTGGTCAAACCCAGTACCACATATTCAGCACACATGTATGTGATCACTAGACTAACGAGCAAGTCCAAAGTAATTAATATTTATTTTCATTCCAGAACGCATATGATAATCTCTCAAATCAAAACGATAGTCCAATACCACCGTTCCCAAGCCAATGGGAAGATAACTACGACGATCCAAATTACGCTAAGATTGTTGAAGAAGCTATGCAAGAGAATTGCTATTCAACAGACAGTGACAAATTATGCAGAATGCCGGATAAAAGACGGAGTTACACCAGTGAGAATCATTATACTGAAATAGACGATTATCCCAAGCCTAAACCTGATGGACTAGCAGCTAGGAATACTGCTCGACAATCTAATTACAACAAACAGACGGATACGCCCAAAGCAACACCATCCCACAGTTCGAATAATGCATGCTTTAACAATTTTAGTGATTCAAAACAAGGCACTTACGACAAATTAAGAGACAGCGATTTACCTATCAATAACAGTAATGAAAATTACAGCAAAGTACCAAAACCAAGTAAAAATGTAATTTTTAGACAAATGAGCTATGACTTAAGACCGGAACGTAATTACAGTGAAGGAAACTCCAGACAAGATGGTAGGAATAAAGACAGTAACGTAAAACCAAACAATGATGGTCATTACGCTAATACGGGCCAAGATAATATCTACATGCAACCTGGGAAACCAATCTATCAAAAAAAATTTCTTCAAAATGAGAAAACTGATAAACCATTAGATTCAGACTATGCTGAACCGTATGATGAGCTCGGAATAAGTTGCAAAAACGACTTTTACGGATAAACTAGAGCTAATCAAAAAATTACAGTGGAAAGAAAAATACAAACATAAACAAAAAAAAGTGAAAATTGACTACGAAATAAAGATGCTTTATGATCAAATAATAATAATATTCCACAACTTCCACACAACGCCATCTAGTCCCAAACTAAGCAGAGCTTGTGCTATGAGTACTAGACAACTGATAAACATATATATATATATATATAATTTTAAATACATACATATTATAGATAAATTACACCCAGAAAAAAGAACAAATGATCGTGCTCATCACACAAACATTTGTCCTGGGTGGGAATCGAACCCACGACCTTGCGTATGTAAACTTATGTATTGATATTAAACCCGGCGTCATTGTGGTAGGAAATAGTTACATGGACGTTGATGTGGGTCAATATTACCCGTATATTTAATACATGGTATTTATTATTTAGACGCACACTCCTAGAAATGATGACCCTGTTCAGTATATGCCGCAACAAGTTTGATTGTTCTGAACTTGTGAGAAATTTGTGCTACCTGGTCCCTCGCACAGTACAGAGTAGAGAAGTACGTTCACGGTGTTTGTTTGCCATAAATTTCTGTCATACCAACTCAGGCGCACGCTCACCACTGCACCGATTGGTCGACACTTATAATAAAAAGTTTGGATCAATTGATATTATATTTCTGAACAAGAATAGGTTTAAAAATCAAGTTATTTCTACTTTAAAGGAACGGCCATAAGTGTTGACTTACTTGATTTTGATTCCTATACTTCATGTGTTTTTTTATTATTATTATTATTTTTTTTGTTTTTTTGTCTCTCTCTTTTTTCTCTTGTTCTTGCATGCCGATTTTATCTGATTAATACTCCTTTAATTTGTCCCTAGTGTTAAGACGCAGATATTATTAGATTTTTTTACTTTATTTTATTCTCTCCGAGATACATTTTAATAACAAACCGAGTAATAATTTTAACTTTCTAATCAGTATCTTTAAGTTTGCCCTTATTGTTATTATTAACAGTACCTACGCTAATTATTTTATATGGTAATCTGTGGATAACGTCGTGAGTAGTGTATTTGTTAATTCTATTAGTTTAGTACTCCAATCATGTGTAATATTTAATATACTGCTGTTTGTTGTCCCTAATAAATAAAATAAATAAAATGGTATTTCCATAAAAACATTTTGCGTGTATTAATGCAGCGGGTCAACGATTAGAAGTTATGTAAAACAAGGCAAAATGAAGCGTCAGATTGTAGATTTCAGTTCTAAATTATGTCTCTCGTGGCTCTCTGTGTAGTCTGTGAAGTTTCACCTTGTATACTCCAGCGGCACAAATGTTTAAATAAAACTATTGTTTTTTGTTTATAATTTTTCTATTTTCACATAACAATCAATGATTATTTGTTCATTCTTTAACATAAAATAATTAAGTAAAGTTTTTTATAATTATTACAGTTTTATAAAAATATAATATTAGACTTTAACATTTTTTTTTTTTTTTCATATTATTTCATAATAAATATCATAGCAACTGCTTTAATTTTTAGGTGTTACAGCAAAATCGACTTTGGCTGGCTTAACACTTTATTAATATTTTACTGACTTATATTTTAATATATTTTTAATTATCACTTAAAAGCCATAAAGGACGGTTTAACACTAGAAGGGCCGCTTACTGTGCTATACCTACAAGGGCCGCAACCGTCAAATTGACTGTTAGTAATTCTATTGCGAAAATATGCGATAAATATTGAATAATTCACATAAAAGAGACAAAACAGTAATTATTATGTATTTCTACAGATTTATTCGTTATGGCATTTGTAACATATATTAGTTTTTTTTACATACTTGATACATTTACCACAGGCAGGTTTTTACATGTAGTACAAATTTCACATGTACGATTTTTTGTACAATTGTGATTTATTTGGCATTGTCGTCTTTTATTGTTCTGTGAAGTAGAAGCTACAGCTTCCTCAGTAACAGGCCCCAAGTCTGGTATTATAACTGAACTACGACTCTTCTGTGAATGTTTAGCCCGAAGTTGGCCCACGAGCTGCAAAATTAAGTTATGGCGAGATATCTTTTTTCCTGTAACTTTTTGATATATGATCCACGAGCTTATACAAGCTATATCAAGTATATTGTAAAATACATGCATTGGCCATCTTCGTGTCCCGGCTCTCACAGTGTATTTGCGTGCCATTTGGTTTATTATATCCACTCCAACTTTTGTTACATTGTAGAATGGAATTGTTTCTGGTAGTTTTTTTGGGCCAGTACCGATTTCTACATTTGGGTGCATTGTACTCAAAACCATTACATTTTTTCCAGGTTTTCCTTGATAAACTGTTAGAGTTGTGTTTGTATTAGTTTTCAAAATAAAAGATTCATATATTGTTGTGCGAATAGTTTTACAAACTGCAGGGATTTCTCGTCTTGTTAGTCTCATTGTACCAACGATACTAGTGTTTTCAGCTCTCAGTTTTTCTGCTAGTTTTAGGGAAGTAAAAAAATTATCTGTAGTTACGTTACGACCCTTTTTCAAGTATGGCTCTAGTAATTTTAGTACTACATAAAGCAACATTTGCGCGTCCATCGTCTTTACCTAAATAAGGAAAACCATTACATAAGTATTTATACAACTGGTGCCATATATGCACGTCCACCACGTCCAGACCCTAAGCCACGAGCCATCCGTCTGCCACGCCCAGCATGGATTGCAGGACGAACCCCACCATCATAAAAGTTGCTGAATGTAGACGGCTCTGCTTCCTCTTTAGAATCCTCCGATGAAGATTGTGGTTCAGGTAGAAAATTTGCATCTTCAATTCTAGCGTGTAGCACTGGTGAAATACTAGTCATTTTCGTCACCTGACACATTTTCGTCTATGTCTTGGAAACTCGCTAATTGTTGTTCAATTTCCAAATTATTTAGTCCACGTCTTGCACTCATTATGAACGATTACAATGCTATTCACTATCACAGTCAACTTAGTACTGATCAAAACACTTACTAAATGTCAACATTGGAATACCAACAATAAGCACGTAGTAAAACAAAGGTAACTTCAACTAAAATGATTATTATTTTGTTTACGTTATGCGACTACTTGACTACCGTCAATGTGATGGCTACGGCCGTTATAGGTATTTTTGGTAAAATTTCGAAAACAAAAAGCATTATTACATTGATTTTCATTACTAACATTTCAAAACCATAATTTAGGAAAAGTCATGAAATATCAGAGAAATATAAAACACTGGTAAAAAGATATTTGGGATTGCTTACGCTCAACCGTCAAATTGACGGCGCTGGCCCTTCTAGTGTTAATAAAAAATATAGATTAAAGAAAAAAAAAATTGTACTTCTTATAAATCTATCTAGTTATACATATTTTTATTGTTTATTTTATAGCAATCTCATTGGTCGTGTGGTCGCAAGCAACTGCTGAGGTCTTGGATTCAATTCCCAAGTCAGATAGTTTTATTTATTTATTTTATTTATTTATTTTACCATTTATGTACACACATATATAAACAGACAAGAAAAAACAGAACAGAAAAATAGGTACAAAGGTAATGCTTATTTCTTAAGAAATCTCTTCCAGCATACCTGCGATAGGGGGGGGGGGGGTATTCCCATTATCAGCCCGGGGTGAGCATGTTTGAAGGCCTCTGTTGATTGGAGGATACAGCTAAACATCATCATCATCATCATCATTGGCAGCCCTGTTTCACCCACTGCTGAGTCAAACCCTCCTTCCCTTTGTGACATGCTTTCTTCGTTTCTGCGAGTCTCATCCAAGTCTAACCCTAAAGAGCATGACTTTTCTAATCGGCTTAAAAAAATTACACTAGCCTGCAAATATGATGCCATTTCTCAAAAAAATGTTTACAAAAATCATAACTCAATAGAAACGTATGTTTTTGTGTATGACCTATATATGGCACATCACGCATTGTGATGGAAATATGTGTTACTTAGTATCAATAAAATTACAAGATTACACGTAAAATGACAAATATGAACATGAACTTACTTCTACTAATTATTTCCACATTGAAATTGAATTCAATTTTATCAATTTTTTGCGATTATTATGCGCCGCTCGTTAAGCGTATTCAAAGTACCTACCGATTTGAAGAAAACATAATTAAATTTTTATTCAGATCCATCCGTAATATCTGGTACTAAATTCGAAACTCAAATACATAATAGTTAATCTTGTAGACACCAGATCACGCTACTTGGATCGATTTTTGAAATGTAAGATATTTTTCGGTATGTCCCGTATGTGACACTATGCTCTGTAGGGTTAATATTTAATGCCAAGTAAAAACACAGTGGCACACCAGCAGATACCCAGTCGCCACTGCTAAATGCCCAATCATGACAGGGAAGCCAATTTTAAAGAACTGCATGAAGCTGATCTTGTATCCATGTTGTTCAGCCAACCCGACGCAGACGACATTGGAGCTGGCACCTATTAGAGTACCATTCCCTGTAAGTTACATAAAGATAAATTAACCATCATCTGCCTAGCCTTTTCCCTACTAGCTAGGCTGAGAATCAGCACTTTTCGAACGTCAAGATAACAAAAGACAGTCCCCCAAAACGCCGGCCCTTGACCACTTCCTAGTACTTTCGCTGGGGAGAAGAAGTGGCGCAATAAACTCCCCAGCAGCACAGCTGTCTGTTCAGTTAGAAAATACTTGAATGAATACAATACAAGGTATGCAAAGTAATTAACATTACAAGACACAGAACACTAAATTAAATTATTTGCCATATGTCAGCGCAAACGCAAAAAATAATAAATCAAAATTAAAAATGTATTTATTTATTTAAGGACAACCAACAAAGCTTACACCATAATACATGCTAAAGATACAAACATTTTTACATTATGTAGTGTAGCCTTAATTAAAGGCTGCCACGGCATGCATTAAACATTGAAGGTAGGAAGGAACGCAGTTACGAAACAGATTTAGCTTATATATGGTGTTGTGTAAGTGAAAAAGACAAAAGAAACTACAATAGAAACGACAATAATATTCCATTATCACTTTTGTGATAATGCCTTAAGCAAGACAGACTTGAATTTATGTATAGAGTAAGACATATCAATATCTACAGTGGGTGAACGTGACAGGCGACAAACAAAAACTTACTATCTAAATAAAAGCCTCCAGGCATAAAGGGCGTGGCCGCTTATATATTTATGCAATAATAAAACAGATAATTTATAAAGCAAAAAAATGTTGCCTTGCAGGCACAATGACACTACCTTGAGGGATTCCAGCAGAATAATTGCGTAAAACACTCACAATTCCATTGCCGCTCATTTTGGCAATTCAACAGTATTGATTGTGTTATATACCTCAGGAACAATTCCCGTATTTTAAGAACTCGGACAAAAAACAATCAATTTACATACATTTTTGACAAGTTTTAGATATTGATTGTCGCTGAGTGATTTGAATTTGAACGTTTTTTTACGTACGAGAATTGGTCTTCAGGTCGAGCAAACGAAATAAAAAAATAAAAAAAATCACTGATATACTTTGTTTGTGAATTTCTTTCAAAATCATTATGATTGCAATAGTTTTTTACGCAATGAGATTAAATGAATATTTTCAATCTTACCTCCCAAACACACTCCGAAAGACAAGGCCCATATCAGCGGCGCCATTGGCAGGTTGAGCATCGGATGGGTGCCCAGTGACGTCACGACTCGGACCATCATGGTCGTTAGGGGCACGTTGTCTACGAACGCCGATGTTATACCTGACACCTGCAAATAGAGATGTTGTCTTAAGGTTGCGCTAAGGTAGCTCAAATTAACCCTTAAATGCATCGTGATGGAAATTTCCATCAACCAATCCAATGCCATATTTTCGTTTCCACAGAGCACGGGGATTCCGCAATTGTTAGAAATATTCAACTCATTTTGTTCCCAGTAGATTCGTTCTGATTACATAAAGATGTAAATTTCCACCAAACCATCACAAAAAAAAGTATTTTTATGAATACATTTTTTTAAATATTTTTTCCTTACTATAGAGCTAATTTTATGTCCAAATAAATTTAATTTGCTTAAAAAGTAAAAATCATGCAATTAAGGGTTAACATTTTCTCAGGTTTTTTGCACATTAGTCTGCGTACCTAAATAATAACAGCCGCACAGGTCGATCGATCAGGATAAGCTACGCTTGCCGCGGTTGGTCTGTGGATGGGTGACCATCTTTACATACCGAGACCCCTCCGTGCCTCGGAAAGCACGTTAAGCCGTTGGTCCCGGCTGTCATTCGTAGATCCTTGACAGTCGTTACGGGTAGTCAGAAGCCCGAAAGTCTGACAACCAGTCTTACCTAGGGGTATCGTATTACCCAGTAACTGGGTTGTGGAGGTCAGATAGGCAGTCGCTCCATGTAAAATACTGGTATTCAGCTGCATCCGGTTAGACTGGAAGCCGACCCCAGCATAGTTGGGAAAAAGGCTAGGCAAATGAAATGAGTCTGCGTACACACGAGCGATACGCGTCGACGACAGAGGCAACTGCAACCGTCGACAACATGCCGCTCGTGTATTTGAGTGCCGTAGGTACTCAGCTGGAGTTAACGCGTGTCGCTCGTATGCATTCATATTATAACAGTTCACATCGACAGTTCGTAATCTAACGGTAGTAATATAGATAAGATTATAAAGTAACGGTCTTCACAATCTTACGGTGACATATATACTGGATGTTTTTTTTTCAGGCTCCAATTTTTTACAGGGTTTTTTACTCACGATAATGAACAACTTTCACTATGGGACCAACTCTGAAATCACGAAAACAAAATCAGCTGTCTAATACAAAAGTTCAATACCTACTTGACCAATGTATAAAACAGCTGATTTTTTTTTTTCGTGATCTCAGAGTTGGTTCCATAGTGAAAGTTATTCATATTCATGGGTGGAACAGCCTGTACAAATTTGGAGACGGTAAAGAAAAGCATGCTGCATAAGCAGTACTTCATCATCACCTACATAGCCTTTTCCCAACTATGTTGGGGTCGGCTTCCAGTCTAACCGTATGCAGCTGAATACCAGTATTTTACATGGAGCGACTGCCTATCTGGCCACCACAACCAAGTTACTGGGTAATACGATACCCCTAGGTAAGACTGGTTGTCAGACTTTCGGGCTACTGACTACCCGTAACGACTGTCAAAGATCTACGAATGACAGCCAGGACCAACGGCTTAACGTGCTCTCCGAGGCACGGAGGGGTCTCGGTATGTAAAGATGGTCACCCATCCACAGACCAACCGCGGCAAGCGTAGCTTAACCTGATCGATCGACCTGTGCGGCTGTTATTATTTAGCCACGGGCCTCTGTGTATAAGCAGTACTTACCCACACCAGAAGTACTAAAGAAACAGCTAAGCGATCAGTTTCATCCACCCTCAGAATAAGAGCCTCCGTCCATCCACCGACGTACCCAATCAAACCAAGTTTAGATAAAGCCTGTAATAATAATAATAATAAATAATAAAATCGTTTATTTATACAGCGTGTAACGGAAAGGGGGTATCAACCCTGAAGGAGGTGAATGTGCTCATGAAACTCAACAACTTTCCCCAAAGAACATAGGTCGAAATATGAAAAAAAAATTTGGCCCTCCCATAGTAAATCAATCAGCTGGTAGTCAGTTTTGTAAGGGAGGGCCAATTTTTTTTTTTTATTAACCCCTATTTACTAACCCTCGACTATGCACAGACAGAACTGTGCATAGTCGAGGGTTAGTAAATACTTAAGTATAATTTTTTTACAGTTATAGTAATTTAGTTTATAGATACATAGTTTTCTATTTAATCTATTGTACAGGAATGGGCCTAGGAAAGTTAAAAATCTTTCTACAAAGACATGTTTTGAGGTTGCATTAGATAAGCATACAAGATCATTCCGTCTCTTGTTAGTATTGTCGGCATTGTAGGCAAGCATGGTGTGCTGTTTTAATACTAAGTGCATAACGAAAAGCTGGCGAACGGTTAGTACATTGCAGGATTTATATAGCAGATCGGTGGGAAAAAAGAAGGGATGGAAGTTTGCTACCTTTAAAATTGCTCTCTGAGCTCTTTATAATGAAAATAAAAATAAAAAAGTTTATTAATGAAACGAAACCCAAAGACAATAACGAGTAAAAGAAATAGCAAATAGAGGAACTACTGGTACTGATATTCTTTGGACCTATCTTATCTACAACCTATGAAATACTATAACAAGTATAATGAAAACAGCTGGGTAATTGCGTAACACACTATCAGTAGCAATGGGTTCCATTTTGAAAGTTCAAAAACATTCATTGCGTTATTTACGTTGTTGAGCAGACACATTTTTGGAGCAATGGATTAGCATATTGAGAGTAATAGTGTTACGCAATTATAACTGACATCTGTTGAGTCATCATCTCAACGGAGCGTGCGAGCGGCCCAGGAGGGGAGCGAGGCGAGAGCGGTGCGGCACCGCGCCCCGCCACTCGCCAGTGCCCGACAACACCTATGTCGAACGGTCGTAGTCGCGCATCCTAAACCTTGACTTGTTTGCCATTTATGTTCTAATTATTATAATAATATACGTAATCATCATAAGTATACAGTCCACTCATTTCACATTCTATTTAATATTCTACACATCGTACTCCATCTGTACAACATCAATTAATTAATTTGTTCCTTAAAAATCCTAATGCATGAGCTCTTATTTGTTGTTTCTGCCTTTTTTTAAAGTTTAGTTAAAATAGTAGTATTGTGCAAGAAGCTCGAATGTCTGACAACCAGTATTTCCAAGGGATATCGTATTACCCAGTAATAATAATAATATTCCACAACTTTCACACAACGCCATCTAGTCCCAAACTAAGCAGAGCTTGTGCTATGAGTACTAGACAACTGATAAACATACAAATATATTTCTAAATACATACATATTATAGATAAATTACACCCAGACAAAGAACAAATGATCGTGCTCATCACACAAACATTTTGTCCAGTGTGGGAATCGAACCCACGACCTTGCGTATAGTAGTCAGGGCCAATGACCACTAGACCAACAGGCCTGCCAGTAACTGGGTTGTGCAGGTCAGATAGGCTTTCATCATCAATTCAGCCGAAAAACGTCCACTGGAAGACATAGGCCTCCCCCAAGCACGTCTACTTCGACCGTTTCTGTGCTTCTCGCATCCAACAGGTTCCTGCGGCCTTCACAAGGTCGTCGGTCCATCTTGTGGGAGGCCTTCCAACGCTACGTCTTCCGGTATGCGGTCGCCACTCCAGAACCTTTCGACCTGTCGTCCTTATCGGCCATCTGTTTTGCGAGCAATGTGCCCTGCCCGCTGCCACTTAAGTTTGGCAATTCTTCGGGCTATGTCGGTTACCTTGGTTCTCTCTCAGATCTCTTCATTTCTGATTTGATCATGCAGGGAAACTCCAAGCATAGCCCCCTCCATTGCCCCTTTGAGTGACTTTTAGCCTTCTAATAAGGCCCATTGTGAGCGACCACGTTTCAGTGGCATATGTCATCATTGGAAACACGCACTGGTCAAAGACTTTTATCTTGAAACACTGCGGTAAGTGGGGGCGAGAAGATATTGCGTAGCTTCCCGAACGCTATCCAGCCAAGTCAGATTCAACGATTGACCTCTTTCTCGAATTCGGAACTACGTAACTGGACAGTTTGTCCTAGGTAAACATACTCGTCCACGACTTCGAGTGTAGCGTCTCCGATCTTTATGAGAGTAGGTGTTACATGGGCATTTGACATGACCTTCGTTTTGTCCATGTTCATTTTAAGACTCACTCTTTCGGAGGCTTTACTGAGATCATCGAGCACAGGTACTGAGCCATGACTGAGATATCGTCGGCATCCCGGAGGTGAGTTATGTACTCGCCATTGATGTATTAACATCTGGACTGGTTCTGGACTGGACATTAGCCAGTCCTTTTCCAGTCCAGAATCTTGAAGACATCCTCCAACGTAGCGGTGAACAGTTTCGGAGAGATAACGTCTCCCTGTCTCACACCTCGCTGCAGAAGGATAGGTTTCGAGGTCTGATCCTGGAGTCGGACTGACATAGTACCGTTTTCGTACAGATACTTCAGCACCTCGATGTACTGATAGCCGATCTGGCACCGTTGAAGAGACTGCAGTACAGCCCATGTCTCGATCGAATCAAAGGCTTTCTCGTAGTCCACAAACGCTTAGCAGAGAGGCAGGTTATACTCTTCGGTCTTCTGATAGGCAGTCGCTCCAAGTCAAATACTGGTATACAACTGCATTCGCTTGGACTAAAAGCCGACCCCAATATAGTTGGGAAAAGGTTAGGCAGATGATGATTGTGCAAAATAAAATTATATATTTGCACACCATATGTAATGGTAGAAATTAGGGGGGACATTATAGAATTTTAAGAGCATACATTGTAAACCTTCATTCTGGCAAATAAATGAATTTGAGTTTACCCGTTTCCCCTGGTAGTAAAAAAGTACAGGGAACTGTAGGTCAATAATAATAATAATAATAATAATAATATTCCACAACTTTCACACAACGCCATCTAGTCCCAAACTAAGCAGAGCTTGTGCTATGAGTACTAGACAACTGATAAACATACATATATATTTCTAAATACATACATTATAGATAAATTACACCCAGACAAAGAACAAATGATCGTGCTCATCACACAAACATGTGTCCTAGGTGGGAATCGAACCCACGACCTTGGGCATAGCAGTCAGGACCACTGACCACTAGACCAACAGGCCTGTCATAATATGTAGATACTAATTAATATGCAACGTGAAAAACAGCTGACTGGAATGCGATTGTGAATACAAAAAAAATGATATTCCGCTTATGTTAACCTATAGTTATCATTTCAGTATTGCCCATTAACTTGGCGGTGGAGTACAAAACGCATCTGGTTAAACAGAAAGTACCCAGTAGTTCATTGTTAACAATTTTCTATTTCCAACTATAAAAATATACAGAGTATCTCCATCGTTTAAAGCCTTGGGAAGAATAAAGATACGAATGGAAATAAGTGACGGATCATTGGTACCTCCATAAGCACGAAGAGTGCTGCGAAGAAGAGCAGCGTGGACCACTCGATCCTGTGCAGCACCGGCTCCAGGTCCTCGCGGTCTGCCAGCGTCAGCAGCAGCAGAGCGCCCAGCAGAGCCGTCCAGCCCAGAGACACGCGGTCTACGAGAAAAAATGTACGATAAAGAGGACGCGCCCAGAAAGAACACAAACTTAGGGACCGTCCATTAATCACGTGATGTTTTTTTTTTGGCATTTTTTATCCCCCCCTCCCCATTGGTGATACATGGTGAGGTTTAAGACTACCCCCCCCATATCACGTATATTTTGTAGTGCCTACAAAGAATCTATTTTTTTTTAATACTTATAAATATTTATATTTGCGTTTGTCGAAAAAATAAATACACGAAACGCCGCTTTTCGGCTCAGTATCGCGCGTTTAAGTAAAAGTAAAAAAAAACAAAAAAAATGTTACAAACCCTGTCACAGACTATGTCTGAAATAAAAGTTTTCTATTCTATAGGAATATCTTTAGGAAGATTAAAAATCACTTACTGAACTCGGGAATGGAGTGTAGAAAAAACACGACGACCACAAAAACAATGGCGACGGTGCACTTTACCAGTAACACCTTGTCTCTTATCTTGTACTGTGAACAGAAAAATAAATGAAATGAAAATATTTATTACCGACTTAATAATTGATTTCAAAGTCCATATGTTGTTAGTATTGGGTGTACCGGAAAGTTCTGTCGGTTTTGGTAGTAAATACAAATTTTTAGAATTTTTCTCTATACCAATACGTTAAAAGTATTGAATAATATTGCGTCATAATTTCTGGGCTACAGACTATAAATACGCGTATTGCGCAATAATTTGTCATTCACTTCTGAGTAGCCGCAGTGTCAAAATGAGTGCCAACGATAAAGTTCATTTGAGGCATTGTATACTTTATGAGTTCCAGAAGGGAAATAACGCTGCTACAGCCTGTAGAAGTTTGTGTAATGTTTTTGGACTCGAGTGTGTATCTGAACGTGTAGTAGAAAATCAGGGACAATATGTAATTGATTAAAAATTTAAATAATAGCTTTAAGAACTAACCACGAGTTTTATTTACAAAAACCGACAGAACTTTCCGGTACACCCAATAGATGGATACTTAAAAGCTATGTTAGTAAAATTTAAAATAATTATTGTTATTTTGGACATGAATGGACGACCAATGCCTCGGGATTTGGCCGTCCACTCCATCTGACACCACGCTAAGAAGCGTGTTAGTGCTACGCTTTAGAAACCATAGGGAGGCCGATATTTTGCGAAGCACGGCCGAAACCAAGGGAATGTCGGACATATATCTTTTTTCCTTGGGTTACGAAATCCGTTTAACCGTTAAGGCGTGAAAATGTGACAAACGGACACACAGAGTTACTTTCGCATTTATAATATTAGTATGGATTCGTATATGGGTGGATATGAAGTTAGTAGTTACGCATCTATACATGTAAGAAAATAGTAGTTGTGAATTGTTGTCCGTTTGTCTGGATGTATGTTCCGGATTGGCGCAAAAACGACTGAACGACTGAAACTGGATCACATAGGTTTCTTATTATCCCGGTATTACGTTCTCGTGTGATTTTTTCCGACGTCCACGTGGGCGGAAGCTAGCTTATTATACAACGTGTAACGTTAAATGCGCAAAACCTGAAACACCCCAACAGATTTTTTAATTCAATTGACCTATTTCAGAGAGAAAATAAGTCATTAAAACAATTGTAAAGGTTTTATGTGCTGTTTTCGTTTTACTGGCCATTCTGATCGTTTCTTGCGTCTGCAACGACGCTTTACCGAGGGAGGAGTCGTCACCGGGCCGCTGCGCCGCGCTGACACTGGCTTGCTTGACCTATTAATAAATAGACACGGCAACGTTTCTAATGAAGATTTTTTTTAAAATGTCACCTATATTAAAAAGTGGTTTAATTAATTCTGCTCGTTATTCTGATCAAACTATTTTCAGGTTTTGCGCATTTAACGTTACACGTTGTATAAAAGCCTTTTAAATTTACCTTCTCCCTCATGTCAGCCAGTGTCGCTTCGAAGCTTTCTTTAGAGCAAGTCTTGACCCTCGCCTCCTTGACCAACACATCGAGCTTGTCCGTCAGCTTGCTAATCTTCCTCTCCAAGTGTTGTTTGACTACCAGTTGGTCGCCGCTCAGGTGAGGGAGGGAGTCGGCTGCACGGCGCCATATTGAGATCTGACGTCGGAGATCTATGAAAATGATAGATTATTTTAGTGAAGGAGCGGGCTGAAATTGTATTTCGAGTAAAACAACCTAAAAGAAATTGTAGTGTCTCAGGTAAATATAATATAATATATATATTCCACAACTTTCACACAACGCCATCTAGTCCCAAACTAAGCAGAGCTTGTGCTAAGAGTACTAGACAACTGATAAACATAATTATATATTTCTAAATACATACATATTATATTATAGATAAATTACACCCAGACAAAGAACAAATGATCGTGCTCATCACACAAACATTTGTCCTGGGTGGGAATCGAACCCACGACCTTGCGTATAGTAGTCAGGGCCACTGACCACTAGACCAACAGGCCTGCCAACTAAGGTCACAAATAAGCTAAGAAGCAACGAACAATAAATTCATGATTATACAACGTGTAACGTTAAATGCGCAAAACGCAAGACACCCCAACTGATTTTTAATTCAATTGACCTATTTCAGAGAGAAAATAAGTCATTAAAAAAATTGTAAAGGTTTTATGTGCTGTTTTAGTTTTACTGGCCATTCTGATCGTTTCTTGCGTCTGCGAAGACGCTTTACCGAGAGAGGAGCCGTCACCGGGCCGCTGCGCCGCGCTGACATTGGGTTGCTTGACCTATTAATATATAGACACGGCAACGTTTTTAATGAAGGATTTTTGAAAAATGTGACCTATATTAAAAAGTGGTTCAATTAATTCTTCTCGTTATTCTGATCAAACTATTTTCAGGTTTTGCGCATTTAACGTTACACGTTGTATTGGACGCGCAGAGCGCTGTATGCCCTCTGGTTATAGTTGAACCACAGACTGCATGTATAAAACGACTGACAATCAACTTCCAGCATGTTCGCTGAGGTGGGAATTGATGGTTTTCACGAAATAATGCGCAAGCGATGCGCCGGGTACGCGCCAGCCCCAACAGCTCCCTGAAAACCGTAGCGGACAGCTGGGACAGCCCCATACTGCGACATTGGATATGCCTACATGCCACCGTGACTTAGGTATACTTTACTACTTTTTTTTTCCGGGAGCTATAAGTACTAACACTAGTTTCTAGTTATTTGCTACTTCATTTTGTCGAACTAACTCAGGCGCTCGCTCGCCGTTACATCGCCTGGTAGACACCTATAATAAACAGTTTGGCTCTACTGACATTATGTTTCTCAGCAAAGCTATATTTAAGAGTGAAATTACAACTATTTTAAGAGATCATAACGCTGGTAATTAGTTAATAAGTGCTTTTTTTTAATTTGGTCTTTTTTATTATCTTTTTTTTTATTTAAGTGCTTTTTTTTAATTTGTTCTTTTTATTTATTTCTTTTATTTAAGTGCTTTTTTTTAATTTGTTCTTTTTATTTATTTCTTTTATTTAAGTGCTTTTTTTTAATTTGTTCTTTTTATTTATTTCTTTTATTTAAGTGCTTTTTTTTTAATTTGTTCTTTTTTATTTTTTTTTTTTTATTTAAATGCTTTTTTTTAATTTGTTAATTTGTTTTGCTAACATCTAGCTATTCTGTATAGTAATCTGTGGATAACGTCTTGAGTAGTGTATTTGTTACTTTTATTATAAGTTTCTATATTGTGTGCCTACTATGTAACATATTGCTGTTTGTTATTCCCATCAAATAAAATAAAATAAAAATAAAATAAGTTTATTTTTTTTGTCAATGGACCAATCAATGGACTTTGTCTGAAATAGAAGATTTTTTTATTTTTTTTATTTACGGAAGACTGTTTCAAATGAGCCTTTGCTTTTCATCTTTCGCGATAGACACAACCTTATTGCACTTGAACATTGTTAATACTTTTTATGCGATATTATCAAAACACCGTCTTTTAGATATTTATGCACCCATTATGTATTTGACTAGTATCTATGAAACACAGCCGTACGCCAAGCGCGCGCGCGCACGACGATAGCTCTCAGGATTGTCCAAGTATCTTCCAATCCATTGTAGATGATGATGAAGATGATATAATTCTCTATGAAATGAGTTTTTGAAATCTTACCTTGAACATCCTTAGACTCGTGTAACTTGAGCTTGTTAATATCTCTGAAAATGAACCTCAGCTGGAAGTAAGTCTGGATAGCCACCAGCAGGATACCGAAGGTCATGTGGACTGTGAAGTTCGGGAAGTTGATACCCTGATGAAGAGAGGTTTTGAGTGTTATTAGGTGGCAATCGTTCAGGCGGCTCATGTATTATTAAGTGGTCACCTCATCCTATGAACACCGTCCTGCAATAGCAGTAGCGCCGGATGAACGTTGCATCAGAAACAAAGCTGAAGTGCCTCAAGGCAGTGCCCAACAATATCAACATGTACTTTTCTTACTGCAAGGAGTATTGTGTTAACCAGCGTATAAGTTCTGGAGGTCATATGAGGTAATGTACTAGTTTTCAAAATAGTTGGAAAGCTTAATGATTTAGCAGATGATTTTTTCCCACTGCAAGAAGATGACCTCTGTAGATAAGAGACGTGCATCAATTGATCAGCAAGTTTGCTCACTTCTTTAGTTTGCAGTTCATCTTAACTAATATATTTGACTAATATTAGGCCTGTTAGTCTGGTGGTCAGTGGCCCTGACTGCTATGCGCAAGGTCGTGGGTTCGATTCCCACCCAGGACAAATGTTTGTGTGATGAGCAAGATCATTTGTTCTATGTCTGGGTGTAATTTATCTATAAAATGTATGTATTTAGAAATATATAATATGTATATCAGTTGTCTAGTACTCATAGCACAAGCTCTGCTTAGTTTGGTTCTAGGTGGCGTTGTGTGAAAGTTGTGGAATATTATTATTATTATTATAAAGGCGAAAGTTTGTGAGTGTGTTTGTATGTTTCTTACTTCTTTACGCACAAACTACTGAACGAATTTGGCACACAGATAGTTTATAACCGGCATTAACACGTAGGATACTTTTTATCCCGATATTCCCACGGTATCGAAACTTGTGCGGGAAAAACCTCGGGGCGCTGGTAGTGTATTATAAGTGTGAAAGTGAGTTTGTTTGTTTGTAACTCAATCACGCAAAACCGACTAGACGGATTTGGATGAAATTTGGCACACAGGTAGACCATGCCCTGCGTATGGACATAGGCTATTTTTCATTCTGGGTTTCAAACGAAGTCACGGGCAACAGCTACTAATCATTAGTTTAGTGCAGCACAGGGCGATTTTGCATAATTTCCATTGCTTTTTGAAGTGGAAACTTCTTTAGCACCGTTGTGATTTGAAACTCAATGAAACGAAAAAGCGACAGTAAAAAGAGATAAACACACATCTATAGGATTTAACGTGCGAGAGAATGAGATAGAAGGCATTATACAGTGTTTCTTATATGATGACGGTAACGGTGACGGTGACGGTGACGGTGACGGTGACGGTGACGGTGACGGTGTCGGTGACGGTGTCGGTGACGGTGACGGTGTCGGTGACGGTGACGGTGACGGTGACGGTGACGGTGTCGGTGACGGTGACGGTGACGGTGTCGGTGACGGTGACGGTGTCGGTGACGGTGACGGTGACGGTGACGGTGACGGTGACGGTGAAGGTGACGGTGACGGTGAAGGTGACGGTGACGGTGACGGTGACGGTGACGTTGCTCATCACTACCTCTTTGTGCGCTGTCCGTACCTTCTCCCATGTTCATACGTTCGGGAATATTCGTAAGTCTTCGTAGATTGTCGGTACTACTCTGGGTGCCTTCAAGCAGAAACCTAATACGCTGATAGTGGTGGTACGTGCTACGCACGACGCTTGGGTCCGAGCGTTGTACGTGTCTTAGTACATGTGTGCGTGCCTGCGTAAAGGCACGGGCCCACCGCGGTGCACGGACAGGCTACGCACGTGTATTAAGCTTCGCTTTGTAATAAAATGTATATGGTTGTGTCCACTGCAACTCACGGAGAGTCTGCGCATGAATTGACGTCATTGATACATGCGTGGCTTGCTCGAATAGGCGGTTACATAGCTCAACGCTGTCGACGTGGGTCTACGTTTCCACTGGAGTACACGAATATGACCCACGACTATGTACAGCTAGCTTATCGCAGAGCAGTTTTCAGTCATACACCTTGTGGAACGGACGCGTTTCATGTCCCACCTCCCGCAGTGAAGCCCGTGTCCGTGGATTGCAGTGGCACGTGCGTAGCCTCTCCGTGCACCGTGCCACGCTATACATAGTCGTGGGTCTGCGTGTACTCCAGTGGAAACGTAGACCCACGTCGACAGCGTTGGGCTATTTAACCGCCTATTCGAGCAAGCCACGCATGTTTCAATGACGTCAATTCATGCGCAGACTCTCCGTGGGTTGCAGTGGACACAACCACATATATTTTCTTACAAAGCGAAGCTTAATACACGTGCGTAGTCTCTCCGTGCACCGCGGTGGGCCCGTGTATCGTTTACATAAATATTTCTTTATTGAAGGTTTCCCATCTATCGCGTGTGAACTGCACACATGTTTTTTTCAACTGCCTATAATTTTCCCACTGTTGGGACACAGGCCTCCTCTCTTCGAGAGGGAGTGGGCCGTAATCCACCACGCGGGCCCAGTGCGGGTTGGTAGATGTCCCATGCCTTCGAATTTTTGGTTCTAGGACATGCCGGTTTCCTCAGGATGTTTTACTTCACCATTTTGATAATAGATATGGTGAAATTATTTACACAACGTAAAGTGCCTGCTTGGTTTGTACCCACGACCTACGACTGGTAAGTCCGGGTCGTTACCACATAGCCACCACTGCTCTTAATTAGCGTCATTGTTCAGTACAATGACGCTCTGAGGGCAGTGTTGAGGAAACTCAGGTACTGCAGTGCTTCAGAAATGTTTGCGGCAGCTTTCATCATGATTTCTTCTCCATCATTAGGAAAAGAACCGCATCGATGGTGAGCAGGGTCCGTGGTAGCACCAACACTGTCCTCAGAACGTTAGCGTGCAAAATAAACGGTCCGTTAACTGTTTACTGGGCGAGTGTTCACTTACTCAGAAATAGGAAATCATCATCATCATCATCTAGGCAGATGATGATGATGATTTCCTATTCCTTTTCCCAACTATGTTGGGGTCGGCTTCCAGTCTAACCGGATGCAGCTGAATACCAGTATTTTACATGGAGCGACTGCCTATCTGACCTCCACAACGCAGTTACTGGGTAATACGATACCCCTTGGTAAGACTGGTTGTCAGACTTTCGGGCTCCTGACTACCCGTAACGACTGTCAAAGATCTACGAATGACAGCCGGGACCAACGGCTTAACGTGCTTTCCGAGGCACGGCACGGCACTGCTATTTAATGTAATATACTGATCTTGATTCTGTACTAACAAATTACTAACACCCTGTTATTTGTATTTTTATGTGTTCTACTAACAACCTTACTAACTTTTCATTTGTTAACCTCTAGAGCGGCACAAAAACGTGCCAGTAAACAAGTATTACCGTTGAGCCCCGCTGGCACAAATTTGTGCCAACAAACTCGACCGATTTAAAACTGTATTCGTAGTAAAGATAAGTCTTAACCCTCTATAGCATAGTGTAGACTGTAGGCAACATACCGTACAAACGCCTCGAAATTTAAAATAATTGATTTCATAACGTAATCGCGCACTGTAACTCGTAGTCCACACTCCGAACTAATGAACTAGTACCAAAAAATACGACTAGACGGCGCTTCTTGTTACAAATTGAGATTTGTGTTACGACCGTCGGTATTTAGGCACGAAACGTGGCGGTTCACTGTGATTTAAAAAATATACAACGTGTAACGTTAAATGCGCAAAACCTGAAAATAGTTTGATCAGAATAACGAGCAGAATTAAAAGAACCAATTTTTAATATAGGTCACATTTTTCAAGAAATCTTCATTAAAAACGTTGCCGTGTCTATTTATTAATATGTCAAGCAATACAAAGTCAGCGCGGCGCAGCGGCCCGGTGACGACTCCTCCCTCGATAAAGCGTCGTCGCAGACGCAAGAAAGGATCAGAATGGCCAGCAAAACTAAAACAGCACATAAAACCTTTAAAAAAATTTGAACGACTTATTTTCTCTCTGAAATAGGTCAATTGAATTAAAAATCAGTTGGGGTGTCTGAGGTTTTGCGCATTTAACGTTACACGTTGTATAAAAAAATATTCTGCTCGTGTCTTGTGTATTATATTGATAAATTGGAGAGGTAAGTGTTTGAACTTTATTTTGTAACGTTATTTTTGAATACTTTCACATTTTATTTTGTTTTTGTTGGTAAAAGTGATTGTTGCAATTTTCTTCCCAAATAATTTTTGTTATTATTAATTGTTTTCAGTAATATTGATTAAGTAATCAAAACAGTAAAAATTTTTGAGCACTGCTTGCGACGAAGCCAACTTTCAGAACTATTTCGGCTATTCACTTACAGCTTGCACGACTTGCTTGTTGGAAGCTATGATGACATTCGGGGGGTCACCAACTGGGGTTGCAGTACCTCCGAGGTTGCAGAACATCACCATGGTCAGCAGAACTGGTATGGGATCCAGTTCCATAACCTCACATAGTCTGGGAATAAAATAAAGGACTTGTATTTAATTGAACCTCAACCGTTCCTATTTTGCTTTCCTAAAGATATTGTTGAACACTCTAATACGATGACTGTGCTTCTTTTTGTCAATCTCTTCTTCTTCTTCTTGACAATATAAAAGAACTCGGTTCAGAATTTGGCTAAGCGTTTAGCGACTGCGACATTCTTTGCGTCCAAGAGAACCATCGAGATGATAAATGATTTATTTTCTGTAAGTAGGTTTGTACAAACACTTTTACATGTCAATCACATTTTTTTTTAAACTAGTTGAGGTCGGCGTTTCCTATCTGACTACTCTGAGAAGAAAGGCCGAAACAAACTCAGAGGTCACAGTCTCTTTTAAACTCCAGCCGGTCGATTCTGTAAAAATCTCACCGTGAAATCATAAGTAAAGTTCGCACTTAATAGTGTTAATCCCTAGCGAATGACAGCTCACTCCACGCTCACTTCACCCAAGCTTTCACGGTGAGATGGTTACAGAATCGCACGGCAGATATAATCTTGGTCAGATCATGTGAAGACCATGTAGATTGGTGTCCGAAATTGTCTTTTGAGTAAAAAACCACACAGATTGAGCGGACTTGTCCAATCAGTGCACGCATTTGTCAAAAATCGTGCAGCTCAACTCGGAACTTGAGGAGCCTCACGATTCGACGAACAATACCAATGAAAGGACATTTGGGTAGGTCGCATAAATTACTCAAACTGCCAGACCATGATTAAAACGGAAACAATGACCCACATAGTCCTCACATTCACAATAATTAATATAATGTAATACTTTAAACAGTAAATGTTCATAACACCCAAAGCCGGCCACACATCTCTGGACTTACGCTTACCGCCGAGATCTGTCACCCGAAGTACGGTAACGCAGTGTTTTCTGTTCTCTGTTTATACATACTATCTATCAAGCGCTCAAAGGAGTCAACCTCTAATAATTCCTACATTAGGGTCCTCAAAAGCACACTAATAATATTATAAAGGCAAAAGTTTGTGAGTGTGTGTCTGTGTGTGTGTGTTTGTATGTTTGTTACTTCTTCACGCTCAAACGGCTTGACTAATTTTGATGAAATTTGGCACACAGATAGTTTATAACCAGGATTAACACACAGAATACTTTTTATCCCGATATTCTTACGGGATCGAGACCTATGCAGGTGAAACCGCGGGGCGCAGCTAGTACTTCATAAACAGCCAAGTAACTGCGACGCGCGGCTCCCCTCGCTTCGCACGCTCGGTTAGCGCCCGCGGTAGCAGTAGCGGTATGTGAACTTAGTTTAGTTTTTACAGAATCGGCACCACTAAGTACCTAACCGACATAGCTTGCAGAGTAAGCAAACTGAAGTGGCAGTGGGCTGGCTATGTTTGTCGAAGGGCCGATGGCCGGTGGAGTCCTGGAGTGGAGACCGCGTATCGGCAAGCGTAGTGTGAGACACCCCCCAGCTAGATGGACGGACGACCTAAAGAAAGTAGCTGGGATAGACCGAATGCGGAAGGCGAAGGACAGGATGTTGTGGCGCAGTCTGGGAGAGGCCTATGTCCAGCAGTGGACTGCGATAGGCTGAGTTGATTGAAGTACCTAACTCATCAGTGCCGATCGTGATGTGATTTCTCCGGTTCAGTTGTGTTTTCTGTAGGTAAAGAAAATTCTCAAAAACAGCGTGTACACCACCTACAAGAGTAGTTATGTCCACGACTGCCTATCCCTGGTAATATATTTCGTCAAATAAATCCGCTCTAAGCACTTTAGACTTCTTACAGTTCACATCAACCTGACGGATACGTATCGGCAGTCGTAAACCTCACAGTCGATTTGCATGTGTAAGTAGGTACTGTAGATTAGGATTTAGATGAATCGCACGTAGGTTCCTTTTCGTAAAAATTTAAGAAGGAAATCTGATAATGTACAGACGCCAGCACATGAAGCTACCCAAAACTGTCAAACTGTCAATATTACCTATTATACAGCCGACTTACCGTATGGTAACTGGAGTCATGAGCAGTACAGTGGTAACGTTATCGAGCAGTAACGACACTATAGCGGTGATCACGCACAGCAATGTTATCAACGGCCATATCTTTCCTTTTGCCAGCTGGAAAACAAATGATGCCACGTTCAAAGGACACTGCCTTAAGGTGAGTACATGGAGAATAATGAAAAATCTTGGAAAAATTCCTGTGCTGTCTCATAATCTGAGTGCATTTGAGTGGTAATGGAAAAATTACCATGCTAGCACAGTAAAAATTCTTATACTGTACAGTAAAATTTATTGGACAAATAGTGATTTTTTCCCAATCTCACTCAGAAAATTTTCTGTAGATGTCACTTGCACTCACTTTACAGTGACGAGCACAGTCATTTTTCTAAGAATTTTCTCTCTCTGTATAGACATTTAATTGTAACAGAACATCGAGCATTCGCCATTTTAAAATTTTATCGAACTGCACTGCGAACACGACACTCGATGTTTTGTTACAAACTGATTTTAAAAACCAACGAGTATATTGGTGTTACATTTTATCGAGCAAAGACACGATCGGTACCTGTAGTTCCGACATATAAACAATGAACGCAAGTTAGAAGTAAAGCGCCCGTCTGGGTTCGAACCTACGGCTCACAACTCGTAAGTAGCGGCCGTTACCACTGGACCACTACCGCTCTTCGATGATGATGACTCACCTGGAATGTCAACACAGCGAAGTAATCGAAGACGCCAGTCTCCGCCAGAATAGCAACGAGAAGCATCATACTGAACAGTAGCAGTAAAGTCTCCACATCCAGCCACGATATCAGCTCTGGCAGTGAGGGTCTCTCGCCTGCAATGGCTAATGCTGCCAAAGATGTGGTAGACAGGAGAACAGCTGCCATGGTTCTGTTTATCACCTGAAGAAGGTAGTCAAAGAAATGATTAAATTATTTCGTAACAAAAAAAAAATATATACAAATTGAGAAAGAAATCGATGTCTATCTCTTTACATATCAGCATGTCGATTCAGTAAAAATCTCACCGTGAAACCTTGCGTGGAGTGAGCTGTCAGTGTCATCCCACTGATGCTAAGGATTGACCAAGCAAACATTTACAATCATAATCGAGATTTTAATAATATTTTTTATGCTAATTCTAATGATCATTTTATATAAATTCAGAACTAGTAATTTAGTTTTCAAAATATTACTATTTTGTGGGGTTTTAAAATAAAATAGCAAAACAGAAACTCAGTCATATAATTTAATTTTTTTTTTCTTAGACTGGTCCTTATATCAGGACCAGTCTTTTTTCCTAGATTAAAACGAATTACATATTAGATTAGCATAAAAAATAATATTAAAATCTCGATTATGATTTCAAATGTATACTTGGTCAATCCCTAGTAGCAGATGGGATGACACTGACAGCTCACTCCACGCTCACTTCACATAAGTTTTCACGGTGAGATGGTTACAGAATCGCACTGCAAGCGATTCAATTATCGTTAATTTTTGCCTTCAATTTTCAATCTTTCACTCAGAAGCGAAACGTCTGACGACAAAATGAATCATAGGGGAAAGAGGAATCCATTCGTGAAACGATCCACCGATGTTGGATTTCTGCACTCAGTATCGTTCACTCGCCTACCGAATGAAATGAAAGGAGCATATGAACGTACATTCACATACAATTTGTCGTGTGAAAGTGGAATGAAACAGAAATGAACCTTTACTCGAGTGAAGGGTTTGATATCGGTTTTTGAAGTGAAAACTTCTTTAGCGGCGTTGTACACTTTTTTGTAAAGGGTAAAAAATGTTAAACTCGCGTCAGGACACGTGACCTGATCGAAAATTCGTAAGACGGATGGAGAGTAGCGTTGAAAATGCCGAAAATAACAATTTGTTTTTTCACGAAAAAAAACAAATTGTGGTTTTTTTCCGTTTTTTACGCATGTTACATAGAAAAATTGACGGAAGGTATCCTTTGGAAAGAAACAGGATTTTTTCGAATGTTTCGCTTGATGTTTTGAAAAGTTGAAAAAAACAAGTTTTATTGAAATTGAAATATATTTTAATAGGTGAAATACACAGATGCACAAAAGTGGGGGCGGGCGCGCTTATCTCGCCGATATATTTTTTCATTCTACCCTCCATTTTATTAGTACGTATTATTATGGAAAGAGATAAAGCATAGAATATCTTAAGTGAAATATAGTAAGAACGGATTTGAATAAAAAAAACATGAAAGTTTCCCGTTTCTTTCATATTTTTCGGTTTTTTTCGGTTTTATTGAAAAAAAACATGAAATATATATTGACAAATTTTCTTGAAACTTTCGAATGAAACATTGAAAAAAACAACGGAATTGGAAAGAAACGGGAATTTTTCCTGCTTTTTTCAAAGCTAATGGAGAGTAGACAGCCGGCGGGGCGTAGGAGAGGAAGTATCCCCCTCTCTTTCTACGGCGCGCGGTGAAAATGTATGCCTGCGCCTGCTGTTTCGTTTAGGCGGCGCAGGGCGCTTGCGCGAATGTTCGTGTGTGTTTAAACTTTTTAATGTAATACATATAAATTGTCATGTTTGTGTACGATAGCGCAATAAATAAATATTGTATTCTACCACATAAATACTTTGATACTGATAAATAATTAAAGCAATTCGTGCAAAATTATTCCCTAACCATTACAAAATATCAAAAATGCACAATGTTAATATTCAAGTTTTCACTTCTGCCGGCACTCCCGGAGTGCAACCCATCGTTTTTTTTTTATTTGCATCAGAATGCCTAACGAAGCATTGGCACTTGACCAACGGGTCAAGTGGTCGCAAGAGCTACTAAGAGGTCCTGAGTTCGATCCCCAGGATGGGTAAAGTGCTATTAGGGTTTTTCATATGGGATTTTTTCGGTAGTCAGCCCGGAGTCCAGACTTGGGCCAGGAACCATATGGTGCGAAAAAGTTATAATATTTTCAAGACAATAGAATTAAATAATAATATTCCACAACAATAATATTCCACAACTTTCACACAACGCCATCTAGTCCCAAACTAAGCAGAGCTTGTGCTATGAGTACTAGACAACTGATAAACATACATATATATTGCTAAATACATACATATTATAGATAAATTACACCCAGACACAGAACAAATGATCGTGCTCATCACACAAACATTTGTCCTGGGTGGGAATCGAACCCACGACCTTGTGCATAGCAGTCAGGGCCACTGACCACTAGACTAACGGGCCTGTCAAAAATGCATTTATTCAGAACATATTGGTTTATAAACGACAGTCCGGCCACCACTTCCTAGTAGGTGGGAATTTTACTGGAAAAAAATGCCTTAAAAACCAACAACCAATAATAACAATATTTTGGATATCTTACCTCAAAAACGATCAAGGCATACAATGCGCAAAGCAGTATACAGACATAAATGATTCCTGTAGTACTATCCAAAGGGTCCAGGGTATAACTCAAGGTGAAAGGAGTGGTCATACCAGCTGTGGTGGTCATTCGAACAGATAGCACGCTGTGGTTGGTGGTCAACGGTGGTAGCTCGAGCACGGAAGAACGAGTCTCGCTTTCGTGAAAATCTTCGGCTTGATTTTCTAGGATTATGGTCCAGTAATCTGAGGTCTGTGGAAGAAATGTATGTAAATAAAATTTTGCTTCTTCGTTGGACGTTTAGCTTGAAAAAAGAAAATCAAATTCGACCCAAACTATTTATTTTATTTTATTTATTTGTCATAGAAACTGGTGGAATGCATCGGCATCTCTAGTCTCAGGTACAGTACAGTGGAATTACTGACATAGCTCGCAGAGTAAGCAAGCTGAAGTGGCAGTGGGCTGGCCATGTTTGTTGAAGGGCCGATGGCCGGTGGAGCAAACGAGTTCTGGAGTGGAGACAAACGTAGTATGGTACGCCCCCCAGTGAGATGGGCCGACGACCTAAAGAAGATGGCTGGGGTAGACTGGATGCGGAAGGCGGACGACAGAGTGTTGTGGTGCAAATGGGAGAGGCCTATGTCCAGCAGTGAACTGCGATAGGCTGAGACTGTACAGTATTGCCTACATCCACAGACTTCATGATTTATGCTTACAGCAACTGTAACTTACCTGAACAGCATCATAATCTGTTATCCCATCATCAATATCCTTGACATCTTTCTTTACAGCCCACTTCTCTAGCCAGATCTCCATTTTGGACATGTTCATCTTCACACTCGAATTCAACTTCTTCTCGTATTGTTCTGATAAGAATGGTCCAGTCAGCTTCAATAGTACGGACAGCTTATTGTCATCATTCCGGATTAAGTAATCTTGAAAAGAGGAATCAAATTGTCAAGCTAGAACGGTTGACGAATTCTCATTTCAAATTTTAAATCTCTATAAAAAACATGGCGTTTGCAAAAAAATATATCAATATTAAGTTTGTTCAATTATGGTTAGCAAGGTTGTTTGAATTTTGATATATTTTTTTTTACAATTAAACCACCAAATAAAGAATTCCAAGGAAGGATAAAATTCTTTAAGGATATGTTTTGTTTCAAATCAAAGGCTTAGTGCTAATACACACGAGCAACACGCGTCAACGGCAGAGGAAACCGCAGCCGTCGACGTGTGCCGACGGCTGCCGTCAACGCGTGTCGGTGGCAGCCGTCGACAACATGCCGCTCGTGTACTTGAGTACGGTGCTCAAATACACGAGCGACACGCGTCAACTACAGCCGTCGATGAGCGCCGACGGCTGCCGACAACGCGTGTCGGTGGCAGCCGTCGACAACATGCCGCTCGTGTACTTGAGTACGGTGCTCAAATACACGAGCGACACGCGTCAACTACAGCCGTCGATGAGCGCCGACGGCTGCCGTCAACGCGTGTCGGTGGCAGCCGTCGACAACATGCCGCTCGTGTACTTGAGTACGGTGCTCAAATACACGAGCGACACGCGTCAACTACAGCCGTCGATGAGCGCCGACGGCTGCCGTCAACGCGTGTCGGTGGCAGCCGTCGACAACATGCCGCTCGTGTACTTGAGTACGGTGCTCAAATACACGAGCGACACGCGTCAACTACAGCCGTCGATGAGCGCCGACGGCTGCCGTCAACGCGTGTCGGTGGCAGCCGTCGACAACATGCCGCTCGTGTACTTGAGTACGGTGCTCAAATACACGAGCGACACGCGTCAACAGCAGCCGTTGACGTGTGCCAACGGCTGCCGTCAACGCGTGTCGGTGGCAGCCGTCGAGAATATGCCGCTCGTGTATTTGAGCACTTAGATAGTGGGCAGACTAGCGGATTAGGTAACTTCAGTTTTCAGAAAGCCTATTCAACTTGTAACGTTAAATGCGCAAAACCTCAGACACCTCAACTGATTTTTAATTCAATTGACCTATTTCACAGAGAAAATAAGTCATAAAAAAAATTGTAAAGGTTTTATGTGCTGTTTTAGTTTTACTGGCCATTCTGATCGTTTCTTGCGTCTGCGACGACGCTTCATCGAGGGAGGAGTCGTCACCGGGCCGCTGCGCCGCGCTGACATTGGCTTGCTTGACCTATTAATAAATAGACACGGCAACGTTTTTAATGAAGGTTTTTTGAAAAATGTGGCCTATATTAAAAAGTGGTTCAATTAATTCTGCTCGTTATTCTGATCAAACTATTTTCAGGTTTTGCGCATTTAACGTTACACGTTGTAGATACCACCTATGATTTGAATTGCTTTTGTCATTTGTTTTGAATTAACTACCAATCAATTCACAATCTGGATAATGTCTCAAAGCTTGGAGAATATGATGTCGCACTTACCCTTGATTTGTCCGGGGGCTACTGAAGAATGCCTGGTCACTTCTTCCTTCTCATTGTGCATTAAAAAGGCAATTGTGAAGAATATCCAAACTCCTACTAGGAGACCTATTTTGAATGTTTGCCGAGCTTGCGCCATCTATTGGTGGTAAAGGCCATTTAATTTTTTTTTTAATCAGAGATTATGATTAAATTATAGTCCGCCAGACCTAATTTCGGCCGTGGCAACCAATCTCAGCCGGGACTAGCCATCGGCGCAGGAGATATTATAGTGCACAAGGCGTGTGCGCAGACGCTGGTGCACTCTCTCTTCCCTCACTCTCATAGTCCGATGGGACGGCAATCCGACACGACCGGAGAGAGATCAGAAAGAAAGAAAAAAAGAAAGAAAATACATTTATTTAGCACAGACTGTAAGACACACAGTACACTTGAGACATACATCAGATAAAAACAAATAAAAATCAAATAACAAAGTGTAGAGTCCGATGTAAGAAATTAAACAGGAAGGTGTGCCTCACGGCTGCGCCAAAAAGGCCCAGTTCAGCAAAAATGCCAGACAACTGGTGCCTGACGCTGGTTTTCAACTGGACCAGATTTGTGAGGTAACGGATGTATATCAGTTTTATACTGGAACGTGACGTGTGTATGCATACTTAAATAAATAAAAAAATAAAAAATTGTGTCAGATAAAAAACAATAATGAGTATGTATAAATAGTGCGATATAACAAAATATAAACAACAAAAGTAATATTGCAAAAGCAAACAAAAGTAATAGATCAGGCGCAGGACCAGCGGCGACACGTGCGCGCGAGGCACGGGGGTATCACACCGCCAACCTCCAAACTCCGGGCTGCTACACGGAGAGAAAAATCTTAGAAAAATTACTGTGCTGTCTCATAATCTTAGTGCATTTGAGCGGTAATGGAAAAATTACCATGCACAGTAAAAATTCTTATGCTGTACGGTAAAATTTATTGGACAAATAGTGAATTTTTCCCAATCTCACTCAGAAAATTTTCTGTAGATGTCACTTGCACTCACTTTACATTGACGAGCACAGTAATTTTTCTATAAAGTTTCTCTGCGTGTACTAAGAAATTCCCAATGGAGAAACCCAATAACACTGCCCGATCCGGGAATCGAACCCAGGACCCCACGCTTAGCAGTCCCGGTTGCGACCACGAGGCCAACAGGTCAGTACGAACGGGGGACTAAGATTATGAAGTAGTTGGACCAGATAGGAACCCAGGCCGAGGTGATCTATGTATAGTACATGCATGCCTATGCTTTGACTTAGACATGTTCCCGTCTTTGTTTTGCACTTGCAGCTCGACAGTTGTACGACAATGACAGGAATAACGTTTAGCCAAAGTACGTGTGAAGTAACGTTTATAGATCATCGTCATCTGCATAGCCTTTTCCCAAATATGTTAGGGTCGGCTTCCAGTCTAACCGGATGCAGCTGAATCCCATAGTATTTTACATGGAGCGACTGCCTTTCTGACCTGTACAACCCAGTTACTGGGTAATATAATATCCCTTGGTAAGACTGGTTGTTACACTTTCGAGCTTCCGACGACCCATAACGACTGTCAAAGATCCACGAATGACAGCCGGGACCAACGGCTTAACGTGCTTTCCGAGGCTCAGAGGGGTCTTGGTATGTAAAGATGGTCACTCATCCACGGACCTACCGTGACAATCGTAGCTTAACCTGATCTAGGCCTTAATTTGAGTTGCACAACCAGCTAGAATCGTATCCTTTTTTTTTTTTTTTTTTGTTTCGGGGTGGAAAATACACACTCTGCCAGCGTGTGCCGCGCCGTGTCCTCCCAGCAGTCGACGCAGTGGTGACACCGGGCGTCCGGCTCCCTGTTTATGCGACACAGGTACTTCCCGAAGCAACCATGCCCCGAGAGCACCTGCGTCGCACGAAACGACAGGGAGCCGTGCCTCCTCCCGAGCCAGCGCTCGTGCACCGGCCGGACCGCCTCGATGGTGTCGAGGCCGGCGGTAGGGCATAAAAGCCTGTCCCGCCATTCCGCCACAGCTAGAATCGTATCCTTACCTTAGATTTTTTCTTAGATACTGATATTGCATCAGGTCTGCAAATAAAATAATTCAACCGATTATTCACAATGATATCTCCATGTAAAATATTCTGCGGTACCATTACAATTAGTGCACGGAGAGAAACATCTTAGAAAAATTACTGTGCTGTCTCATGATCTGAGTGCATTTGAGTGGTAATGGAAAAATTACCATCCTAGCACAGTAAAAATTCTTATGCTGTACAGTAAAATTTATTGGACAAATAGTGAATTTTTCCCAAACTCACTCAGAAAGTTTTCTGTAGATGTCACTTGCACTCACTTTACAGTGCCGAGCACAGTAAATTTTTTTTCTAAGAATTTTCTCTCCGTGTGGGTTTTTCAAAAGATCGTTGTTTAAGTGTGCATACACACGAGTGACACGCGTTGATGGCTGCCGCCGACACGCGTTGCAGTTGCCTCTGTCGCCGACGCGTGTCGCTCGTGTATATCTACACTAAGACACTAAAAGAGAAAGAGAAACATTTTGACACATGCGCACTAAACAGCTCTTCTAGCACAAGCGCGCGACCTAAACGTAACGTGAATTCGAATGATTTTCGAATCGAACATACAACTACCCTTTAACATTTTATTTTAAAGTATTGCGAAAAGCACAATAATTAGTATCATCCATAGATATTTTAATGTGTTTCCGCTGCTCTCAAAACGGTGAAGGCAAATATCGTGAGGAAATCGGCATGTCCTAAAACCAAAAATTCGAAGACATGTGACATCTACCAACCCGCACTGGGCCCGCGTGGTGGATTACGGCCCGCACCCTCTCACCGAGAGGAGGGCTGTGCTCCAGCAGTGGGAACATTATAAGGATTATACAACATTATTTTTAGTATATGGCAAACCTGAATATAGTTTGTTCAGAATAAGTAACTGAATCGATTCCAATAATTTTTACACCATGTTATATTTTGTCCCAAAAATATTTAAACAAGCTAACAAGTTGGACACCGAGCGACACTAAGTACGTATCCGCAATAATATGCGCACAACACAGGGTCACAGCCGGTCGGCCGGCGGCGGCGGCGCGTGGTAAGTGGTAACCAACTTTTTGTACGGACAATCAGATAACATAGCAAGCTTATAACTTCGTGATTTTTCATGATACAGTTTTGAAATTTTGTACATAGATTCTTTACATAAAAATATTAGACACGTGCTTCGGGTTTCCCATATACTAAAAATGATGTTGTATATGCGAACATAAAATGTGATTTCCTTTATGGTCCCCCGGTAAAAATTGTTCATAATAATGAGTACAGTCCCCTAAAAGGTTTTCACTTATACTACTTACACTTCTTTATCCTGTCTCGCCTCACGGACAGTACTCTTCTCAGCTCCATTGAGGAAGCTGACGTCGTCTTCCTGACGTCTACCACTGTCATATAGATGAGGAGCTGAACTGACTGACGGCAGACGTTTGGTTGACTCGTCCTTTGATAGCAACTGTGTGCTTTCTATTCTTCCTGTCAATATAAAGTCCTCATAAAAAATTTTGGAAGAACGAAATAAATATCGTATCTTTTCATGATTATCACACCGGGGTAGTTACCTAACACACTAACAGTTGGAATGGCTTTCATTTTGTTAGTTCAACATAATTCATTGCGTTACTTATGTTTTTAAGCAAATAAGTTTTTCGAACATATGGAGCAATGGATTGAATGGATTTTATTGAGATTAAAATTGTGTTACGCAATTAGGGTGCTGTTTGACAACTTCTGAATACCCTTTCGTGGAATTCAGGCGTGGTGTTATAATATTTATAACACATTTGCTCGTAAAAGGTCTCTTCCTGCACCGATTTCAATATCGTAATGTATCTCATTACGTACTTGTGCGTAATTGTAATGTAAAGCGCACGGTTTATCAAGATGCTCCGTCTAAAACGAACGGTACTTTTTTAAATCCCAGCAAAGAGTTTTTATGTCAGAAAAGTGGTCAACATTTTATGAATAAAATTAACTTTGGGAGATAAAATATAATAAATAAACATTTAATTCTTTAATTGAATTATTTTTGACAATTTACAATTACAACCATTTATCTGTAACAAAAGCACAAAAGTATTAATTTACTTTATTAGTAATACTGGCTGTTTTTTGTGCCTTTGCCATAAACAAAAGACGCTGATGCGCGCGCATCACTAATTTGTGAAAAAGTAAAAATTATTATTTATTTTAGTCCGAGTTTTATTTATTTCCTCACAAATGTGTTTTAAAACGTCGTATGACATACGTGCGGTTTGATAATTACAGACAGCCTCTGCTTTCTTATAGCCCTCACCTACGGCTCGGGCTAGCAATATCGCCTCAGCTGTAATTTTCAACTTACCGCACTTATAACATAATGTACTATTTTTAAAGGGCTTTGCGGATCCGTGGCATAATTACTGTCGCGCTATTTTGATTATGTGACTCAATCATCAACATTGAACGTTAATATCTCGGAAGCGTGACACTTTACTGTGTTTGGTCTTGTTTTGTTTTCTGTTTGCATTGATGTCAGTTATCGATTTATGCGTGGCCGCCATTTTCAAAATGGCGCGACAGTAGGTAATAAAAAATCTTCAATCCCCGTTGAGAGTAGACGGTCGATTCTGTAAAAATCTCACCGTGAAATCATAAGTGAAGTGAGCACTTAATAGTGTTAATCCCTAGCCAATGACAGCTCACTCCACACTCACTTCACCCAAGATTTCACGGTGAGATGGTTACAGAATATCACGGCTGTTCTTGACCAGTCAAAGATAAATAATCGTCATACCGTAATATGAAACTGATTCCTACCAGAGTTTGTATACCTTTTATCTCATTTATATCTAATTGGACTAGATAATATGTCGACTTATGTACTTAAAATCTCAATGTCACACAAATAACGTAATCTAGACTAAGTATATAAGTTTTATTTACATCCATTTTAACACTTACTCGTCAAAACGCAGTTGACATAAATGGTGTGGCAAAAATCTTTTTGGTTTCGACAAATATCACTTTAAGGACTTTATATTTTTTAACAAACTTAGTCTATTATGCTAAAAGATCTTACGTCAAAGGTCCGGTTTTCAAAAATGTGTACATTTATACTTAGAGTACAGTCAAAGAAGGTAGCTGGGGTAGACTGGATGTGGAAGGCGGAGGACAGAGTGTTGTGGCGCAGTCTGGGAGAGGCCTATGTCCAGCAGTGGACTGCGATAGGCTGAGTTGATTGATTGACTGGACAGTCAAGGAAATTATAAGTCAAAAAAATTGTCTACCTGATTAAATTGTTCTTATATTCAAATCACAACTGTAATTCTTTTACTGTTGGATGAAGTGCCTATAACACGGAAAATTCACGTAAGGTGACCATTTTCTTAGGCTACGTACGCACTGACAGGTGGTTTGCTTAGCGCTTAGAGCCTTTACATACACGCTAGGTGACCCGCGTAGGCGCCAAGCGCGCAATGAAGCCGCAACTGTAATTCTTTAACTGTGGGATGAAATGCCTATAACACGGAAAATTCACGTAAGGTGACCATTTTCTTAGGCTACGTACGCACTGACAGGTGGTTTGCTTAGCGCTTAGAGCCTTTACATACACGCTAGGTGACCCGCGTAGGCGCCAAGCGCGCAATGAAGCCGCAACTGTAATTCTTTAACTGTGGGATGAAATGCCTATAACACGGAAAATTCACGTAAGGTGACCATTTTCTTAGGCTACGTACGCACTGACAGGTGGTTTGCTTAGCGCTTAGAGCCTTTACATACACGCTAGGTGACCCGCGTAGGCGCCAAGCGCGCAATGAAGCCGCAACTGTAATTCTTTAACTGTGGGATGAAATGCCTATAACACGGAAAATTCACGTAAGGTGACCATTTTCTTAGGCTACGTACGCACTGACAGGTGGTTTGCTTAGCGCTTAGAGCCTTTACATACACGCTAGGTGACCCGCGTAGGCGCCAAGCGCGCAATGAAGCCGCAACTGTAATTCTTTAACTGTGGGATGAAATGCCTATAACACGGAAAATTCACGTAAGGTGACCATTTTCTTAGGCTACGTACGCACTGACAGGTGGTTTGCTTAGCGCTTAGAGCCTTTACATACACGCTAGGTGACCCGCGTAGGCGCCAAGCGCGCAATGAAGCCGCAACTGTAATTCTTTAACTGTGGGATGAAATGCCTATAACACGGAAAATTCACGTAAGGTGACCATTCTCTTAGGCTACGTACTCACTGACAGGTGGATTGCTTGGCGCCTAGCCCGCCAGCACTCGCGCCTTTGAAAATCACACGGTCACTCGCGTGTATAAACGTGAGCATTTTGCTCACGTTTATAAATTTCATTAAATGCTAGTTTTACCAAAAAAAAAATAACATTTTAAAATTTTATTAAATAAAATACAATTTATTTATTCCAGAAAATATATTTCAAAAAGTTTTCAACATAAGTCTTTTTTATTTTTAGTTTACAATCATAGGAACTAATTTGCCAGTCTTCTAAGGCAGTCTTAAGGAAAAACATTAACAATGCCAAAATCTGTTCACCTCTTTGATCCCGATCCATCTATAATAGAAATAAATAATAGTTTCCTATGTCAGTAATTTTAAACCATAATATTACATACAAGTAGCAGTAAATATATCGATAAGATGAATCAGTATCGATAAGATGAAAAATTATTTTTTTTTCATCTTATCGATACTGATTCATCAAAAAAATAAAGCCATGAGAAAAAAAATACTTACGTCGATACTCGCGCGATGAGCAAAACACCGCTTGACGGTACACGGCGCAACAAACCTCCTCGTACGAGCGACTGGCGCGCCCTGGCGAGAAGTGAACTGTATCCAGGGGCGGGGGACGGAACAAAACTCAGCTACTGAATGAACAATGTCCGTACGCATAACTTTGACAAAATGGCGCGTGTTTTAAATTGACGGTGAGCAAAATGCTCATAGCACGAGTGCTCGCGGGCTAGGAAACTATAAGGTTTCCGATGTATCCTATTTAGGTACGAACCACTAAAAATACCAATATATTCTTACCATGCTCCTTCTCATAGTGTTGTCTAAACTTCTCCCAAGCGGCATCGTACTTGACTTCATCAGGTAAGCCCATCCATAGTCGAACAGCATCCTCAGTCAGATCGGTGGAGACCAAGGAGTACTCACTCCGAGACAGTTCCTCATTGGTTGGAGAACGCTTGAACGTCTTTAGTAACTTCTCCATGGCTTAGTTGATCATGACGAAGCAGTTGAAGCGTTAACGGTTCTGTGGGGAGAGAATTAGGATTAGTAAAAAGTTGAGTCTTTAGGGTGAGATCCACTCTGCGCCGCTGCCCTGTCACCTGTGCACTTGATGATTATGACTGCGTCAGCGAGCGGAGTTCGCGCAGTTGCATTTTGGGCCAAAGATGTTTAAACTTTTTTCCATCGATACGCTAAGAAGATGAAGCGTGTGATTGCGATGATAGATCTTGGTGGAGCGAAATGAAAGTGATGGCGGACTGTATAACATTTATAATGGAGAAAAGAAATTTACAAAACAGTTCAAGCTAAACTTGTGCGTCTAATATAAAAAAAAAACCGGCCAAGTGCATTAGTCGTTCATGCACTTGGCCGGTTTTTTTTTTATATTACGCACAATGAAGGGTTCCGTAGCTGGAATGAATTTATCCCAAGGACAAACTTAACATTGTAGTAGAAAATCATGTTCTCCCATACAAACTGCAAAAGTAAGTTGGTACGCACAATATTGAGTGATTTACCATGTTATTTTAATATCAAGGACTTCTTATAGGTTTTCTCATCACTATCACTACATAGTATAAAACAAAGTCGCTTCCCTGTCTGTCTGTCCCTATATATGCTTAGATCTTTAAAACTACACAACGGATTTTGATGCGGTTTTTTTTTAATAGAGAGAGTGATTCAAGAGGAAGTTTTATATGTATAATACATGCATAATATAGTAGAGAAACACTGATAATTTTAGAGGTTTCTAATGTGATGTCGTAAATAAACACATTTTTTTTGCGCTTACATTGTAAACGCTGGCTGAACCCGTCGAGATAGATCAAAATAATGTACTACAGTATTGTACACCTTAAAAAGGTCTACAAAAAATTCCGCGATGGTACATATCTATCTCTTAGGGATAACCCACAATAACCATTTTTTATCCTATACTTTTTACGAGAAAAAATGGCTCTAAAATTATCAGTGTTTCTCCATTGCACCCGTGCGAAGCCGGGGCGGGTCGCTAGTAATCTATAAGTAGAAAACTAATTTCTGTATTTTTTTGTCAAAATTTTAGGTTCAGTAGTTTCGGAGATACCTAAAGGGGAATGGTCAATTTTCGTCTATTTTCTTGAATAACTTGGAAACTATTTATTATTACTATTTATTAACTATTTATATTGTATAGCTGAATCCGCTCATACTATATAGTTTTCCTGACGTACGAGTACACACAAGGTTCTCATTCTTGGTACTTGTAGGTCGTCTTGCTAAAGGCAATTAAGTAACATAATATTAATTTTATTTAGAAGGTTTCAATTTTAAATCTCCACTCTCAGCACCTTTTCCAATAATTTTTGTTTGAATAAATTTGTTTGTTTTATTTAACTTTTGTTGTTCGAAGGATTATATTGTTCTTAAAAATTCGTCCAAAATTGAGGTTTTAAAAATTATTAGATATTCTTTGATATACGGCTCAGAGACTGATGTACGTACATTTGGGTGGAGTAGGTCGAGAGATTGAAGTTCTGGATGGGACAGTTGACAATTTTTTAACGATTACAATGTTGATCAAATTGAGAAAGTTGGTCAGTTTGATGGTCCGTATCACACCCTTAAATATGCCGTGCGATTTTGTAACCATCTCACCGTGAAAGCTTGGTTGAAGTGAGCGTGGAGTGAGCTGTCATTCGCTAGGGATTAACACTATTAAGTGCTCACTCCACGCAAGTTTTCACGGTGAGATTTTTACAGAACCGAGATCGTTAAATTCTTACGCAAGCGCTCACTAAAGGGAATTAGTAATATATGAACAGACGCCAGCACATAAAGCTACTACAATCTGTCAGATTTCTTTAATAGATTTTCAACTTTATCGCTCAGGCATAAGGTTCAAAGTTGATCGGGAAAATATGACAGTTTCGGGTAGCTTGATGTGTTGGCGTCTGTACATCATCATCATCATCATCATTTCAGCCGAAAGACGTCCACTGCTGGACACAGGCCTCCGCCAAGCACCTTCACTTCGAACAGTTCTGTGCTTCTCGCATCCAACGGGTTCCTGCGGCCTTCACAAGGTCGTCGGTCCACCTTGTGGGACGCCTTCCAATGTTACGTTTTTTAGTCGCCACTCCAGCCGTGCGATTCTGTAACCATCTCACCGTGAAAGCTTGGGTGAAGTGAGCGTGGAGTGAGCTGTCATTCGCTATGTCTATTAAGTGCTCATTTAACTTATGATTTCAAGGTGAGATTTTTACAGAATCGACCGGCTGAAGCTTTTTTTGTTTTTTTTTATAAGTAAGACATTGAAGACATTGGAAGGTTTGAACTTCATATCTCACCAGTTAGTCCGACAAATTATTCTTGAACAACTTTATTAAATTGAGGTTATAAAATTGAAAAACGTCTCATGAGCGTTTACGTCGTACCTACGGCATTTCATACAAACTTTCAAGCCCTTGTTTTTCGAAATGAATGAACCGAGTTTAATGAAACTTCGTACGCATAAGCAGCATGCAAAGGTCTAAAAAGTTAGTGAAGAACAGTTTCGAAAAATAATGTTAACACCAAATTAGACCGATTTTAAAATTTCCATATAAACATATTTCCAGTTATCTTTTTTTATATACAACGTGTAACTTTAAATGCGCAAAACCTGAAAATAGTTTGATCAGAATAACGACCAGAATTAATTGAACCACTTTTTAATATAGGTCATATTTAAAAAAAAATCTTCATTTAAAACGTTGCCGTGTCTATTTATTAATAGGTCAAGCAACTCAATGTCAGCGCGGCGCAGCGGCCCGGTGACGACTCCTCCCTCGGTAAAGCGTTGTCGCAGACGCAAGAAACGATCAGAATGGCCAGTAAAACTAAAACGGCACATAAAACCTTTACAATTTTTTTAATCACTTATTTTGTCTGTGAAATAGGTCAATTGAATTGAAAATCAGTTGCGGTGTCTGAGGTTTTGCGCATTTAACGTTACACGTTGTATATTTATTTATTTAATACTTCAAGTACATAAATGTACAGAGGCGGACTTAATGCCATAGCCGCACGCATATGGACGTCCTTATTATCTTTAATGGACACCATATTCAATAGTATAATTCTTTATTTGCACAGAAAGTAGGTACAAGTTACAGATGTAATGGAATTAATGTAGACCACGGTTTGATTCCTAGTTCAATAAAAATGTGATTTTAAACTCAGTAGCCCACTGTACAGTTAACCGCACAAACAAAAGTAACATACGGTGGCCTCTTATTGTATACTAGCATCCACCCGCAACTTCGTTTGGAAAAATTCGGAATAATTTGGAAAAATCGTTTGGAAAAATTTGGAAATTCGGAATTCCCACCGTTTAAATCCTATTACCCGTTTTCCCGTATGAATTAAGCATTTTCCCGCGGTAAAAAGTAGCCTATGTTCATCATGGAAAATGTTGGCTTCTAATGGTAAAACAAGTTTTCAAATCGGTCTAGTAGTTTCGGAGCCTATTCAATACAACCAAACAATCAAATCTTTCTTCTTTATAATATTAGTGTAGATTAAAAAAAAAACTCCTGTTGGGCCAGGTCAAAGTCAAAATGTTTTCACAGACGAGCAGTCAACTGTATATATTTATAATTGATTAACTTGTATAAATGCTCATAGAATCGCCATCCATGTATTGATAATGGAATAAGGTATAAAAATAAAAAAAGGATTGTGTGGTTTTTATGAAACCACGGTAAAAGTGAAACGTTTTTTTCACATTATAGACATGTAACTAAAAATGGAATAATATTCCATTAAGGGTATAAAACGGGTAAAACACTAACAAAACTATGGATACTGTAGTCCGAAATAAAGTTTTATTATTATTATTATTATAAAAATCGTATAAAATCTTTCACTTTATCTCTACTCCGCGGCCGACCGTCACGCGACATGCAACACACAGACGAAAAAGTTTGAGACGATGTAATAAAAGTTTCACTTTAAAAAATAAGTACAAAAGTGAAATATACAAGGAATATTTATTGTGAACAATGAATCGACTTAGTCACCGTTTGTAATGATCAGTGTAACCTCGTTGCATTCTTTGTCCTAGCCTAACTAATCATAAGTCTTACTGAAAGGATCGAAAAATTGCTATAACAGTTCACAAAATAACTCGCAATTGTAGCAAAATAATTGTACTTCTTCGTTTAGAACAAAGTTCTTTTTTCCTATGACTACGAGTCTACGAGTAACTAACGAAAAAATAAATATATAATAAATTATATACAAACTTGTAAATATCAGGTGCAAATTGGCAACCTCCCAAACGCAACACGACAATAGTAACACACAAAACACCAAAACCCTTTTATAAAAGAATGATTAAAAAAAAAAATTGACTGTTCACTACGAAAGTGGCGGGAATTCACTATGGTAGGTTAGTATATATTTTTTTCATCGCGCAAAGGAGGTACGCATTCAGCCGCGCGCGGTGACCAACTGGCCTCTATAGCACATACATAACGTATTTTTATCAGTGGCATATTATTATCGTTCGAACTGAGCCAGTAGTACGTTTGTTTATTATATTGCTAAAGTGTTAATGACCTTTGCAATATTCCGGTACCTAATCGACCTTGGCCTAGCGCCATTTATTTTTGTATGTACGTACAGACGCCAGCACATCAAGCTACTACAATCTGTCAGATTTCTTTAATAGGTTTTCAACTTTATCGCTGAACCATAAGGTTCAAAGTTGATTGGGTAAATCTGACAGTTTCGGGTAGCTTGATGTGCTGGCGTCTGTACTATATTTTGATACCCAAATGCTATAAAATACCTAAAGGGTTACGTAACCGAAATAGTTCCAGATTAAAATGAACCCAGCATCTTGTTGTCACGCCATTTGTAACGTTTCAGTTCTTAGCTGTATTCCGTCTGCCACGGCTGAGATCCTACTAATATTATAAATGTGAACGTTTGTGAAGATGTTTGGATGTTTGTTACTCAATCACGCAAAATCTACAGCATGTCGATTCTGTAAAAATCTCACCGTGAAAATTTGCGTGAAACGAGCTGTCAGTGGCATCCCTCTGATGCTAGGGATTGACTATGCAAACATTTACAATCATAATCGAGATTTTAATAATATTTTTTTATGCAAATTCTATTGATCATTTTATATAATTCATTGTATTTTAGTTTTCAAAACATTACTATTTTGTGGGGTTTTAAAATAAAACAGCAAAACAGAAATTTAGTCAGAATATTGCCCTTCCCCCCGGACCGCGAAAGCGAACAAACGTGTGACCCGTACATTTTTTTGTTACTTAAAATAGTTAAATAAAGAAAGTATTTTCGTCAAAAATATCAAAAATAAATTACGGAAAGTACTAGGCTCGCATAATCCTGCGGCGAACGCGGAGTGCCTGTTGAAACAAGACAACAACACCGGAGACGGCAATAGCGGACGCAGCTACGAAGCGCACGCGCATCGAGCGATCTTGCATACGTCATTCTCGCCGCTTGCCACAATACACGAGCGACTGCGATTAGCGAGTAATTATTGTGTATGGTCTAAGCACATCTTTGTCAAGACCTCTTTGGATAATACATTAATTGCTCTACTCGCATTAAGACATCCACAATGTTTAAAACACCGCCTAAATCTCCTCCGACTGAAGCAGTATCAAGCAACTTAATGGGGACACCGCCAAACCAAAGTGTACCATCACGTTCCGAGTCCGACCTTAGGAGACTTTATGCAGATGAAGTCCTGCAGTTAAATATTACTCAGCGAAATAAACGAAAACACTCATCAAGTGAGCTCACCGGCGACGAATTGCAGACCTTTAAAAGAGATTAAAGAAATGATGCGAGAAATGATGTCCGCCCATAACTCTCGACTTGACAAGTGAGAGCGCCATATGATAGAAATAAGATAAGATAAGATAAGATAAGATAAGATGTATTTATTTGTCAAAAACACGCGTAGGTTCACAATCAGTTGGAACGATTACAAAAAAAAAAAGTCTCAGCATGTTTTGCCTTGAAAGGCGTACAAATATGGTAGTAATAATATAATTCAAAGTTCAAAAAAAAAAATCATAAAGTTACATTAAATTAATAAAAATAATAATAAAAATGTCTAAAGTACATCATTTAAATAATCGGCAACATCATAGTAGCATTTATTTTTTAAAAGTTTCTTCATGCTTTTGTTAAAACTATGTATTAATATTCAAATCTTTGTATGCCTTTGGTAACTTGTTGTGTAATGTTGGAGCCATGCAGAATACACTCTTACGCATGAGAGCTTTTTTAGCACTATGTATACGAAGTCTTCGGTTATCCCGTTGACTTCTTTCAGAACCATCTGAAGACCTCGGAAACAGCTGGGGATTCTTTTTAACAAATAATAACGTTTCAAATATATACAATGAAGGAAGTGAGAGAATTTGATATTCAATAAAATATGGTTTGCAACTGTCTGTGATTTTAAGACCAAACATAGCTCTTATGCATAGTTTTTGCATTCTAAATAAAACATCTTTATGTGTAGAGTTTCCCCAGAAAATTATGCCATATCTAAGGATCGATGCAACAAGTCCGTGATAGGCAGTAAGCAATGTATCCGTATTTACGATTGGGGCGAGTTTATACAATGCGTAGGAAGAACTACTTATTTTCTTACTAGTTTCTTCAATGTGATCTTTCCAATCAAGTTTCTTGTCAATGGTTAGTCCAAGGAATTTGGCATTATCAACTCCGCATATGGTGTGATTTTTATATATGTAGCTTAAGTTAATGTCATTTCTTATTGGTATTCTTTGAATAAAATGCAAGATTTGTGTTTTATTTCAATTAATTTTTAGATTATTATTGTCTAACCAGTGAATTATAGAGGCTAAAGCATTATTAATGTCAAGTTCATAGGTGTCTGTTTTCTTACATGCTATTATGACTGTGCTATCGTCTGCAAAATATGTATGTAGTATGATAGCAAGAGGAAAAAGAAGGTGCTAAATGTTCTTAATTATACCATCAAAATGTAACACGCTTTTATTTATAAAATCGGGACTGTGATAAAAACGGGAAGATTTAATAATTAAGGTGTAAAGTTTTAGTGTTAAAAATATATACTTAGGTAGGATATGGAATTATTTTGTCGTAGACGAAGAAGCTTAATTATCGTTGTTAAAGGTTACAATGAACTTATAAAGTGTTATATGTCTTTTTAGACTTAATTTATTTTTAACTTTTTAGTTAATTTTACTAACAAATAATAAAAGCTTGTTTTTAAAAAAGGCTTTTTTTTCTTTAATTTTATTTTTAACTTTATAGTATTTTTAATTCGAGATTTTTGTTCACGTTATTCCCACGAGTATAGGACAAAAACGGTCCATCCCCCCAGAGGTCCATTGTAGAGGGATAAGGGCTTCAGTACAACAGGGTTCGCCCTGGTACCCTCAGGCGCAACGTTAGCGATATGAAATGTTTATACACCCTCATACCATTCAGCCCTCGGCACGTGCTCACCTTGGCATTGCGTCATCCATCTAATCAATCAGACATATTCCACATTCATAACAAACTGAACGAACTTTTTTCCCAAATTTGTTGGAGTTGCATATTCACGCCAACCAAGATACTCGTCAAGACGAATCAAACAAGCCCAAACTCGATGGGGTTGCGTCGTTTAATTACGGAGTTCCTATGGCCACATTCCAGCTCCATCATCAGACCCTGGTTACCATGTGGTATCAAAGTACTAGTCAAGACGAATTAAACGAGCCAAAACTCGATGGGGTTGCGTCGTTTAATTACGGAGTTCCTATGGCCACCTTCCAGCTCCATCATCAGACCCTGGTTACCATGTAGTATCAAAGTACTCGTCAAGACGAATTAAGCGAGCCCAAACTCGATGGGGTTACGTCGTTTAATTACGGAGTTCCTATAGCCACCTTCCAGCTCCATCATCAGACCCTGGTTACCATGTAGTATCAAAGTACTCGTCAAGAAGAATCAAACGAGCCCAAACTCGATGGGGATGCGTCGTTTAATTACGGAGGTCCTAACCATATTCTTAGACCTTGCAAAAGCGTTCGACACTGTCCCCGTCTCTACTCTCTTATTAAAACTTGAAGGAGTGGGTGTCAGAGGCGTTCAACTAAATTTGTTCAAAAGCTACCTAACCAATCGTTTGCAATTTGTCAGTATAAATGGTTACAATGGTAATGAACTTCCTATTTATTACGGTGTGCCCCAGGGAAGTATACTTGGGCCAACGCTCTTTCTTATCTTCATTAATGAGCTATGCGATCTTGATATCCGATATGGTAACATAATTTCATTCGCGGATGATACCGCGATAACAGTTGTAGCTGAAACATGGTCTCAACTAGAAATTAGAGCACAACTCGCATTTAATACAGCACTATGCTGGCTCAATGATCACACCCTTACACTAAACTCAACCAAAACCAACTTCCTTACATACTCAATCAGTTCAGCCTCACAACCACGCATACCAATAACTCTAATAGCTCATTCTTGCAATAATCAATACCAAACTCCTTGCAACTGTCCTTCACTAACCTCTGTAGATCAAATAAAATACCTTGGTGTAACTTTGGATAAAAGTCTAAACTTTAAGTCCCATACCAACATTCTCACAGGCAGAGTCCGTAAACTTATATTCATTTTTAACATACTTCGAAAAATTGCTAATCAAACTGTTATACGCAATGTATATTTTGCTTTATGCCAGTCGGTTGTCACGTATTGTATTTCATGTTGGGGAGGTGCTGCTAAAACGATTATAAAGCCATTAGAGATAGCACATAGAGCAGTATTGAAAGTTGCTACCTTTCGCCCTATCATATTCCCTACCAATGAATTGTATAGTAAGTGGAATATTCTAAACGTAAGACAACACTTTATCATGCAAGCAGTTCTCCTACAACACCGAAGAACGCCATATAGGATAATCGATAAACGAAGAAAAGGTTTCATTTGTACTCTCCCACGTGCACGTTCCACTTTCGCTAAAAGATTCTTTTATTATCTTGGCCCTTCTTTATACAACAAAATAAATAAACATTGTCCGGTATACGGTTTAACATACTATATAAGAAAATGCTTAAATCATTTCTTCTGGGCTAAACATATGAGGAAACAGAAAAAAATCTTACTTAAGGGTAAGTAAATGGAGCATAGCACTCTCTCACACATACACACACACTCACCCACACACACACACACTCATCCACCCACACACACACACACACACACACACACACGCGCGCGCGCGCGCGCACGTACATACACACATACTCATCCACCACGCACTCATAAACATGAAATAGTTTTAGTCACATACTTGTATTATTTTTGAAATTGTTATTGTTCTCACTCAAAGATTTTTTTTTTTTTTACTTAACTTTAAATTTAACAAAGGAAAAACATTTTTCTTTATGTTCTTATTTTATTTTTTCTTTTTTTTTTCTCTTTGCTTACATTTAGTCACATCATACTTTTGTAGCAGTAAAATACATATGTCCGTAAATAGTAAAAACCACGACATTTTTTAAGTACAAAATAAATCTTTTCTAATTTAGTATATTTATTTTATACCTACTTAGAAAATGTCGTTTTCTTGACGGCTGTAGACGTCGGTGGCGTGTTTGGCACGTTTTCATTTGTCGGCTATAGCCGTCCGTGGCGATCGACAGGTTAACGCAGCGCCATACGTCCCGCTCCCGAGTAAGGGCCCTTTCCCACGGCAAGATCCCGTTTTTTGCAGGTACGGTTTTTGCCGGATCCCGTTTAGTGGTGAACGTGTTTAAATATTAAATATATATATTTAGTTGGCACAGTCTAAAGTTGGTTGATTCCTATTTTTAAGGGCATGTATTTAACGCGGCGACAAATTAATCTGAATTTGGGATTAAAAAATAATTAAAGACGGTAGCAAAAATAGTAGGTTGGCAGCTACGGACGGCGGATAAAAAGTAGAAAATGGGCATTCTTAAATTAAACAACGAGGTTGTGTATCAAGTTAACTAATTATCTTTAATAATAATAATTAGAAGTAGTAGACGGAGCCCCGCTTCGCGGGGCCCCTATTTCCGCCTGCAGGGTTTAAAGGAACCTAACACGAACCTAACACGAAGGAGGTTAATATTAGTCGCCATGTCATTATTTTTAGTAGCAAATAGTTAGTCGCCCTTTTAAGTTGTTAGTCGCCTGGAAAATATTATTCCATTTTTAAGTAACCTCACTGCTGAACACTGTCTCTTAAGATACAGGTTATCCTAGTTTGAGAGGCAGGGCTCACAATATCTGTATACAAACTACTGCAGCGTTAATTAGCTTCATGTTAAACAGTGTATACTAGTGTATATTTCTTTGTGACAATAAACTATTTTATTATTATTATTATTATTATATTTAAACACGTACACGACTAAACGGGATCCTGCAAAAAACTGAACCTGAAAAAAACGGGATCTTGCTGTGGCAAAGGGCCCTAAGAGCGATGCCACACGGGCGATGCCAATGCGTTGCGTTGTCGCAGTGCAGGGATTTCGACGCACTGAGAGAGTGCCACAGGGGTACTGCGATGTCGCAACGCAGCGCCTCTTACTACGACGTCGCGGCGTCTCGGTGTTTGGGTGTATCAGTCTTCTATACTGGATCAAATTAAATTAAATAGTGAAACTCGGCAGACATGACGAGTATCGATATCTTAACATGATAAAAGAAAAAATAAATTTAATTTTTTGAAGTGAAAACTTCTTTAGCGGCGTTGTACACTTTTTTTGTAACGGGTAAAAAATGTAAAACTCGCGTCAGGACACGTGACCCTGATCGAAAATTCGTAAGACTGATGGTGAGTACACAGCCGGCGGCGCGGCGTAGGCGAGGAAGTATCCCCCTCTTTTTCTACGGTGCGGCGAAAATGTATGCCTGCGCCTGTTGTTTAGTTTAGGTGGGGCAGGGTGCTTGCGCGAATGTTCGTGTGTGTTTATGTTACAGAAACAAACTTAACGTAAATGAATGAATTAATTAGAATTGTAGTTAGAATGTATTGATAGACTTGAAGGTACATCTCTCGACAATTAAACGAATTGAATTGAACGAATTTATAAGTAATTATATTAAGGGGCATATATCTTTTTCTTAGCGTTTCGATGACAAAATAACTAGGTAATATGATTATATTGTTGCGGCCTAGAAATTGGCCACTTTGACTTTGTAAGTTCATTTTTAATATTTCTACACCGGCAACGGTAGTGTATGTGAAACTGTTTAATATTAAGATCTTAATGTACCATATACTCAGAAATAAATAAATCTATCTATCTATCTATCTAATAAATCTGCAATTTGGGAACTACAGATAACTGGTGGAACATATGGCACACCTCCGGTGGACGTGACAAAATTAAAAAATTTATAAAATAATGGTTCTGGTAATAATGATGGCGAAAAAGTCGTCGAAATTATGGATGGAAGTTCATTTTTCTGAGAGATAATCTTTTTAATGTAATTTAAATTGTCATGTTTGTGCAAGATAGCGCAATTAATAAATATTGTATTCTACGACATAAATGATAGTACTTTTATACTGATAATTAAAGCAATTCGTGCAAAATGATTCCCTAACCATTCCAAAATATAAAAAATGCACAACGTTAATATTTAAGTTTTCACTTCTGCCGGCACTCCCGGAGTGCAACCCGTCGTTTTTTTTTTGTGGGGTCATCGTCCGCTTATAGTGTATTTACTTGAAATATCAGTTTAAAAAAAAAACAGTTTTTTGTGTAAACATCACATATGTGATTGGTACGAATATCTATGTATATCTAAAAACGATAAAACACATTTTCTCAACTTATACTTCAAGTGACAATACCACCAGCAGTCGTTGACCCCTAAGAAAAAACATCAAATCTTTTTTATTTTATCGTGCTAAGATGTCGATACCCATAAATAACATCTGCAGAGTTTCGCTAGTATAGTAAAAAAAAAACACTGCGGCTCTTTGGTCGCCTTGTCCGTTGAGAGTGCGGTATTCCACAATTTTCACACAACGCCATCTAGTCCCAAACTAAGCAGAGCTTGTGCTATGAGTACTAGACAACTGATAAACATATGTATATAATTCTAAATACATACATATTATAGATAAATTACACCCAGACACAGAACAAATGATCGTGCTCATCACACAAACATTTGTCCTAGGTGGGAATCGAACCCACGACCTTGCGTATAGTAGTCAGGGCCACTGACCAACAGGCCTGCCAAATATATCACTGTGGTTTGTTTGTACGATGACGTAACTTCGACGCTCAGGCGTCGCAACGCCCCGGCAACGCATCGTGTGGTATCACCCATCATGCGTCATCCTAAATACAATTCACACACAAATACAGTTCACGGCGCTAAAACAACTCTTATGCGTAAGAGCATCTTTTGCATGGCTCCGACCGTTTTTAATAAATTGCCCAAATCATGGAAAACATTAAATATATCGGCTCTTAAAAGTAAATTGAAGAGTTTACTAACTGAAAGAGCATATTACAGTATAGCAGGGTTTATGAAAGAGGACAATTTTCTTCGTTTTTGAAATGTCAATGTTGTATTTTTGACATGTTATTGTAATGTACTAAGTTTTTTTTTTTTTGAATAATTGTAATTTTAATTGAAATTTTCATTGACAGTAAGTAATTCATATTATTATTGACCATTTTATTTAATGACTACTTTGCGTTGGATTGCATCTAAAAATATGCTTATTGAATTGTACTTAGAACTAATATTTAATGAATAATGATGAAATGTAATTTTGATGAATATTATCACGGTTTATGCACCATCTCTCCCTACCAATTTGTACGCCACTATATGCGGCTGAACATGTTAGAACTTTTCTGTATACCACTATTATCCTGCATGCAATGTGTGTACACCATGTTTAAACAAATAAAACTTACTTACTTACTTACTTACTTACACAGACAGACACAGAGTCTGGATTTGTGCCCGGTTGATGGCAATAATTATGCTTGCCATAATAATTAATAACAATTAATTTTAACAATTATTTTTAACCATTATTGATTTTAACACTTTGCGCGAACTAGCAACTCGAGCCGATTTCGACCAAATTCAGCAAACACTTTACAAGTGCTTTAAAAACATTTATAAACAAACAAACGTATACAAATAATAAAATTTCACCAGCCGGTCGATTCTGTGAAAATCTCATCGTGAAATCATAAGTGAAGTGAGCACTTAATAGTGTTAAGCCCTAGCGAATGACAGATCATTCCACGCTCACTTCACCCAAGGTTTCATGGTGAGATGTTTACAGAATCGCACGGTAGTTTATTCATTTATTTATTTTACCATTTATGTACACACATATATGTATAAACAGACAAGAAAAAACAGAACAGAAAAAATAGGTACAAAGGTGATGCTTATTTCATAAGAAATCTCTTCCAGCATACCTGCGATAGGACAATAGATATAGAGATGTAGACAGCATGTGAAAGAGTAAAGGAGACAAAAAAAAAATAGATACATCAAATCGTATAATTATGTCGAAAACAAAAAACCTTGATAACTATTACACTCTCTTCTGTGACTGAGCTAAGATTTGGCTACAATGTAAGCGGAGCCTAGTCCACGAAAGTACTTCCGAGGAAAATATCTTATCGCACATCGTAAATAAGGAGATCGAGTTAGCATCGTAGCAGCGTCGCTCGATTTCGAATGCTTCAAATCTCTCGGATGCCGCAGCAGCGCCACTTGAGTGCAAACGGTTAATATTACGGGCGAAATATGGTTGAACTATAGTTACGCCTCTGCTCAATCGTTCGGGGAAACAAAGCGTGATGTTATGTTATGTTATAAACAGAAATAAAACATCGAATTATTAACATCACGCTCACTAGCTAGCAAGCTATTTAACATCACGCTCACCAGCTAGCAAGCTATTTAACATCACGCTCACCAGCTAGCAAGCTATTTAACATCACGCTCACCAGCTAGCAAGCTATTTAACATCACGCTCACTAGCTAGCAAGCTATTTAACATCACGCTCACCAGCTAGCAAGCTATTTAACATCACGCTCACTAGCTAGCAAGCTAATTAACATCACCCTCTCTAGCTAGCAAGCTAATTAACATCACGCTCTCTAGCTAGCAAGCTACACTGGACAGTAAATAAACCGGGCCACCCGCTACCTTGGAACTCTGATACGATTTTCTCAAAAAGTATATAAGTTACAACTATAAAAGTTATACCTAAGAAAGTGCGTTTCATGATGATTAAAATGACTATAAATTTATTCTAAAGTATCGTCAACTCACATTGTAATCAAGCAACAAACACAATGCTAACGATTTGCTTTGTTTTTACTAGAGTTCGCAATTAGCGTTATTTTTTTCTACAATGAGGGAAATCGGATATTTCTTATCATTTCTTTAGTTTTTGTCCATAGTTTGCTCAGACGCGTGTATTTGCTACTTTTTTTCGATCAATAATGTATACGACACCTTAGGAAGCAGCTCAAGCTGTAGCACTACTTCTACTTCAAGCAGGCGTTGCGCAACGTGAGGTCGCTCGAAGACTTCGAATCAGCAGATCTTCGGTGCAACGAGCTTACAGACGATACCTAGAGACTGGAGCATTCGATCGCCGTCCAGGTACGGGCAGACCTAGGGCTACATCAGTCGCAGATGATCGTTATATCCAACTTACTGTTCTGCGAAATCGCCGCCTCAACGCAGTTCAAGTCCAACAAAGTCTGCGTGACGAACGCCAAGTGGTTATAAGTTCAGATACCGTCAGAAGGAGACTTGCTGAACGGAACCTGACTCCAAAGAGAGCTGCAACAGGCCCAGCATTAACGGTAGCCCACCGTCGAGCACGACTTGAATTTGCTCGAGAGCATAGGGATTGGACGTTAGAGCAGTGGGGTAATGTACTCTTCACTGATGAGACCAGAGTGAGTCTACATGGAAGTGATCGACGTCAGAGAGTATATCGTCGCCCTGAAGAACGTTATTCTCAATGTTGCATCGAGGAAACTGTTGCTTATGGAGGAGGATCTGTATATGTGGATACCAGCTAGCAAGCTATTTAACATCACGCTCACTAGCTAGCACGCTATTTAACATCACGCTCACTAGCAAGCTATTTAACATCACGCTCACCAGCTAGCAAGCTATTTAATATGACGCTCACTAGCTAGCAAGCTATTTAACAGCACGTCACACTCATAAGAGCCGAGCAAAAAGAAAAAAAACTCAGAATGAACGCTAAGTTAAAATGAAGTAACAGCGCGGGCAGGTGATGCAATGCGACGCGGACGGGGGGGGTCGGGGAACAAGAAAATTCACGAGGACAAAATCACGGACAAAAGCCATAAAACACGTAATTTTAATAATCAACATAAACATCTTCCTTAAAGTATTTATTTATTTATTTATCCTCACACTGGAACGCCAATCAGCAAATACACCAGAGCAAAAAATCACTTTATGTGCTGGCTTCCATCCATCCTGTGCGCGGTGGACATCGAACGGGCGGCGATGGATCACGCACGCTCACGCGTCCTCAAGACATTTTTCCATAGCCCCATCATTCCTTCAGTCCTTCCATATTACGCACATTCTTTGCGAATTTTTGAAACACAATGAATTTTTCAAAATAAATGCATTCAAATTGAAATTAAACGGAGAATTTTAAGGTGTCATCCTGACTGACGGATGACATAAATATCACACTTACAATATTTTCTTTCCGTTTTTCCTTTTTAAGGTTCCGTAGCAGTGGCGTAGCTTGTCCTAAAGGGGCCCTGTATCAAAATTTGTAGGGGGCCCGTAAGTCGGGGCCGTTACCACTGTGCCACCACTGTTCCAAGCCATAAGCTAATAAAACGATATTGTTAATATTTCCATTGGATATTCATTCATTACAGGCCTCTTATTGGTCAACAAGAATTTCAGGTTCTGTATATTATTTAAAAACAAATTGGTTACACACGTCGCGTTGGGGGCCCTGTAGCTCGGGGGCCCCGTATCATTGATACGGCTGATACAGCGGTAGCTACGCCCCTGTTCCGTAGTCAACCATAAAAAAAACCCTTACAGTTTCCGTCCGTCTGTCCGTCCGCAGCTTAGCTCAGAGACTCTTAATTTATTTATTTAAAGAAAGCTATAATTTGGCGGCATATGATCAAGTGGTAAATTAAAGTCATAAAACAATAAAAAATTAGGGTACCTCCTGTACACGTGAAGTGGGGATGTTTTTTTTTCTCGTTTACCCCATGGTATGGGGTATCATTGGATAGGTCTTTCAAAAATATTGCGAATTTGTGTGAAATATTAAGCTTTAAATTGCAAATGTTTGTTAGTGTCCTTCTCCCAGCTAGCTAAATGGGTGTTTTTGGATATGTGAAAAAATTCACGGTAGTAGTATATAATATAACGAAGTTAAAAGGAAAACTGTTACAGCTAAGAAGGCTTTACAAGTTTACGAGTAATAGTCAACCAACTTACATTTGCAGTTGCAATGTATGGGAGAACATGATTTTTAACTACAATATTAAGTTTTTTCTTGAGATAAATTCATTCCAACTACGGAACCCTTCATTGTGCGTAGTCCGACACGCACTTGGCTGGTTTTTTTTTTGTTTATTTTTGTAAGAGTTGCTTATCATACAAACACTTACTACTCAAACTCACTTTACTTACAATTACTTTCTCATGCAAACGGGCTTTTGTGTTTTATTTTCTCTGTAATTTTTTGATCAGCCGTGCGATTCTGTAACCATCTCACCGTGAAAGCTTGGGTGAAGTGAGCGTGGAGTGAGCTGTCATTCGCTAGGGATTAACACTATTAAGTGCTCACTTCACTTATGATTTCACGGTGAGATTTTCCAGAATCGACCGGCAGCTCCTAGTTTATCTGTAAAAGTCGTTTTTGCAACTCATTTCAAGGTCGTCATATGGTTCAGCGTACTCTGAATGTAATGGATTGTCAGGTATCTCATTTTGAAGAACATTATTTTCATAGTCAGGTTTGTTATGGATATCCCCAGGTTGCAACACATTATCTTGGCTCGTATTAGCGTAATAACCTTCATTGTTTGGTTTTACTTTACGGTAGTTATTCCTACCATCTTGTCTGGAGTTTCTTCCATTGTAACTACGACCCGGTCTTAAGTCATTACTCATTTGTCTAAAACTGACACTTTTACTCGGTTTTGGTACACTGTTGTAATTTTTATTACAGTTATTATTCGGTAAATTGTTATAACTTGCATTGTGCGAACTGGGGAATGCTGTTGTTATAAGTGTATTTGTGTGTTTGTTGTAATTAGAGGGTCCAGCAGTATTCCAATTGGCTGCTAGTCCATCAGGTTTAGGCTTGACATAATCGTCTATTTCAGTATAATGATTCTCACTCGTGTTACTCTGTCTTTTATCCGGCATTCCGCATAATTTGTCATTGTCTGTTGAATAGTTGTAATTCTCTTGCGTAACTTCCTCATCAATTTTAGCGTAATTTGGATCGTCGTAGTTATCTTCCCATTGACTTGGGAACGCTGGTATTGGACTATCATTTTGATTTGAGAGATTATCATTTGCGTTCTGGAATGAAAATAATCATTTATTACTTTGAACTTGCTCGTTGTTCTAGTGGTTACAAACATGACTGCCGAGCATATTGTCCTGGTATTGTCAATCCCGCATTGGCCATTTCAAAACTGAAGTTTTTCGAATTGGAAACTCTCTGCCTATAATTATCAGGCCGGAGACTGAATGTATGCCTTTAGAAATAGGCTCATCTTCTGATACAACGAAACTTGAAATAACTGGTGAAAAGTAGGTATTTATAGTACATCATCTGAAAATAAAATTTATAATAACTGTAAGTACCTCAATAAGATTGGTCCGTTTCGTCCTTTTGCGCCAGGAAACTAGGCATACCATCGTTATGATGGCAAAAGTGGCTCCAACACCAACAGCTAAAGGAACTATCATAGTCATCAAGTCGTCACCTGGAATGAACACCAAGTTTACTAAAACTCAATTATATTCTATAAATAAATAATTTTTTTATTCATCATAACAGCATTGCAGCACGTCGATTCTGTAAAAATCTTACCGTGAAAACTTGCGTGAAGTGAGCTTTCAGTGTCATCCCACTGATACTAGGGATTGACCAAGCAACATTTACAACAGTAATCGAGATTTTAGTAATATTTTTTATGCTAATTCTATTGATCATTTTATATGATTTCAAATCCAGTATTTCAGTTTCCAAAACATCGCTATTTAAGCACTAGTCTAAGAAAGAATAAGAAAGAAAAAAACAACATTGAGATTCTGACTATGTTTCTGTTTTGCTATTTTATTTTAAAAGCCCACAAAATAGTAGTGTTTTGGCAACTAAAATTCTCGATTATGATTGTAAATGTATGCGTCTTCAATCCATAGTATCAGGTGGGATGACACTGACAGCTCACTCCACGCTCACTTCACCAGACAGAGTCGCACTGCAGGTTTGACAAAGGATAGTGGGCAAATGTGGTCCAAGCGTCGCCAAGGATGAATCATATACCAAATGAAAGGGTACAATGTACTGTTCAAACATGAAGAAGAGCATCAAAATCTGTCCGAGAGATTTCGAGAAATAATAGCTTATTTTTGTCTTAGAAGTTATTACTGATTTTTATTATTTTGTTTTATTGTCGTATATTATTATAGTTTTTCCTTGCTATTTATAGTTGAAAATCATAGCTTCATTGTTATGATCGTTATTCATCATCATCATCATCATCATCGAGTAATGATAAGTTTACTTTAAGTTATTATATTTTTTTTTTTTGCTTCTTTGTCGAATATTAAGTGCTATTGTTTTAACTTTGTGTTTTTATAATCATCATCATTAATTGATCATCTATTATATCATTGCTACTCACTAATTAATTAATAGGATTAATTTGTTTGTGGTTATTTTGTCCTCTTAAAAACCATAAAATCCTTTCCATGAATCCCTGAATCGTTCATATATAAGGTCCCATTAAAATAGTTGGACAAATTTTAATACAGCGTTCAGTACGTCTAACCAAAGATATCCAAGCAAAAAAAACAATGATTAAAGTGATTTTATTTTGATCGAAAATAATAAATTGTTCGGCACCACAGCCGGCACTCTAGAATAAACCCATCCTTATGGGTAAGTACTTGCACTCGGGCGGCCAGTACTGTTAGGGCCGACACATATGGCGAGGTGTCAAACAAAAATCAACATTGTGAGCCTTAAAATAAAGTCGAAAATAAATAACCTAAGACGCGCAATTTGAAAACAGGCTAATATTGGGGGTGAATAAACTTTCCTTGAACACATGATTATGAACCGTCTAGGTACGAAAAGAAAAGATTCTAATTTCCCATCACACTTTACCAGGCTTTGGACTGTCTAATTGCGTGCTGAACTGTTATCAAAGTATTAAAGCAAATGCAGAAAGTTGTAAACAAACAAGCGCGCAGTGGATACAATGTAGTGTTATGAATCTTTTTTATTTATTTAAAGTTCGATAACAGTAAAACACTGAATCAGTCATGGTTAAAAATTAGAATCAGCCCTATTTACAATAATTAATATAAATACTACTTACTCTACGACGATAGGTGGATAGGTACGTAATTACATTCATTGTTGAACGTGCCTACCGTTTTGAGCGATGCACTTGCGAGCGCGTTTAATTTCTTTGCACTATTAAAAGAGTGTCACTTTCACTTTTTATTGTTTCAAATGCGAGGGTGATTCGCGTACATAGCTCATTCACGCTGGCTATTAAGTGTCCATTTTCACCGTACAATAAATCTTTAGCACGACCCCAGAAATAAAAATCAAGCGGAGTCAAGTCCAGGCTCCTAGCAGGCCACGGGACAGGACCACCCCGACCAATCCACCGGTCTCCGAACCGAGAATTGAGATAGTCTCTTACGTTTCCAGCGAAGTGTGCTGGCGCGCCATCATGCTGGAAGTAGAGGTCACGCCAGACTACCAGGGGTACATCTTCTAACATTGTTTCAACATCGTTACGTAACAAGTCTATGTACGTATTATTGTTTAAACGGTTAAGAAACAGGCCCTAAAACTTTATTGTCTAGCACTCCTACCCACACATTTACACTAAACCGTGTTTGGTAATAATCCGGTCTCACTTTATTTGGGTTAATAGTTGTCCAGTAATGGGAATTATGTATGTTAAATAACCCAACACGTGTAAAAGTACATTCATCAGTCCAGAGAATGTGACGTTGGGGTTGTTGCAGTAGCCACCTACAAAATGTTAATTTGTTCAGTTCTTGCACACGAGTGCAATGATATGGGTGGTGGCCTTTATCACGAAGGAGCTTCTTCCACACGTAAAAATCGCTGACGTTGAATACACGACCGGCATCGGCAGTGCTCGCCGTGGGGTGTATTCTAAAGAAATCTAAAACGTCTTCTTCAAGGCGCACCGGATAGCGCGGTCTTCCTGCGTCAACCGCTGGTGGCATGAAGGTGCCACATTCACGACGGCGCTGTACTGCTCTCAGGATTATGGTGAGGCTCGGCCGCCTTCCAAATCTTTCTTGATAAAGGATTTGGGCTTGTCGTAAGCTTTCGTTGCACTCACGATAACACAGGACCATTTCCAAGTATTCTTGGTTGCTGTACGCGTAATAAGGCATTGTTGTCGATTGTGATAACTACGTAACAACACACACGCAGACTTTCATGTAACATGTTCTGTTGGCTCGGTTGCGCGACGAAAACTGAAATGGCTTCATTGTCAATTTGTCATATTTTACGTCAGCGGCCCTTCGCCCCGGGCATCCCCGCGGTGAAGGGCTATGTTAGAGTGAGATGGCATGAGTTGAACAATGAAACCGGCGGGTGGTGACATGGCCACGTGCGCCTGGACCATTATTTCGTAGAATCAGAATTTATGAGATAGCAGACATGGATGTGTTTATGCATTGGGTAACCAAAATGTTTAGTGCATTTTCGCTAACTGATTTTTTTTTTTTTAAAGTATCTAATGCATTTTTCTTATTTTTTTTTTTACCATTGTCCTTATTTTGGTGGTCTGAATGATTTGTAAAAGTTTGTCCACCTATTTTAATGGGACCTTATATAGCTTGATATTGTCGAACACTCCAAAAAGACTCTTATTACGTTCCGTTACGTTTCACAATAGGAAGCCCATACCTGTCACTGCAGGTGTTTGTGAGACCGCGTCTATCTATAGGCGCGTACGCACGTACGAACACGAACATAGCGAACACAAACACCAGACCCGAACATTTGGTTCGTACGTATGGACGGCATATTCGAACACGAACGCAAACATAGTTCGAGTCGAGTTCGCGAACAACAGTCGTGAACTCTATCTTAGTAGCCATGACGGCGCCGTTGGAAGTGGTCGATTGTGAAGTAGCGGAGAATTTTTTGATGTTCGCAGTGATTCACGAAATGTTGTTTCCTAAAGCGGATCCTAGATGGTGGGAAACAGTATTGTCTAGTAGATCTAGGTAACTATACGAACAGTTTTGTTGCGTAACATTTATTAAAGCTCTTCGAACACCGTCCATACAGAACACACTACAAGGATCGCCGCGAACATGTTTGACGAACAGAGTGTTCGATGTTCGATAGTGGTACGCACGTGCGAACCAAGTTGTTGCGTATCATGTAACGCAACAAATTTGTTCGTACGTGCGTACGCGGCTTATCCCTTTCTGGCATGATGTGCGCGCGGCG